>LNAC01000215.1:1640953-1685317 GCA_002007465.1 Ailurus styani
AAAAAAAAAAAAGTGCTTCATTATTTAACACTTGTGTGCTCTTGTGCTTCTTTGCACGTTTTTCTGATACTGTGATGTCGTGTACATTGAAAGGCATACAGTTTCAACTATTGTGGATAAAAGATAAATCTTCTTAAAAAAAGAAAGACAAATCTTATAGATGTTTAAACAAAAAGAAAACTTAATCCAATCACTGTTGTCCTCCACAGTTATTTGGGGGCCTTTTCTGCTATTTTTCATGCAGCAATTTTTTTTTTTTTGCATATCCTCCAGTGACAGCTATAAGATGATTCTTTGAAAATAAGCATGTTCCAGATTCAAAACCTACCACTGAACTTAAAAAAAATCATTTTAAGATATTCATTCCTGTTTTTAAGTGTGAAACTATCACTTTTCAATTATTAATTTTTGGTAGGTTTCAGATATTTGGTGAGTAAGAAGTCCTGCTGGGTGATGACATTAGTGTAATAGAGACTTTTAGGTCTTATTTTGATATTCTCCCTCATCCAAAGTTGGAGTAAGATTGTGATTAATTTAAAAACATTTTTTAATGGGTTATTTCTTAACCCATTTCATACTTCTTGTCGACTTACTACAGATTTTATATAAATGATATCATATGAGCAGTAAACAGCTCTGATAAAGGACAGAAGAGTATTCAAAAGATATACTGGTTGGTCACTAGAATATTTGAAATAATTTATTATAGACTTGTGAAAGTTGTGCAGCTGTTTTGCTTTAAATGTTAGTTGCTCCCATAAAGAACAGAAAATTAACATAGGAATTCATTCTAAAAAGACCATTTTTGTTTTTTGTGACCAGTTTTCCAAAAAGGATTTTTTTTTAAAAGATTTTATTTATTCATTTGACACAGAGAGAGAGAGATTACAAGTAGGCAGAGAGGCAGGCAGAGAGAGAGGAGAGAGGAGAAAGCAGGCTCCCTGCTGAGCAGAGAGCCCGATGTGGACCTCCATCCAGGACTCTGGGATCATGACCTGAGCCGAAGGTAGCAGCTTTAACCCACTGAGCCACCCAGGCGCCCTTCCAAAAAGGATTTTTAAGATTATCTGGTAGAGTTTATAAAACTGTTTCCTTATCACTTGCTCAGTTCTTCCCATTTTTGTCTCCACTTTCCTCTCTACTTATTTGGCACTCTTGAAACAAACAAAATATATACTTGGACATATTGTAATTATACAGATTGTTAATTAGAACTAAACTGTGCCCAGTGGGATGACCACAGGAAGTGACTTTCTTCCTCTGGTCAGTTTCTCAGTATCTACCAGCCTCTGAGAAATGAGAGAGTGAAAGAAGTTTTGTTGAGAAGTCATTGTAGTTCATTACTACACAGGACTATATAGTCCAAACAGACTACACAAAAAAAAATGCAAAGTTTGCAGGCAGAGGATAAACTAACTTGCTCAAGGTCATACAAATAAATATTAGTACTCAACAGCTTTATTTAGACACATTTTACACAACATAAAGTGAAACCTGTTTAAAATATATAATTCAGTGCTCTTTAGTGTAATCAGAGTAAATATAATCTAGTTATTGTCATAATCTAATTTTAGAATATTTTCATCATCCCCAAAGCCTTGGCATCCCTTTCCATTCTCCCCTTTCTTGTCCCCTCTCCCCAGTCCTTGGTAACTACTAATTTACTTTCTGCCTCTATAGATTGGGCTATAATTTATGGCCTTTTGTCTCTGGCTTATTTCACTTAGCATAGTGTTTTTAAGGTTCATCCAAGTTGTGATATATAAATCAGAACTTCATTGCTTTTTATAGCCAAGCGATATATCACATTTTGTCTATCCATTCATCAGTTCATGGACATTTGAATTGTTTACACTTTTTGGCTGTTATGAATAATGCTTCCATTTATATTTGTGTACTGTTTTTTGTGTGGACATATGTTTTCATTCTTCTTGGGTATAGGCCTCATTGTGGAATCCCTGGATATTATGATATTTCTGTTTAACATTTAGAAGAACTGCCAAACTTTCCAAAGAGGCTGTTCATTCCCACCAGTAGTGTGTGAGGGTTCCAATTTCTGTGAATGCCTCAATTTTCAAAAACTTATGTATTTTGTTAAATTTCAGCTGTGAAAACTAGGCTCACTTATGTAAAAACCTAGTAATTGGTGTTGTTGTACAGAAGGTGTTTTTGTCAGAAGCTTAATTATTTTCTTCAAGGTAGGGTCTGGCATTCCAGAAAGCTTTGTGGCAATTAGTAATTCACTCAAACTCTAAGTCAAATAAACATCCTAGGAAGGAATCCGTTTCATTGCTATTCTTAGACTGTCAAAGCCATCCAAGTTAATGTATCTTTAATGTATACTACTTCTATATTGTTTGGCAATTTATAAATGTCTTTTGTATACAATTATCTCTTTTAGTTCTTAATAGTCCTTGTCACACATGCTTGGTTGTTTGTTGCCCGATATCAATTTGTTTAAACCACTTTCCCCAGGGTCACCTGACTACTCAAGCCTCAGTCTCTAATCCTGTATACACTAAGTTCCTCATTGGGTTTATTTTACTAATTCAAATTAGAGAGGACTTGAGTTTTACCTCACTATATCCTATTTTAAGTTTGTTGACATTTTAGTTGCTTTTCAGTTATCTGTAGTAAGATCTGTTGTATAAGAACCTTGTTATCAAAGAGCTGTTTTCAAATAAAACGTATAACTAGAAAATATGTGAAACTCCTTAATTCATGTTAACTGAGTTTGCACATTGTAAGAAAATTATATTATTTGACAATTATCTGACATATTAGATGACTAGTCATATTTTGTTCTTCCCCCTACCAGATTATGGAAAGAATTATGGATCTACCCACTTTACTGAGGCATGCATTCAGGGAAATGTTTTCAGTCGGGGGTCTTTTCTGGATGTTCCGCATCAGGATAATACTTTGTTTAATGGGAGCTTTTTTCTATCTCATATCACCTCTAGATTTTGTACCTGAAGCCTTGTTTGGAATTCTAGGCTTTCTAGATGATTTCTTTGTCATCTTTTTGTTGCTCATCTACATCTCTATTATGTATCGAGAAGTGATAACACAGAGACTAAACAGGTGAAAAAATGTGAGTTTACTAAAATATTTCAGCTAATGTGTGAAATCAGACAGAAGGGCCCATGTCAGTATACAGTATTTGAATATTATTGTACAAGCTTAAAACCACTGTATGACAAACATTTGATTTCATTTGGCAGATGCCTAGCAAGATATGACTGGAATTTTTACATTACAGGTTCTAATATTAAGGTTAGAATTATAATAATTTACAATTATATCTTGACTCTGTGTTATCTATAAAGTCTCTGGAAAAAAAATAGATAAAAAGGGATGATTTTATGTTTTTCTTTTTCCAAAAATTACTCAGATTAAGGATGTATAGTAAGATATTGTTTTACATTTTATCCAATTTATCTTTCTCAGTGTGTACCTATATGGTAATATATTGCTATGAAATGCATCTAATTATTTTTGTTACAATAAAATGTTGTACAATATTGGGGGAAAGTCACTGTGTCTTTTAGTACTAGCTACATTTTATGCACTTGCAGCAGTTAGGTTTGGCCATCCTGATAGAATTCTTTACTATCAGCCAGAAATGAAAGAAGGAACTTGAAGTTTATAATTTGATTTCATGTTCTGGTTTATAAGACACTTCTTAATGAATAGAAGAATTAACAAGGTACAAGACATTTACCTGCAGTCAGCACACATGATTTTCTCAGTTGTGACATTTAAACAAGAGTTTGGTCCTTTTATAGGAATAACATAAAAGTAACTTGTAAAGGGAAATTTTTTTCAGGAACTTCTGTGATACTTCAAACACAGAAGTTTGATTCATTTCTGAGGAAAGTAGATTTTCCTGGCAATGAGCATCAAAGACCTTGGGAGGGGCACAGACAGGATCACTATTTAAATTTGACAAGAGAAATTACTGGTGAGCTATACTAACAAAATTGACAAATCTGATTTTCTCTTGTCAGAAAACTTTCATAATACCATCCCTAGATGGCAGCATATAGCCCAGATTCCTCAGGTCTAACACAGAATGAGCAAAGTTGTCTGAGGCAATTCAGTAAGAAAGTTATCTTGCTTTTTTTGATGGCTACAGCATAAGTACCTAATGCTTTCATCTGCAGTTTTCTGTTTTAGAAGAATCAAAACCACAAGTGTTATGAAATCCTAACTCCCTCAGCTGGCACTGCTCATCTGTGAACTGGACAGCAGAGTAATCGATGCCAAGGGGGCAGTGTTGGCTCTGTCACCTTGCAGTCACTGATAGTCATACTGTCCATTCATGTGTTAGCAAGCTTCGTTATGTATTGATAGGGAGGGAAAACCCAAATCTATCACATTCTCTCAAGTTCATCAGGTTAGTCATCAATTAATTAATAAGATGCTGAATGAAATATCAATAACAGTATTTTCTAATTTGGGTGTAGGACAAAGCTGTTGCTTATCATAGAGAAAACAATAATGCTTAAATATAGCACATTATAAATAAAGCATTTCTCGCATACTTGACATTTTATCCTTAGGACACATGTGAAGAAGAGAGAGCATCGCCTTCCTTTTCATATGAAATCCATGTTACAGGTCAAAGTTTGGTCTGAAACCCTTCAGAAATAAGTGACTAAACAGGTAGTAGACTCGTAGTAAACTCATTAGTATGGGTTCAAACTGATGTGAAGGTTATTATGAAGAGGGGAAGCAGGAGAGAAACTGGGATCCTTGGGAAGTCTTTCAGAACACTCTGGAGTAGCATCACTTAGGTGATTCTAAGAGGAAAGTTCTAGAAAGATTACATATCAAGATTTCATGAATCCTAATTCTGTACTTCCAAATCAAATGTCCAATATGGTGGCATGCTTCATAGAAAACATTTCAGCTTCCGTCAGTAAGTTGAAAAGCTAATGAGTTGACTTTGTTATGCCATCATTTACCAGACTAGAAATGGATTTTTCACCAATTACAAATTTGGTGTGGGGCTACAGCAGTGTCGTTTTTTTGAAAGGATTTAATTTTCTCTGCATGTATTCTGCTTCAAGTGTTGCGTTTCTAGTTACAATTTTACTGTAATATTGGGAATTCAGTCTAAGACTTTCCCAGTAGAGGTGTACTGTACCAACTTTTGTAACATACAAAAACATTCTATAATGTAAAGTCTTATTAAACTGAAAAGGGAACATGTGGACATCTCAGAATTTTAGGCCTGCTTATTATGTCATCCTTACTGATCACTGATAATAAACGTGAAAGGGATCTAAGAAAGTCTTTAAAGCAAGTAGAGTCGATCAGTGTTTTAAATGTAGTAGTACTTCTATGATTCAGTTAGATAATATAAATCAAAGGAACAATTTGGATTTTTTAAACTGCGATATTGTAACTTTCACAAAAACAGATGGTCCAGTCCCAGGGGCAGAAGATAGCTTTGGGCAGCTCTGTGGGGAACAAGATGGTGGAAACAATTATTCTAACTGTCCACTAGAACAGTGGTTTCGGCTACGACAATTCTCAGCATTTGAGAGCAACAAGGGACTAAGGGACTTTGTCAGGCCCTGTGGTTGTGTGGATACAAACCTCACAGGGCTGTTTCAGTGGACTGGTGGTTTGGTTCAAACTTTGTGACTTAGGTTGTCAAGCAATTATTCTTTTGAATAAAAACAACATATCAAAAATTAAAAACTTGTGTTCTATTCCTGTTTAATATTGTTTGCTTTAAAATTCAGAACTCCCGAAAGTGTTCAATATCATTGTTGCAATGACTTTCTTTTTCACTGATGGACATTCACTATCTCATCACATTTCTAATTAATTATGCTTAGATAATTTTAAACTGAAAAAGTATAAATGTTTTTGTTTTTGAGGAAAATTATTTAATCTGGGCAGTCTATTCTGGTAATAAAGGTGGAACTAGAATTAGAATTTAGGCTTGTACCCTGATTCCCCACCCCTCTTTGAGTATATATTTGGTAATTGAAGTACTACTTTTGTAACTTATTTTTTAAAAATTTCAATTCCTGTATAGTCAATATACAGTGTTTCATTAGTTTCAGGTATACAGTGTAGTGATTCAACAATTCTGTACATTACTCTGTGCTCATCAGGGTAAGTGTGCTCTTAATTCCCTTCACCTATTTCACCCATCTCCTCACCTATCCCCAGTTCTCTATTTTGAGAGTCTGGTTTTTTCTTTATTTCTTTTTTCTCTGTTTGTTTTGTTTCTTAAATTACATATATGAATGGAATCATGGGGCATTTTTCTTTATCTTAATTTCACTTAATATACCTTCTAGATCTATCCATATTTTTGCAAATGGCAAGATTTCATTCTTTTTTATGGCTGAGTAATATTCCATTATATATCTGTACCACATCTTCTTTATCCATTCATCTATCAATGGACCCTTGGGCTGCTTCCATATCTTAGCTATTGTAAATAATGCTGTGGTAAACAGGGGTGCCTGTATCTTTTCGAATTAGTACTTTCATTTTCTTTGGATAAATACCCAGTAGTGGAATTACTGGGTCAAATGGTAATTGTTTTTTATTTTTTGAGGTAACTCCATACTGTTTTTCACAGTGGCTGAACCAGTTTGCATGTCCACCAGCAGTGCAAGATGGTTCGTTTTTCTCTACTTCCTCACCAACACTTGTTTCTTGGGCTTTTGATTTTAGCCATTCTGACAGGTGCAAGGTGGTAATAGCTCATTATAATTTTGATTTGCATTTTCCTGATGATCAGTGATGTTGAGCATCTTTTCAGTCTTTTGGCTATGTGGATGTCTTCTATGGAGAAATGTCTGTGTCTTATGTCCATTTTGTAATTAGATTATTGGTTTTTTTGGTGTTCAGTTGTAGAAGTTCCTTATATATCTTTGATACTAACTCCTTATTGGATATGTCATTTGCAAATATCTCCTCCTGTTCAGTAGGTTTTTTTGTTTTATTGGTTGTTTGCTGCATAGAAGCTTTTTATTTTTATGCAGTTCCAAAAGTTTTCCTTTTTTTCTTTTATTTTCCTTGCCCTAGGAAACCTATCTAGACAAATGTTGCTACAACTGCTGTCAGAGAGATTCCCGCCTGCTTACTCTCTTGAAGGATTTTTATGGTTTTAGGTCTTTAATCATTTTGAATTTGTTTTTGTGTATGGTGACAGAAAATAGTCTAGTTTCATTCTTTTGCACATAGCTGTCCAGTTTTCCCAACACTGTTGAAGAGACTCTTTTTCCCATTGCATATTCTTGCCTCCTTTGTTGAAGATTAATTGACCATATAATCGTGAGTTTATTTCTTGGCTCTCTACTCCACTAATCTGTGTGTCTATTTTTATGCCAGTATCATATTGCTTGATTACTATAGCTTTGTAGTATATATTTTTTTAAGTCTGGGATTGTGATACCTCCAGTTTTGTCTCTCTTTTTCAAGATTGCTTTGGCTATTTGGGGTCCTGTGTGGTCTCATACAAATTTTAAGATTATTTGTTCTAGTTCTGTAAAAATGGTGTTGGTATTTTCATAGGAATTGCATTGAATCTGTAGATTGCTTTGGGCAGTAGAGACATTTTAACAATATTTGGTCTTGTAATCCATGACATGGAATATCTTTCCATTTGTGTTGTCTTCAATTTGTTTCATCAGTGTTTATAGTTTCCAAAGTACGGGTTCTTCACTTCCTTGGTTAAATTTATTCCTAGGCATTTCATTCTTTTTGATGCAATTATAAATGTATTTGTTTTCTTAATTTCTCTGATACTTCATCATTAGTACTTAGAAACGCTATGGATTTCTGTATATTGATTTTATATACTATAACCTTATTGAATTCATTTATCAGTTCTAGTAGTATTTTGGTAGTTTTTCATATATGGCCTTTATTATGTTGAGATATGTTCCCTCAAGCCTACTTTGTTGATGGTTTTTATCATGAATGGATGTTGTACTTTGTCAAATGCTTTTTGTACATATATGTCATCTGCAAGGAGTGAAGTTTTACTTTTTCCTTACCAATATGGATGCCTTTTCTTTCTTTTTCTTCTCTGATCTCTGTGGGTAGGACTTCCAGTACTATGTTGAATGAAAGTGAGTAGACATCCTTATGTTGTTCCAGACTGTAGGGGGAAAGCTCTCAGCTTTTCAGCATTGAGTATGATGTAAGTTATGGGTTTTTCATATATGACCTTTATTATGTTGAGATATGTTCCCTCAAGCCTACTTTGTTGAAGGTTTTTATCATGAATGGATGTTGTACTTTGTCAAATGCTTTTTCTGCATCTATTGAAATGATTGTATAGGGCGCCTGGGTGGCTCAGTGGGTTAAAGCCTCTGCCTTCGGCTCAGGTCATGATCTCAGAGTCCTGGGATCGAGGCCTGCATCGGGCTCTCTGCTCAGCGGGGAGCCTGCTTCCTCCTCTCTCTCTCTGCCTACTTGTGATCTCTCTCTGTCAAATAAATAAATAAAATCTTAAAAAAAAAAAGAAATGATCGTATAGTTTTTATCCTCTCTTCGGATGTTGAAATGTTCTTTTCTGTATCTGTGCCCTTATGCACCAACACCTTCCCTCGGTCCTCTTTGAAACACTAAATGTACTAATGTACTCCAGGCTCTTTTTTGCTAAATGGCAAAGGATAAACCTGGGAGTGGATCAGAATAGGAAATGGAACTCAAGTTTTTATGGCCCTCAGACTTAGTTTCCCAGGACTGGGCCAGTGGGCTGTAAGAGCTATTGACAGGAGGTGACACTATTAAAGAAATAAAGGCATACACTGAGCTTTTGTTATTCTCTCAGAACCGGACCATCTTCATGGCATCAGTACTTGTTTTAAGCACTGATATACAGCCTATTAGCAAATTTGAGGTGTTATCAGTCACTGTCATCTTCATCCACTTGGATCCTGTTGTTCCATGCCCCAGAAGGATGCACAAGTGGCTCAGTCAGTTAAGTGACCGATTCTTGGTTTTGGCTCAGATCATGATCTCAGGGTGGTGAGACTGAGCCCTGTGTCAGGCGCCATGCTAGGTAAGGAGCCTGCTTAAGATTCTTTCTCTCCCTCTGCCTCTTCCTCCATTCTCTTTCTAAAATAAGTAAATAAACCTTGAAAAAAAACCCCAAGAAAATAATACCTGACATTCAGATTAAAACACTAATCCTTCTAAAGTCTTAGAAAAAACCTTTAATTTATATCTACATGAAAATTAATCTTTTTTTCACTAATCCTAGAATATTAGAACTGGATGGGACCTTAGGAAACCAGATGAAAGCTATAGATAGCTCCCCAGAAAAATGCATATAGACAGATGTATGTATGATTTTCTTTTATTTTCAGAGGATTCAAAAACCTGGCCATTCATGGATTCCAAATTAAGAATTCTTCATTTAGTCCCATAGCTTTCCTCTATAGATAAGGATAATGAGGGCCAGAGAGAATGAATGCTAGGGTATTTTTAATAAAAGCTGTTTATAGAAAAAAGAAAGCATAGTTGGGTAGAAATTAAAATCTGAACTATTAGATATTAGTGCATTTAAAACATCTTTAGTTCTTATCCCTCTCCTACATCAAAACAAGTGGCTTGTTTTTTTCCAGTTTATCCAACAAGAAGACAGAGTTTACCCTTCTTGAATAATTATCTATTTACTGTCAAGGGTTTCTTTTTTCCTTAAAAACCTTAAAAAGCCTATTAGTTAGTGAATTAGCTCTTGGCCCCTTAAGACTTCGAAAAACGTCAGATTTCTAACCAACCTTCCTCAATTTACCCCTATTTATTCTCATTCCCTTAAATGACCATATAGAGCTAAGACATATATTCATTTTTGATATTTATATAAAGGACCAAATGAAGACATCAAATAAGTACAGAAACATCTCTCCTGTTCTATAAATGAAAGGCAATTTTGCGTATCTTGTATAGCCCTTATTTGCTTAATAAACTGTTTTATTAAAGTAGAATAAACACCAGGGTTGTATTTTTAAATTTATTTAAATTCAATTTAACAGATAGTGTATTATTAGTTTCAGATGTAGAATTTAGTGATTCATCAGTTGCATATAACACCCAATGCTCATTACATCAAGTACTCTGCTTAATACCCATCACCCAGTTACCCCATCCCTCCACCCACCTCCCCTCCAGCAACCCTCAGTTTACACCAGAGATTTTCAAAATCATCAGGATCAGACGATGAATTATTATAAAGCGAACAGTTTAACTATCACCTCAAAAGACACATTACCACCATCCCATAAGCCCCCTTTCATTGCCTCTCTACCGCAAAGTAACAACTTCTAACTTTTATACATACCTTTTTTTATTCTTTAAAAAAATAGGATCCTATATTTGTTTTTGTGTATCCTCTTTGATATTAAGTAGGAACCACCCATATTGTTGTGGGTCATAGCTTCTTTGCTTTGATTGCTATATAATATTCCTTTGTATGACTGTACCACAATGGACATTTAGATTGGTAAAAAGGCAGATTATCATCTTTGAAAGCAGATGTTCCTAGCAGTCTTGACAAGCAAAGAATAGTTATTTGAGCCTTAGGAAAGTTGAGAATGGGCAAAGGAGAGAAAAAAAACAGACAATGCGTGTAAATTTGTTTAGAGGGAAGTGGAAATTATTTTTCTATTAAGTAAAGAAATTAATTTGTAGACCACACAGAGTGAATATTTAATTTGGGGGAGTGCTTTAGAAAGAAAAATTCAACATTCAGTTCAAGTAACATTTTTTAAATTATAGGCAATTTACTTGATCAATAAATTTACCATTTCAAAGTAAGGAAACATTAGGATTATTTTCAATAAATAGTAAAAATGTAGATCTCACTTTCAAGTTATGGATAGCTGGAAGAAAGAAAACAGAAAGAAAGGAGAATGAAGAAGAGAATTTTATTGAGGGAAATCCAACCAAATAATGAAATTGACAAGTTCCACTCTAAATGGATTAAAAATGATCACAAACCTCAACAGGGCGCTCTGCACTAGTTAGTGATCCTTGAATGCTTCTTTAGTGGCTTGCATTACCAACCTCTGCAAACTTTTATACATTCTTTCTCTTCGACATTCCCCATTCCTACACTCCCCAAGCTGATGACCCCCCCTTCAAAAATTGCTCCCATCCTGCAAGTCCTCTGTTTGGTGGGGGGTATATAGCTCTCTTCTTTTTTAAAAGCCATCTGAATCACCGTAAATGGTACCACCATTCTTCCATCTAAATGCTCAAGCCAGATATTCAAGTACAAGTTAATCTTAATACCTTGATTCCTCTCTCTTCCTCCTCCTCACATCCATCTGTCAGCACCAAGCCTTGACATTTCTCCCTCCAACATATTCTCGAATCCTGGTCATTCCATCTCTACTACCACTACCTTAGTCCAAATTACCAACCGGTGTTACTTGCCTGCAATGGCCTCTTAACTGGTCTGCAGCTCACGTGCACTGTTCTCCTCTGATAAACTCTTCACCTAATAGCCAGAATGATGTTTAAAAATGTCACGACTCTCTGTTGCCTAAAAAGGTTCGTTGGCTTCCTGCTGCATTTAAAGTCACCTACTTCAACCTCACTTCATGCCCTTCTTCCCCTGGCTACCTAGGTCTACACCCCAGTCTCCACTCAGTTCCAGAAAATACTAAACTCACTACTGCCACAGGGCCTTAGTACACACGCCCTGTATGGAGACTGCTTTTCCTGGCCTCCCCATTTTCATTCTTTACATTACTAGATTTTTTTTTCCATTCTTTGATTCCCAGCAAAATCTTCCCAGCTCAGATGACCTAACTACCCCAGCTAAAGTAAGTTAGTGAGCCCTTCTCTACCCTCATTAACCCTCTCAGCACAATGCTATTTATTTTTTTTTAAAGATTTTGTTTATTTATTTGACACAGAGAGACAACACAAGCAGGGGGAGTGGGAGAGGGAGAAGCAGGCTTCCTGCCCAGCAGGGAGCCTGATGCAGGGCTTGATCCCAGGACCCTGGGATCATGACCTGAGCCGAAGGCAGATGCTTAACCAACAGAGCCACTCAGGCGCCCAGCACAATGTTATTTTATTCGCATTTTTATTGTCTGTCATCCCCTCACTAGGATAAGCTCTGTGGAGATAGGGACTGTTAATCTTGCTCACCAAGAGCAAGACCTAGCATAATGCCTGCCATTTGCTCAATAAAGGTTAATAAAGAAATAAAGAAATGGAAGGGGAAAAAGGGAGAGATCACTTCTTACTCCTTCATTGTTACCACGCAGGTGTAAGCCATCATCTCTTACCTGCATTGCCACAGAAGCCTGCCTACCAGTCAGTCTCCCTGCCTCTAAGATCCCCCTGCTATCTATATTCAACATAGCAGAGTGATCGTTTTAAAAGACTGGATCACTACTCTGCTTAAAGTATTTTCTCCATCTCAGAGTAAAAGTCAAAGTCTTTACACTAGCTTACCAGTCCCTACATGACCTCATCCTGTTTCCTCTGACTTTATATTTGCCATCGTCCCATTCCGCGCCACCCACCCACCTTTCCTCGCCGGCCCAGCTCACTCTGCTCCAGCCACACTGGCCCCTTTCTTACTCCTTGTATAGGCTGGGGACCTGAGCCTCAGGAGTTTTGCTTTAGCCACTCCCTCTGCCTGCAAGGCTCTTCCCCCAGATATCCTCCTGGCTAAATCTTGCCCATTCCAAATCTTAGCTTGAGTCACTTCCTCTATTAGGCCTGCCCTAACCATTGTATTTAAAATTGCAACCCCTCTCCACCAAATGGCTCCTTTCACCTTTTAACATGTCATATGGTCATATTTTCTCTGCTTCCTCCAACCTCCACTAGAATATTAGCTCCATGAGGGCAGAATTCTTTTATTCACATGTATCCCAAGCTCCTACAACCTAGCAAATGTTTAGTAAATATTTGCTGAATCAATTGAGTAAAGAATTTCAGTGAACTCTTAGTTAAAATATACTTTTCAGTTCACAAGCAGTTATCACATTCTGATTCTTACTGACAGCAAACCACGGAGGAAATTATTGCCTGTCTATCCCTGAAAATGCTAATTAACTATTATTTTACTATTTGGTAAAGGGATATGGCTCTGAAATTAATTTAGGTACAAGGTTTCTGGGCCCAGTTGATTTATTTTTTTTTTAATTATTTTATTTTTTTTAAAGATTTATTTATTTATTTATTTATTTGACACAGAGAGATTAAGTAGGCAGAGGCAGGCAGAGAGAGAGGAGGAAGCAGGCTCCCCTCTGAGCAGGGAGCCCGATGCGGGCTCGATCCCAGGACCCTGAGATCATGAACTGAGCCAAAGGCAGAGGCTTTAACCCACTGAGCCACCCAGGCACCCCTGGGCCCAGTTGATTTAACAAACATTTTCTAGATACTTAATTTATGCCACACACTGCAAGCTGCTGGGGTTACAAGGCTAAGTAAGACAAAGTCCTCCTCTTCAACAGGATCTTAGTTCATGAAGTGGGACAAGGATACAGATATTACAGTATGGTTCAAAATCATATAGAGAGGTTAAGTTTTCATTGGAACAAGAGAGGTGCTAAGTTAGGGAGCTTAAGAAAAAGAGGATAAGGAAAGCTTGTTAGGAAACATAACCACTGAGGTCACATCTTGAAGGTGGACAGGCCAGAGACAGGCATTTCAGGCTAAAGAAAAACAGACGATTTACTGAAGCCAGGAGAATGCCTGTCCCGTGTAAAATATAATACTAGGAAAGAGTTAAGTTAAAGATAAGTGGATGGAGATGATGGTGAAAAGGTAGAGGTACCTGGTCCTCAAGGGCTTTATGACTCACCATCAGAAGTCTGGATTTTATCCAGTAGAAGAGGTAGCTTCTGAATGATGTGAACAGGTGTATGACAATCACTTAACGTTAAGATTGGAGAGGCAAAACTGGAGACAGAGAGTCAGGGGTGTTGCATCGTCTGAGGGCCTGATCAAAAACAATGAAAAGAGACATGGAGAGGGGTGGATTTAATAAGTATTTACTTATTCTATACAATTATCCTGGCCATCAAACGGATGTAGAGGGTGAGAAAGAAAACTAAGGTTTCCGGTTTAAGCAAATGAATAGGTAATTTACGGATGATAGTCCGAAGGCAGAAAAATTTACATAAGAAAGAGAAGATTTACGAAACATAGCATTTTATTGAATTTAACCAGCAGGGTGTTTAGAATCAAGAGGAGGGCAGAGGATGGAACCCTGGGGAAACATCAGGATTTAAGGGAGTTGGGGGGGGGGAGTAGGGCAGAAAAAGTTAATAGAGCCATGGAATTTGTCAACAGTCTGCTATCCAGATTTCCAGGCTCTGCTCTACAGAGGGGAGGTGCACGCAACAGGAGGCAGATGGTGGGAAAATAGCTGCAGCAGTTCATGATTTCCAAAAACACCTGCAGAACACTACAGCAGTCGTAGCCTTCAGAAGTGAGTGTGTGTGTCTTCTTCCATTGCTAAAATTCCGGCGCCTGAGCTCTCAAAGAGCCTTTATGATACCTGCAGCGACAGGTAATGGGATGAAGATGGGCGATGTGGGAAAGAGATCCACAAAGTTTCACTGATAAATCATATACCGTGCGTAGCTGCCCGTTTAAAGAAATGGGAAGATTATCCAACGACCTCAGCTTTAACACTTGTCCTCCTTTAGGCCACCAGACCCAAAGACCGCGCTGCTCTCCACCCTAAACCGTCCCAGATAAATTAACACAAGGAAATCACAGAGGTTGCGGAGCTTGGCCCTACACTCACCGCCCGGTCCCCTCCCCTCGCCTCTCCTCCCAAACACTTCCTTTCTCCCTTCCGGAAGCTCGAGGCCCCACCCACTTCCGCAACGCCGGGCCTCAGCCAATGGCCTGCTTCCCAAGTAACGTTACCTCTGACCCCAGGGCTAATCAGAGACAGTGAGACAAACTCCTCGCGAGAGGTGAGGTTGAAGCTGCCTCCGCCATCTTGGAGATGGGAGACGGGCGATGGCTGTGGTCCTTCTGCTAATGCAAGCAACAAAACGGGTACAATAGTCAACCCGAGTGAGCTTATCATCACTATAACTGTTGGCCAAAGCTGCAGAAGGAGCGAGGGTGTCAAAGCCCAGCGCGGCGACACTGATAGCAGCTTCTCCTGCCTGCTGGAGCGGCAGAAGTGAAGTGACTGAAGACCGGAAGGATGGTGCAGTCCTGTTCCGCCTACGGCTGCAAGAACCGGTATGATAAGGATAAGCCCGTTTCTTTCCACAAGTAAGTAACCTGCGCGTCTCGCGGGGCTGGCCCCAGCTCGGGCTGGGGGCGCGCGGCCGGTTAGGCTCGGGGGCGGAGCCAGGCGCGTGTCCGCGCGAGACCTAATGAGAGGGGCGGGGCAGGGGCGGGGCAGGGGCGGGGCACGACCGGGCCCTACTCGCCGTCCCTGCGGCCGCGAGCGGGGGGCGTCCCCGCCCCCGGGTTGGAGCTCGCGCTCCACCGCCCAGGGCTGCGCGTTCTCGGCGCGCGTCGCCGCGGTGACCGTTTCTCGCGCTCGAGGGTCCCAACGCGTGCGCGAGGTTCCCCCGCCGCCTCGGGGTGGCGTGTTCGCGACCCAGGAGCGATGTCCACTATCCCGCGCGGGCCGTGAGGTCCTCAAAGCCGAGAGGCGCCTGGATCTCGTCCCTGGGGTAATAGAGAAGCTAGGTGGTAATAACGCCTTAGAAGTAAGTTTGAAATAGAGACAAAGACCTTTAAAATGACGAAGCCACTTTTTGTCATCCTAGCTGTGGATGGGAGGCCAGCACCACAGTAATTAAAGATTGATTCTGGGCCAGGATTTCAGGGAGGACATTTTTACCCAGTTTCTAGGAAATAACCTTTAAGGACCTCCAAGTTTTAGAGAAACCTTCTGGTACTGCCAAGATGAATACTTAACTGTTTTCGGCACACAGTAACGACAGCGTGGACAATAACAACACCGGCCGTAATCAAGTGTCATAATAGAAGTCAGGATGAGCTATTAGGGGCACCTGGAGGAAGCCTTTAGACGAGAACCTGCCCCACAGCTTTCATCCAGAACGTGCTGCAATTAGAGTCCTGGAGGGAAAAATGTTCTCTTGAAAATGGAAAAAGAAAACTACAGAATGGAAACGACTTGATGATAATAGGATGTCTGCAAAATGTAACACGACAGCATTTTCATTCAGCCAAATAAAGTGTTTACAATTTTTTCTGCATTTACATTAACTTGTTTTGCAAGAATTCTCGACTATAAATAGATGATAGCTAAGAAATTAGAACCCGTGGTAAATTACAGGAATTATTCATAGGTAAATAATTACAAAAGCAAAAAATTAAATATTCAGGGTTTTTTTTGGTGGGGTCGTTTGTGTTTAGCAGAGCATGTAGATGCATTTTATGCTTGAGACAAGATGGATGCAATAGAAATGAGTGCCTTACCACATAGATCTTGAGTGTTGATTGCTGTCCCACCACCACCACCCCCTGCCCTCCGCCTGGAGGACTAGAGAGATCACTTCAGGATCTACTTCAGTATATCCTGGTATTACTTCTTTACTTATTGGAATTTCTGAAAGCTGATGAATTGACTTCCAGTTCTTTGAAAGTATAGAAATAGACCAGAAGATGGTGACACAGTTACATACAGTCAGCTCCCACAAACCCCATTTCTAATGATAACTCAGAAGGAATCTAAAAATGTGGAAAACCTTTCACTGGTACTGGAAACTCAGAATGGCATTCACACATCAGAAATAGTTTCTGCTGGCTGTGAAATGATTGAATCAAAGGAAGAGTTGATCTGCCTCTCATTATTACCTATAAAGAACCGTTTTGGGGGGACTAGATGGGAAATATCTTGACAGAACTCCATAAACAGCCTGAACATTTTGTGGTGCTTGAGACAGGAGGTGCAAGGAGCTGAATTTTACCAGTGATTGCTACCACAGTATGTATTTTTGAAGGCCATTTCCAGCAGAGGTCTTCTAGGGGTACTTTTACCTGTACTACTTTCTACATGGTGGCCCTATGGCAGCAGCTATTCTGGGCAAAGGAAAGAACTGTCCTAAAGATTGGTCAGTTCTTCATGATAGCAGAATCAGGCTCTAGCATGCCTTACATGGAAGAGAAACTGGAACATAGAGTTAAAACATCCTTTGGCTTCTCTCCAGTCCCCGCAGTTCACTAAATACTTGTCCTGGAAAAGTAAAATCACAATAAATGTAAACTCTTCCCAAGCCCCCTTATCTGGGCCTGATGGACATATTCCAGTTGATTTTGAGGTAAATTAAGATAAATAATATTCTTATGCTGGAATCAAAAACAGATTGGAAGAATAAATAAATAAGAATTTAAAAATTAAAATATAAATAAGAACTTCCCAAACCTGGGGAGAGACTTGGACAACCAAGTTCATGAACCTAACAGACCACTCCCTTTCAATTCCAAACAGTCTTCTCCAAACTTATTATATAAACAAAAAATGAAAATTTAAATTTATCATTATGATTTGACTATGATTTGATTAATTTATATTTGTCAGACTGATCCTAAGAGAACTAGAACCTTCTTTTTTGCAGTATGTAGATATAAACATGCAATTTTGTTTTCATTGGTATAAAAATATAAAAATCAATACAGTATCACCCTTTAGTGTGTATTTTACTTGAAACTTGTAGTGTCTTTGACATAAAAAATGAAAGATTAATAAATGAGATAGAGGAGATACACCATTTACCCTTGTATATTTAGATGTGTGTGCAATACCTGTATCAGTTAGTGAAAGTTATTTACCGTAATACAGGAAGATAAGCAATATTACTGCATATGTCCCTTGACTTCCCACCTCCCATCATCTCCTCTTCCCACTCATGAATCTGTCTGCATGGCTGACTTTTAATATGTATATTTTTACATTTTGTAAATTTTTAATCAGCCTGTCCTGTTTAAATTATATACATCATTGTATCTGACATTCTTGTAACTACTCTGTGATCAAAAGATTCCTATAACAAATAGTGTTTTTATTTTTTTTTAATTTCATTGAAATTCTAATTAGTTAACATAGGTGCAATATTGGTTTCAGGAGTAAAATTCAGTGATACATACAACACCCCCAAATACTGCTTTTTTTAAAAAAACAAAAATTCCATCCCGAGGGGGCCGACTTACATCACACACTAGTGGGTGGTCACTTTATTTAAAGGATCTTTAAAACAAGTACATTCTTTTTTTTTTTTAAGATTTTATTTATTTGACACACAGAAAGCGAGAACACAAGTAGGCAGAGAGGCAGGCATAGAGAGAGGAGGAAGCAGGCGATGTGGGGCTCAATCCCAGGACCCTGAGATCATGACCTGAGTCAAAGGCAGAGGCTTTAAACCACTGAGCCACCCAGGCGCCCCTAAAACAGGTACATTCTTAACTAAGGTGAATAAGGGCACAACCAAAAACTGTCAAAAGAAAAAAAAAATAGATAGCAGATCTAGTGTTTTAATCAAATGACCCTTAGCTTGTTAACACCAATATAAGATAGTTCTTTCCTGGGGTGCCTGGGTGGCTCAGTGGGTTAAAGCCTGGGCCTTCGGCTCAGGTTATGATCTCAGGGTCCTGGAATCAAGCCCCACTTGGGCCTCCCTGCTCAGCAGGAAGCCTGCTTCCTTCTCTCTCTGCCTTCCTCTCTGCCTACTTGTGATCTCTCTCTGTCTCTCTCTGTCAAATAAATAAATAAATAAATAAATAAATAATCTTAAAAAAAAAAAAGATAGTTCTTTCCTAATCAGGAAAGTCTGGATGTGCTTTTTTTTCCTTTTAAAAGAAGGTCAGAGAACTGAATTATCTCTTCTTCTTAGGTTTCCTCTTACTCGTCCCAGTCTTTGCAAAAAATGGGAGGCAGCTGTCCGAAGGAAAAACTTTAAGCCCACCAAGTATAGCAGTATCTGTTCCGAACACTTTACTCCAGACTGCTTTAAGAGGGAGTGCAACAACAAGTTGCTGAAAGAGAATGCTGTACCCACAATATTTCTCTGTACTGAGCCACATGACAAGGTAACATGTGTTTTAAAATACTGGGCTTTCTATTTATAAAATTAATGTTTTTATTGTAGAAAATTCAGAGTAATGTTAAGAAAAAAAATAAGTGTTACTGTAAGCCATCACTTGTAGATAACCACTGTTAACCATGATATACTTTCTAAAAATACAAAGTGCAGTTTATTAAAGTTAAACATCTTCACACTAAGAAAGCTCTGTAATTTACTTTACAATTTACTTACCTAGCTTTGTAATTTACTTTCAGGTCACTCTCTACCTCCACACATATGTTGATAAGTTTTGAGTTTTTTTTATCAGGGACCATTCAGTTTCAAAGTATTTCCCCCTCAGTTTTAAGTGTTCAGTATTTAATTAAATCTTACCAATTATTCTCTCTTTCTAGCATCCCATTTCTACTTCAGGTGGAAAAGTATAATAAAAACTTAAATTGTTTCCTCATTTTAGAATGTTCCTATTTTAAGGATTCACCAAAAAAAGTCTAGTATTCTTTCTTTTTAATCAAAGTATAACTGACACATGATGATGTTCCATTAGTTTCAGGTGTACAACATGCTAATTAGACAAATCTACGTATTATATTGTGCTTACCACACTGTAGCTACCGTCTGTCACCATATAAGGCTACTAGAACACCACTGACCTCTATGCTGTACCTTTCATCCCTATATCTTGTTCATTCCCTAACTGGAATCCTGCACCTCCCTCTGCCCATTTTTTCCATACCCCCCATCCCTCCATCCTCTCCCCTCAGGCATTCATCACTTTTTTCTCTATATTGATGGGTCCGTTTCTGCTTTTTTGTTTGTTTTTTCAGTTATTTTGTTTTTGATTTCTCATATAAGTGGAATCACATGGTGTTTGTCTTTCTCTGGCTTTTTTACTTAGTATGATACCCTCTAGGTTCATGCATGTTGCTGCAAAATGATGAGAGAGCATTCTTTTTTATAGCGAGTAATATTCTGTTGTGTGTATATGTGTGTGTGTACATGTATATGTATGTATAGATGTATATGTATACTCTACACACAAATACACACAAACATCTCTATCCATTCATCTATTACTGGACACTTGGGTTGCTTTCATATCTGGGGTATTGTAAATACTGCAGTAAACATAGGGGTGCATATATCTTTTTGAATTAGTGTTTTCATCTTCTTTGGGTAAATACCCAGTAGTGGAATTACTGGATCATATGCTAATTCTATTTTTAAGTTTTTGAGAAACCTCCATACTGGTTTCCACAGTTGCTGCACCAGCAGTGCAGGAGGGTTCCCTTTTCTCCATATCCTCACCAACACTTGTTATTTCTTGTCTTTTTGATATTAGTCACTCTGACAGATATAAGGTCATTGTGGTTTTTGTTTTTTTTTTTTAAAGATTTTATTTATTTATTTGACACAGAGAGAGAGATTACAAGTAGGCAGAGAGGCAGGCAGAGAGACAGGGAGAGGAGGAAGCAGGCTCCCTGCTGAGCAGAGAGCCCGATGCGGGCCTCGATCCCAGGACGCTGAGATCATGACCTGAGCCGAAAGCAGAGGCCTTAACCCACTGAGCCACCCAGGCGCCCGGTCATTGTGGTTTTGATTTTCATTTCCCTGATGATTAGTGATGTTGAGTATCTTTTCATGTGTTTGTTGGCCATGTGTAGGTCTTTGGGAAAATGTCTGTTCATGTCCTCTCCCCATTTTTTAATGGATTATTTATTTCTTTGGTCTGGTGTTGTAGAAGTTCTGTATATATTTTGGTTATTAACTCCTTATCAGATATATTGTTTGCATATATCTTTTTGCATTCAATAGGTTGCATTTTTTAAAAAGATTTTATTTATTTATTGGACAGAGGTGGAGAGCACAAGTTGGCAGAGCGGCAGGCAGAGGGAGAGGAAGAAGCAGGCTCTCCACTGAGCAGGGAGCCAGATGTGGGACTCCCATCCCAGGAACCTGGGATCATGACCTGAGCTGAAGGCAGCCACTTAACTGACTGAGCCACCCAGGTGCCCCTAGGTTGCATATTTATTATTATTAATATTACTATTATTATTATTTATCTGTCAGAATGAGAGAGAAAGAGAGAAAGCACAAGCCAGGGAGTGACAGGCTGAGGGAGAAGCACACTCCCCGCTGAGCAATGAGCCTGATTTGGGACTCGATCCCAGGGCCCTGGGATCATGATCTCAGTTAAAGGCACATGCGTAACTGACTGAGCTACCCAGGCGTCCCACGTGTTATTTTTTTTGTTTCCACGTGTTATTTTTTAAATTTTACTTTTAATTTAGTTTAATTTTTTTTAAGATTTATTTTAGAGAGATCGTGCATGGGGGAGAGTCAGAGAGAAAGAGAATAGCTCAAGTAGACTCCCCACTGAGCACAGGACCCAACACAGGACTCAGTCTCACAACCCTGAGATCATGACCTGAGCCAAAATCAAGAGTAGGGCGCTTATCTGACTGAGCCACCCAGGCGCCCCACACTAGGTTGCATTTTAATTTTGTTGATGGTTTCCTGCCCTGTGCAAAAGCTTTTTATTTTGGTGTAGTCACAATTGTTTATTTTGCTTTTGTTTTCCTTGCCTGAGGAGACACATCTAGAAAAATGTTGCTAAGGCTGATCTCAAAGAAATTACTGCCAATATTTCCTTCTAGGATTTTTATGGTTTCAGGTCTCACATTAACTCTTTAATCTATTTTTAATTTAGTTTTGTGTATGGTTTATAAAAAGTGGTCCAGTTTCATTCTTTTTCATGTAACTGTAGTTTCTTCAGCACCATTTATTGAAGAGTCTGTCTTTTCTCTATTATATATTCTTACCTTTTTTGTTGTAGATTAACTGACTATATAAACATGGATTTATTAATGGGCTCTCTGTCCTGTTCCATTGATCTGTGTTTCTGTTTTTGTGCCAGTTTTGATTCTGCAGCTTTATAGTATATCTTGAAAACTGGGATTGTGATATCTCCAGCTTTATTCTTCTTTCTCAAGTCTGCTTTGGCCGTTTGGGGTCTTTTGTGGTTCCATACAAATTATAAGACTATTTTTTTTCTAGTTCTTCGAAAAATGCTGTTGGCATTTTCATACAGATTGCTTTGAGTCTGTAGATTGCTTTTTGTAGTATGGACATTTTAACAATGTTAATTCTTCCAATCCATGAGAATAGTATATATCTTTTTATTTATTTATGTTATCTTCAATTTGTTTCATCAGTGTTCTACAGTTTTCAGAGTATAGGTCTTTCACTTCGGTTAAATTTATTCCTAGGTGTTTCATTCTACTTGGCACAATTAGAAATGGAATTGTTTTCTTAATTTCTTTTTCTGGTACTTCATTATTAGTGTGTGGAAACACAACTGATTTCCATATATTAATTTTGTATCTTGCAACTTCACTGGATTCACTTATTACCTTTAGTAGTTTTTGGTTGGAGTCTTTAGGGTTTTCTATATATAGTGTCATGTCATCTGTAAATAGTGACAGTTTTACTTCTTCCTTACCAATTTGGATGCCTTTTACTTATTTTTCTTGTCTGATTGCTATGGCTAGGACTTCCAGTACTGTGTTGAATGAAAGTGGTAAGAGTGGACATCTTGTCTTATTTCTGATCTTAGAGGAGAAGCTCTCAGTTTTTCACCACTGAGTGTGATGTTAGTGTGGATTTTTCATATATGACCCTTATTATTTTGAGGTATGTTCTCTCTCAGGTAACTTTGTTGAGACTTCTTATCATGAATGGATGTTGAATTTTGTCAAATGCTTTTTCTGCATTTACTGAGATGATCATATGATTTTATTGTTTGTTTTGTTAATGTAGTGTTTCACATTGATTTACGAATATCAAACCATCCTTGCATTCCTGGAATAAATCCCACTTGATTGTGGTGAATAATCCTTTTAATTTATTGTCAGATATGCTCATATTTATTTTTGCATCTATGTTCAACAGGGATATTGGCCTGTAGTTTTTTTGTTGTTTTTGTAGTGTCTGTTTTTGATACCAGGGTAATGCTGGGCTCTTAGAATGTATTTAGAAATCCTTTCTCTTCTATTTTTTGTAGTATTTTGAGGAGAATAGGTATTAACTATTTAAATATTTGGTAGAATTTACCATCTGGTCCTGGACTTTTGTCTTTGGGAGTTTTTCGATTACCTTTTCAATTTCATCACTAGTGATTGGTCTATTCATATTTTCTATTTCTTCCTGATTTGTTCTTGGAAGATTTTATGTTTCTGGAAATTTAACAATTTCTTCTAGGTTGTCCAATTTGTAAAGATGTCATTCTTAAATTCCACAGGTAGATTCTTTTAAACTGTTATTTGTAGTTACTAAACTTGAACATACTCTGCATTATTATTTTAGAAGGAAGACCTTCTGGAGCCACAAGAACAGCTTCCCCCGCCTCCTTTAACACCTCCCATTTCCCAGGTTGATGCTGCTATTGGATTACTAATGCCTCCTCTTCAGACCCCTGATAATCTCTCAGTTTTCTGTGACCACAATTATACTGTGGAGGATACAATGCACCAGAGAAAAAGGATTCATCAGCTAGAACAACAAGTTGAAAAACTCCGAAAGAAGCTCAAGACTGCACAGCAGCGATGCAGAAGACAAGAACGACAGCTTGAAAAATTAAAGGAAGTTGTTCACTTCCAGAAAGAGAAGGACGACATATCAGAGAGAGGTTACGTGATTTTGCCGAATGACTACTTTGAAATAGTTGAAGTGCCAGCATAAAAAATGATGTTTGTATTGATTTTTAATGGGGCAACACCACACACCTTCTTCTAGCCTATAAAGGAGTTTCATTTGAAAAAATAACGCTTGATTACTTGTATAAAAACAATTCAGAATATTTTTTTAAAAAATAAATTAGATATATACTATAAAATTGTAAACTTTTGTTTGTAAATTCAGGGTTTTTACATTTTAACAAAATATCTTAAAAGTTATAAACTAACCTCAGAACTCCAATGTAAGTTGGTTTCAAATTGAGGAGTTTTGTTTTTTGGGTATTTATAGAAATGTAAAAATGAAAGGTAAAGTGAATGTGAACAGTATAGCAAGGACAATTTAAGTTTAAAATTTAAAATTAATGCAGGTTATTAAAAGAATTTAATTACATTGTAAGTCAGAAGTATAGGTCACATCATGAGATGTAATTTCTCAGAATATATATATTCTTATTCACATATTCTTATTTGTAAAGTCAGAAGATTTATCTTTCTTAATCACTTGTCAAAGATAAATTGACAAGTCATTGCTTAAAAAAATAAATTGGTTATCTTCAGAGCAGGAAATGAAGAGTCATTCTGTACCTAGTCAATATGAGTAAATAAGTATGAATTTTTAAAAGTGGGTCCATCTTTTTTTCCCCGCTGTCTTGCATTAAATTAGAAGCATATTTCCAGTGGAAGAGACATCTTCAGTAAAATAGACGTTGTTATTAATAAAGTAATAAAATTGGGGGCCTGATCCATAGTATGCCTTTTTCTTTCATTATCCCCAACATTAAGGAGCATCTAATCTCCAACTGTTATATCTGTATCCAAATAAATAACAAATGTGTTGTGTCAGTAGAGTTTGATTTGTACCATAATATGACCAATTGATTTTGGTCACGTCTTCCCATAAAAAAGGATTTCTTCACTTTTAACACAAGTTAGAAATTATATCCCATTTACTTAAATGAGTGATTTGTATTCCAGAGCAACTTAATATGTACTGGTTATGTTACTGAATGTTGAAATTTTAACACTGAAGTTTCTGTTCAAACTATGAGTTGTATTCTGACTTTGTGAGAAGTTTTAGTTACATATTTGAAATGAAAATACGTTCGGAGTAAACAAATACTGCCTTAGGAATTATCTACTTAGATTTAGAATAATTGTTCCAATTACAATTATTTTATATTTCAAAGTACACTGAGATAGTTGAAGAGTAACAGGTCTTTTAAGGCAGTATTAAAAATATGGAACAATGACATTCAAAAGTGTCTTTTGTAGATGTGGTTTTCAATGTAATTTACTGCTATGCTGCCAGTGGATAATACCTTGAT
The DNA here is from genome assembly GCA_002007465.1 of Ailurus styani. NCBI lineage: Eukaryota > Metazoa > Chordata > Mammalia > Carnivora > Ailuridae > Ailurus > Ailurus styani. The sequence goes on from LNAC01000215.1 coordinate 1,666,049, forward strand.
TTTTTATGAACCAGTATTTCAAAAATAGAAAGTAATAATCAGAAGGTTACTTGAAGTTGTATGTTCTGATAACATACAGAACTAACTCTAAGGAATCAGAGGATGTTTTCTACTTATTCATGGATCTCATCACTGTTTTGGAAACCCACGAAGTAGTTTGGTTTTATATTTCATCTGTCTAGCAATTTGTGGAGGATATAGGAGTAAACATCTTGCAAAGCATATATCTTATTGTCATCTACATAAAAGGAAATGTGTATGTGTTTGTGTGTATGTGTCCCCAAAGCCAAGAATCCAGCATTGAATTATAAAAGTGGCAATCCTAATTACTTAGCATCTTAACATTATGATTTAACCTGGAGTTTCTTTTTGTAACAAACATCAATCTCTTTTTGGAGAGAACTGAACAAGCAGCATGTATACCAGCTGTTTACATTTAAATAAATTATCATAGTTTAACATAGGGAGTTTGAGATATAGGTGGTTATTTCTGAATATGAGATGCAACATTTGGTGAATGTTTTAAAAATTCATTTTGTCTACTGTATTGTTTATTACATTGCCAAGTAAAGGAAATAGGTCCTATTCAAGCATGATGAAACTCAGTCTGAAACAAATGGACATGGTCTCAATCTGGAACAAATGGGGGGCAGACTCATGTGAACTGCAGTGTATTCTGAAAGATGACATTTATTTTAAACACATACAGTAACATACTAAAATTTCCATTTATGTGTGATGATGTAATCTGACAATAATGGTGAGAAGAAATACTTCCTTAATAAAACTGTTAAGAAAACTATAAAATCATAGAATTTTAGAATTAGAAGGGACTTAAAAATGACTGTACACTAGCCTAACTTCCAAACCCTGCAGAAATCTGTTTGTAAAATATCCGTGACAAGTGGTCATCTGTTCTTTGTTTACATTTAAGCAGTTGTTCTTCTCAGATTCTTTAAAATGGGTTTCTGGGTTAGGATGGAATTAGTTGCCATTCTTTCTATACTTGGTTATAGTGGAAATATAAACTTCATTTTGAACTGCTGCATAGTTTGAACCGTCAAATTCCGAGTTAAAGAAGTTTTAAAATTTTGTAAAATAATTTAAATTTAAATTTAAATGTTTAGTAACTGTATATCTATTATGTGAACTAAAAATAATTGTCATTGCAGTAAAGAAACAGTGGTGTTTTAAAATTATTAGCAAAACTTTTTACCTGGAAGTCCAAATACATGAGATCTTTTTTTTTCTTTTAACTATAATTTGTGTAATTCCTTTCTTAGAAGTGTAACAGAAATGGTGAAAGCAAATGAAAGTTTCACTTAATATGGATTTTTTGGTTCAGTTAATATTCTCTGATCATCTCTTGCTATTAAAAATACAATACACACATACTCAACACGGCTTTTATAAAGTCAGTAGAAAGCAACATAAAACAATATACTTAAAAGTCCATATGATCTGTAAAAAGAAAACTCCCCTTTATGTTCCATAATTTTTAAAAGACAGCCATCCATGAATAGCATTTAAAAGACAGCCATCCATGAATAGCATTTAAAGGAAAAAGAGAGCAAATTTACAAATCTGCTTGATTATTACTCTTTCTGATATTAGCAACCATGTGAATTGGATAACCAGTGAATGAAGAGCATTATTCTTGTGATGGTAACTGGTGTTTCTGGGCATTATGATTTTATATACTGTGTATTAAAATACAATCCTCAATGTGAAAGAAAAATATCAAAAAGCAAACTGATTTACAAACAAGCAAAAAAGCAGTTATAATAATTGTACTTAAAATAATGGAAGTTTGCTCATACAATTCCATGACTTGATATCTTTTTTACCTTGGATGTGTTTTATTCTATTGAGATTTTTTTCTGAATGATAAATATTTTTTAAACTCGAAAAATCTATTGATAATTTTCATTCTTTTCTAAATTCATAGTATTTGGGGTTTTGAGATCATCAAAATTTCATTTTTAAAATATCTTAAGGGATATGAATAAATGTACTTTGTTTTAAACTATTTTTGGTGAGATAAACTGTACCATATTAGCAACAAATAGGTGACTCCTGGAATGGCTACATGTTTGCCTTAACTACCATGAGGGGTTATAAACCTTTTTTTTTAAAACAAAAATTTAAGGGCTCTGCAAATTGTCTTTAAGTTCATACAGCAAATGAAGAAACATTCAGGAAAATCTAAATTTCTAAAAAAACATTAAGAGCCTTCCTTTTTTTCCATGCCTATAGCGCTCTAGCAAACAGTGAACATTCCTAAAACCCACCGGACTTTCTGCAAGAAGTGTGGCAAGCACCAACCCCACAAAGTGACACAGTACAAGAAAGGCAAAGATTCTCTTTATGCCCAGGGAAAGTGGCATTATGACAGGAAGCAGAGTGGCTCTGGTGGGCAGACTAAGCCGATTTTCTGGAAAAAGCCTAAAACTACAAAGAAGATTGTGCTGAGGCTTGAATGTGTTGATCCCAATTACAGATCTAAGAGAATGCTAGCTATTAAGAGATGCAAGCATTTTGAACTGGGAGGAGATAAGAGAAAGGGCCAAGTGATCCAGTTCTAAGCTTCATATTTTGTTATATTATGAAGACAATAAAATCTTAAGGTTACGTTCACTTCAAACACACACACACACACACACATTAAGAAAATGCCTGGTGGCATTTTCACCATGACTTTATTCTTGCCTTAAATCACCACCACTGCTGCCACCCCACATACAGCTCAGTGCTACAGAAACTCCATTCTTAGTTGATATGGCCATGCTCACTCTCCTTCCAGTACCTCCAAGTCCTGTGGTATCTCCCAAGGAGGGGCAGGCAGCCAGTATTTCTCGCACCCCCTAGATTTGTGTTACAAAGGCTAATCTGCAGGGAAGTGCAGCCAAAAGGTCAGGACTTCCTCCATCCAGCTCCCACTCAGGGTGGAGGCTTTATCCCAGGTGCAGCAGGCCAAGAGTACCAGGACTCTGATCACCCTCTTCCTAGATGCTCATACAGTGAAGTTTCCATGCCAGGAGAGGCAAGCCAAGAAGACCAGAAGCTACCATCCCAATTGAGTTCTGATCATAAAGTAGGCATATCAACCCTAGAAAAACAGATTATGGCCCCAACAACCCTAGGTACAGAGGAGTGACATAGATTTTTTCCCCCCTAGGGGAGAGGAAGCTGTAAGAACAGAGAACTCTGAAGCTCTCCGCAAAGGAACTGATTTTATCTGGAAGAGTGTGGGCAAGTTCAGGACTAAGGGAACTCTCGAGGACAATGGAAAATTTCATGGTAAAAATTAAAAGGGGGCTGGTAGCTCCACTAGAGAACAAGTTATTTTTAGGCTATGTAATTTACCAGAGAGAACAGAGAAAAAGGTAAAAAAGAGCCCTTCCTGGGTCATAGCAAGCCTCAAAGACTAACCTCAGAAGCTTCTGCAAAAAGGCCCGAATCTAATTGGATCAGACTATAGAGCAATTTAAGCCCTATGACATCATCAAAATAAAGAGCAACCCATTGCCATGGAGCTAACAACTGAGTTTGACACCAGCAAAGGCAGATAGTTTAACAAAGAGATCAGGAAAATAGAGGAAGACATGTTAGAAGCTCTATCACCCCAGGTGATTATGTGCACGCCCAAGGCTGCACCTTCAAAAAAATGAAATCAGAGACTTCATTCACCATGAAGGAGAAATTAACATCACTAAATTGGTCAAGGAATTAAATAAACAATCACAATAAGCCTGGAAGAGGGATGAGTGGGCCACTAGAATCAGTGTCCAAAGATCCTACAATATATATAATTTAAAAATCCAGTTTTTAACAAAAAAGTTATGAGATATGCAAAGAAATAGGATAGTGTAACTCATACACGATGGCAGGAGGGAGATGGGGGCAGCAGGCAACAGAAACTGAGCGGGGCCAGATGTCAGAATTAACAAAGACTTAAAAGCAATTATTATAAATAAGCTAAATAAATATTAGTTCCAAATAACTAATGGAAGCCATGCTTAAGTAAAGGAAGGAATCAAAAAAATATCAAGGAGGTACAAATTTTTAGAAAGGATAATTCTGAAGGTATAAAGTGCAATAATTAAAGTGAAAAATTCACTAGAGAAGCTCAACAGTTATTTGAACTTGCAGAAGAAATATCAGTGAACTTGAATATAGATCACACAATTTGAAAAACAGAACAAAGAAGGAAGAAAATGAACAGAGACTCAGAGAAACCTAATACCTCTAAACATATGAATATATGCATAATGGAAGTACCAGAAGAAGGGAGGGTGGAATAGAAATGATGGGGAGAGGGAGAGGAGCAGAATAATACTTGGAGAGGAGTGCCTGACTGGCTCTTGATCTTGGGGTCATGAGTTCAAGCCCTACCTTTGGTATAGAGATTACTAAAAAAATAAACTAAAAAAAGTTTTGAAGAAATAATGGGTGAAAATCTCACACATTTGATGAAAAACACTAATCCACAAATTCATGAAGCCCAACAAATACTAAGATAAATAAAGAGATCCACACCCAGACACATCATAGTGAAAAATGATCAAATTCAAAGAGAAAAATGTCATTATATGCAAGGGAACCCTATTAAGATTAATATCTGATTTGCTACCAGAAAAAATGAAGACCAGGAGGCAGGGGGATGACATTCAAAGTGCTGAAAGGAAAACCTGGTAGCCAAAAATATTATATTCACCAAAACAATCAGAAATGAAGGTGAAGGTTTTCAGGAAGATGGTGCAGTAGGAAACACCAGGAATCTGTCTCCTCCACCTAATCTATCTGATATAAATATTTGGAACTAATCTATTGAGGGCTTGCAACTTCCAGTAGAAGACTTGGATGGCAAACTTTGGTTAATATCAGTCAATTTCAGCTATTAACTCAGTGACAGGCACACATTTGCCACCCCTAGCCCCATGGCAGGCAGTGGAGGAGTTGTAGGAGAAGCTTATATGCAGCTGGTGAGAGCTATGATGAGGAATACGGATCCTGTCCTCCAAATATCAAAGATCTGTGTTCTAAAAGATGACTGCTATTTTGATCATAAAGGTGAAGACACAGAGATGGACAGCTATTGTTGTATCCCCCTCACTCTGCAAGCTCCTCAGCTCTAACAAAATTTATGCCTACTCTTCCCTAATTAGTTTTTTTTTTTCTCCTCTTTTGGGAGCCAGGCAAGACTAGGACTAGGGCATTCAAACCATACATACATACAGGGAAATTAGAAAGTCATTGTGCATACCCAGGGAATAATGAAATCTTGGATAAGACCTGAGAAGATGTTAAGTTTACACGTTATGCTGACCATTGGAAGATTCTTAATAGATAGCCTAAAACAATAAAAAACAAAATAAAATCCAGCAAACCCTGGGGAGGGGTGAGAATCAGATTTCTGGATACTACATCATTAGATTCAAATATCCAGTTTTCAACAAAAGAATCATAAGTTGTACCAAAAACAGGAATGTATGGCCCACTCAAAGAAAAAAATAAGTCCAAAGCAACTATTCCTGAGAAAGATCAGTTGGCAGACCTACTAGACAACCTAAATATTAAAACAACTTTAATAAAGATGCTCAAGAACTAAAGGAAGACATGGATAAAGTCAAGAGAATGATGTATGAACAAAATGATAATATCAATAAAGATAGAAAACCTAAAAAGGAATTAAAAAGAAATTCTGGAGGCCCCTGGGGACTCAGTTGGTTAAGTCTCTCACTCTTGATCTTAGCTCAAGTCTGTATCTCAGGGTCATGAGGTCAAGCCTCATGTTGGGCTCCAGGTGCAACCCACTAAAAAAAAAAAAGAGAGAGAGAGGAGAGAGAAATTCTCTAGCTGAAAAGTACAATGACAGAAAAGAGAATTTCATTAGACAGGTTAAAAGGCAGATTTGAGCAGTCAAAAGAATCAGCAAACATGAAGCTAGGACAATTGAAATAGTCGAAATCTGAAGAAGAGAAAAAAAAAAAGACTGCAGAAAAGTGAACAGAACAGACATGTAGGACACAAATTAGTAGATCAACATATGCATACGGGAGTCCCAGAAAGAGAAAAGGGAGAGAAGGGTCAGAGAGAGTATTTGAGGAAACAGTGGTCGAAAATTCCCTAAGTTTGATTAAAGGCATGAATATAAATATCCAAGAAAGTCAACGAACTCTGAACAGGAAAAACTCAAAAAGAGTCATACTAAGACACATTATAATCAAACTGTCAAGAAACAAAGAGAATACTGAAAGCAGCGAAAGAGAAGTGGCTCATCACGTCTAAGGAATCCTCAGTAAGTTGTCAACAGATTTCTCATGTGAAGTTTTAGTGGCCAGAAGACACTGCACTGATATATTCAAAATGCTAAAAGGGAAAACAAAACAAAAACAAAACACCTGGGATGCCTGGGTGGCTCAGTGGGTTAAGCCTCTGCCTTCGGCTCAGGTCATGATCCCAGGGTCCTGGGATCGAGTCCCTTGCTCAGCAGGGAGCCTGCTTCTCCCTCTGCCTCTGTCTGCTACTCTGCCTGCTTATGTTCTCTCTCTCTCTGACAAATAAATAAATAAATAAAATCTTAAAAAACAACAACAAAAAAAAACCCCAAAACACCTGTAAACCAGGAATCATGTATCTGCCAAATTGTCTTTCAAAAGTGAGAGAGAAATTTTGACACTCCCAGATAAACAAAAGCTGGGGGAATTCATTATATCTAGTTCAGTGAAATAAGTCAATCAGAAAAAGAAATTATCATACGATCTCTCTGATATGAGGAACTTGAGGGGCAGGATGGGGGGTAGGGAGGGAAGAATAGTGAAACAAGATGGGATGGGAAAGGAGACAAACCATAAGGGACTCCTAATCTCACAAAACAAACTGAGGGTTACTGGAGGGGTGGGAGGGTAGCGATAGGGTGGCTGGGTTATGGACATTGGGGAGGGTTTGTGCTTTGGTGAGTGCCGTGAAAGGTGTAAGCCTGATGATTCACAGACCTGTACCCCTGGGGCAAATAATAATAATTTAAAAATTAAAAAAAAAAAAAGAACTGTTAAAGGGAGTCCTGCAGGTTGAAATAAAAGGAAACATCAACTTGAAACAATATGAAGAAATAAAGATCTCAGTAAAGGTAAATACAAGGACTCCTGTTATTGTAACAATGGTAACTCCACTTTCTCTTTACTACATAATTGCATAAACATTAAAAAAATTAGTTTAAAAGGTGGTATTATGATAACTTTTGTTTGTAACTCCACATTTTGTTTTCTACATAATTTAAGGGACTAATTAAAAAAAATTATGTTTTTGGACACACAGTGTAATTTTGTGACATCAATAACTGAAAGAGGTAGGAATAAAGCAGTAAAGGAGCAGAGTTTTTGTATGTCACTGAAGTTAAAATAGTGTAAATTCAAATTATATTGTTATAACTTTAGGATATAAAATGTAATCCCCATGGTAACCACAAAGAAAACAGTGATAGAATATTACAGAAGGAAAGAGAAGGGAATTTAAATGTTTCACTATAAAAAGAATTCAATTAAGCACAAAAGATTTTAGTACAGAAAGTAAACAAAAAAAGCTATAAACCATATTGAAATTAAGTATCTAAATGACAGAAGTAAGCCCTTCCTTATCAGTAATTACTTTAAATGTAAATGGAATAACTCTAATCAAAAGACAGAGATTGGCAGAACAGACTAAGAAAAAAAATGATCTCACTATATTATGTTTCTAAGCGACTCACTTCAGATCCAAAGACACAAATAGATTATACATGAAAGGATGGGAAAAAGATATTCAATGCAAACAGTAACCAAGAGGCAGGGATGACTATCAGACAAAATAGGCTTTAGATTTAAAAAAGTTAACAAGAGACAAAAAAGGATATTTTGTCTTCATAAAAGGTTCAATACAGTTATAAGACATAACAATTATAAACACTCATATACCTAATTACAGACCACAAAAATATATAAAGAAAAATTTGGCACAATTGAAGGGAGAAATTCCTCTACAAAAATGAAGATAAAGTAAAAAGATTCTCAGATAAACTGAATCTGTTGCTAGCCAACCTACCTTAAAATAAATACCAGAGGAAGTTTTTCAGACTGAAAGCAAGTGATACTCAACAGTAACTTGAATTAAAAAAATAAACAAAACACCCAAAGATTGCCAATAAAGGTAATTGTGTAATTATAAAAGATATTATAACTGCATTTTGTTTTACTCTTAACTAACTTAAAAAGCAATTACATAAATCTATGTGTGTAACTGTTAGCCTATAACATAGAGAAATGGAATCTATTTTACGGTAACAAGTGGGTGGGAAAAAGATGTACTGAAGTAAGGAAATAATACTAGATGGTAATTTGAATCCATAAGAATACATGTAGAGAAGCAAAAATGATAAATAAAAGGTTAATAAACTATAAATATATACTTGCTTTCCTTTTTTTCTCAGCTTTTTTTGAAGATATAGAAATATATATACATTGTAATAATTATAAAATGTATTGTTGGGTTTATAACATATATAGATGAAATATGTATAATAATTATAATAGACAAATGGGAGGAGAGGTAATAGAGGTACATAGAAGTAATGATTCTATATCTAGCTGGAATTAAGTTGGTACAGCTCTGAAGTAAATTATGATAAATTAAGATAAATATGGTAACCCCTATAGCAACCACTAAGAAAGTAACTCCAAAATGTAGGAGGAAGAATCATTAAAGGAATTAAAATTTTAAACTAGAAACTTTCACTTCATGCAAAAGAAAGCAATAAAGGAGGAATAGAGAAAAAAGACATGAATAATATAGAAAATAAAAGCCAAAATGCCAGATATAAATCCAGCTACATCAATAATAACATTTAATGTGAATAAACAATTCGATCACAAAGCAGAGATTGTCAAACCAGATAGGAAAAATAATCTCCAACCATATGCTGTCTACAAGAAACACAGTTTACATTAAAGATAAAAATAGGTCCAAAGTAAAGATGGAAATGACATACCAAGCAAACAGCAACCACAACAGAGCTGTAGTTTCTATGTTAATATCAGAAAAAACAGACTTTAAAGGAAAAAAAAATTACTAGATGTAGAAGGATATTTGGTAATGATAAAAGATCAGTCCATCAGAAAGATAACTATTATAAACACATATGCACCTAACAACTGAGCTCTAAAATACATGAAGTGGAAAATGAAAGAAATTGAGAAATAGACAATGCAAAATAATAGTTGAAGACTTCAGTACTCCATCTTCAATAATGAGAACAATTAGGTAGATAATTGACAAGAATATGGAAGACTTTAACAACACTATAAACAAATTAAAGCTAACAGACTAAACACTGCACCCAATCACTGCAAACTCAATAAGTTTGAAATATTGAAGTCACACAATGTATATTCTTTGACCACGATGGAATTAAATTAGAAATCAATAACAGAAAGAAATTTTTAAGTAGAAAGAAATTTAACAAAGTAAAAATTACAAAACACATCCTTATGCAACCAGTGGAACAAAGAAGAACTCACAAGAGAAATTAAAAAATACTTTGTGATACATAAAAATAAACACAAAGTATCAATACTTATGGAATGTGGCCCAAGCCACTCTTACAGGAAAATTATAACCTATGTTTAAAAAAGAAGCAAGATTGCAATTCAGTAACCTAACCTTCTACCTAAGGACATTGGAAAAAGAAAAAGCTAAACCTAATCAGGAGGAAGAAAATAATAAATATTAAAGTAGAAATTAATGAAATAGAGAATAAAAAAACAATAAAGAAAGTCAAAGAATCTAAAAATTGGTTGTATGGAAAATCAACAAAAGGAACAAACTTAAGCTAGACTAACAAACAATAATTAACTGCCAATATGAAAGACTTCTCAAAGGCATTTCACAGTAATGGAAACATACTTGACTGACAAATATTTACAAAAATGTTTAATCCCATTAATAATTAGAGAAATGAAAATAGAGACCATGATGAGATATATAATTTCATACTTGTTTGATCGTTAAGAATTCAGAAGTGAAAAGGTAAAAATAAATTTAAAACAAATCTGAATCATGTTTCCTTTTTTAAATTTAATTTAATTTTATTTAAATTCAATTAACATATAGTGTATTATTAGTTTCAGAGGTAGAGTTCAGTGATTCATCAGTTGTATATAACACCCACTGCTCATTACATCATGTTCCCTTCTTAATGCCTGTCAACCAGTTACCCCATCTCCTCCACCCCCCTCCCCTCCAGCCACCCTCAGTTTGTTTCCTGTAGTTAAGGGTCTCTTGTGGTTTGTTTCCCTCTCTGATTTCATCTTATTTCATTTTTTCCTCCCTCCCCTTATGAGCCTCTCTTAAGTTCCACATATGAGTGAAATCATATGATATTTGTCTTTCTCTGACTGACTTATTTGGGTTTTCCACATAGAGTATCAGGTCATCTGCAAAGACTGAGAGATAGACTTCTTTGCCAATTTGAATGTCTTTTATTTCTTTTTGTTGTCTGATTATTGAGGCCAGGACTTCTAGTAATATGTTGAACAACAGTGGTGAGAGGGGACAACCCGGCTATGTTCCTGACCTTAGGGGAAAAAGTCTCAGTTGGTCCCCATTGAGAATAATATTCACTGTGGGCTTTTCATAGATGGTTTGTGTAATATTGAGGTATGTTTCTTCTATCCCTACAGTGAAGAGTTTTAATCAAGAAAGGATGCTGTACTTTGTCAAATGCTTTTTCTGCATCTATTAAGAGGATCATATGGTTCTTGTCTTTTATTTATGTACTGTGTCACATTGATTAATTTGCACATGTTGAACCAACCTTGCAGCCCACTCGACTGTGTTGAAAAATCCTTTTAATGTACTGTTGGATCTTATTAGCTAGTATCTTGGTGACAAATTTTGCATCATGTTCATCAGGGATATTAGCCTATAATTCTCCTTTTTGGTGAGATCTTTGTCTGGTTTTGGGGTCAAGGTAATGCTGGCCTCATAGAAAGGGTTAGGAAGTTTTCCTTCTATTTTGTTTTTTTGTAACAGCTTCAGAAGAACAGGTATTAATTCTTTTTCAAATGTTTGGTAGAATTCCCTTGGGAAGCCATCTGGCCCTGGGCTCTTGTTTCTTGGGAGATTTTAGATTATTGCTTCAATGTCCTTGCTGGTTATGGGTCTTTTCAAATTTTCTGTTTCTTCCTCTTTTGGTTTTGGTAGTTTATTCATTTCTTCCAGATTGCCCGATTTGTTGGCATATAATTGCTCATAATATTTTCTTAGAATTGTTTGTATTTTTTCAGCATTGTTTGTGATCTTTCCTCTTTCATTCATGATTTTATTTATTTGGGTCCTTTCTTTTTTCTTTTTGATAAGTCTGGCCAGGGGTTTATCAATCTTATTGATTATTTCAAAGATCAGTTCCTAGTTTCGTTGATCTGTTCAACTATTCTCTGGGTTTCTATTTCATTGATTTTAGCTCTAATTTTATTAATTCTCTTCTCCTGCTGGGTTTAGGCTTTATTTGCTGTTCTTTCTCCAGCTCTTTTAGGTGTAGGGTTAGGTTGTGTATTTGAGACCTTTTTTGTTTCTTAAGAAAGTCTTGTATTGCTATATACTTTCCTATTAGGACCACCTTTGCTGCATCCCAAAGGTTTTGAACAGTTGTGTTTTCATTTTCATTTGTTTCCATGATTTTTTTTTAATTCTTAATTTCCGTGGTGACTCATCCATTCTTTAGTAGGATGTTCTTTAGTTCCCATGTATTTGAGTTCTTTCCAAATTTCTTCGTGTAATTGAGTTCCAGTTTCAAAGCATTGTGGTCTGAAAATATGCAGGGAATGATCCCAATCTTTTGGTATCAGTTGAGACCTGATTTGTGACCTAGTATGTGATCTATTGTGGAGAATGTTCCATGTGCACTTGAGAAGAATGTGTATTCTGTTGCTTTAAGATGGAATGCTCTGAGTATATATGTGAATTCCATCTGATCTATGTGTCATTCAAAGCTCTTGTTTCCTTGTTGATCTTCTGCTTAAATGATCTGTCCATTGCAGTGTGTGGGGTGTAAAAGTCCCCTACTATCATTGTATTATTATCAATGTGTTTCTTTAATTTTGTTATCAATTGGTTTATATAATTGGTTGTCTCATGTTAGGGGCATAAATATTTACAATTGTTAGATCTTGTTGGACAGACACTTTAATTATGATATAGTGTACTTCTTCATCTCTTATTATAGTCTTTGGTTTCAATCTAATTTGTCTAATGGAAGAATTGCCACCCCAGCTTTCTTTTGATGTCCATTAGCACAATAAATGGCTTTCCACCCTCTCACTTTAACTCTGGAGGTGTTTGTGGGTCTAAAATGAGTCTCTTGCAGACAGTGTATTGATGGGTCTTGCTTTTTTATCCAATCTGATATGCTGTGTCTTTTGATTGGTGCATTTAGCCCATTTATATTCAGACTAATTATTGAAAGATATGAATTTAGTGCCATTGTATTACCTGTAAAGTCACTATTTCTTTATATTGTCTATGTTCCATTCTGGTCTATGTTACTTTTGGGCTCTCTCTTCGATTAAAGGATCCCTTTTATTATATCTTGCAGGGCTGCTTAGGTAATCACAAATTCTTTTAGCTTCTGTTTGTCCTGGAAGCTTTTTGTTTCTCCTGTTTTGAATGACATCCTAGCTGGATAAAATATTCTTGGCTGCATATTTTTCTCATTTAGCACCCTGAATATATGATGTCATTCCTTTCTGGCCTGCCAGGTCTCTGTGGATAGCTCTGCTGCCAGTCTAATGTTTCTACCCTTGTAAGTTACAGACCACTTGTCCTGAGCTGCTTTCAGGCTTTTCTTTTTGTCTCTGAGATTTGCAAGTTTCACTGTTATATGTCATGGTGTTGACCTATTATTACTGATTTTGAGGGGGTTCTCTGTGCCTCCTGGACTTGAATGCTTGTTTCTCCAGGTTAGGCAAGTTCTTCACTATAATTTGCTCCAATTCTGCCCCTCTCTGCCCCCCTCTCTCTTTCCTTTTCTTCTAGGATTCCAATTATTCTAATATTTTTTCACTATATAGTATCACATATCTCTCAAATTCTTCCCTCATCATCCTGTAGTTGTTATATCTCTCTCAGCTTTTTAAATTCTCCATCATTTCATCTTCTATACACTAATTCCCTCTTCTACCCAATAGAGCTTAGAAGTCAGAGCCTCCATTTTTTATTGCATCTCATTAATAGCCTTTTAAAATTCAACTTGATTAGATTTTAATCCTTTTATTTCTCCAGAAAGGGATTCTCTAGTGTCTTCTGTGCTTTTTTTCAAGCCCAGCTAGTATCTTTATAATTGTTATTCTGAACTCTAGTTCTGACATCTTACTTATGTCCATACTGACAGTTAGTAGTACTTCTTGTTCTCTTTTTTGAGGTGAGTTTTTCCATCTCATCATTCTGTCTGGAGAAGAATAGATGAACAAGGGAACAAAATTCTAAAATGGCAACAATGACCCCAGAGAAATATAGAGTAAACAAATCAGAAGAGACCCAAACCCAGAAAAAAAAAATAAATAAAAGAGAGAGAGAGAGAGAGAATGTAATTGGGCAGGTGAAAGGAACAGAGCAATACTCTGGGTCTTGAGTGTATTTTGGTGTATTTGTAGAAAACTGGATCCCAAATTTGTAAAGAAAGAAAAACCTATATATGCACAAAAATAAAATTAAACACAATGAGAGGATAGAATGTAATTGTAAAAATGAAAATTAAAGGATAAAAAAAAAGACTATAAACAACAGGTGAACATAAACAGATCAATACAATATATCCTGAGTGTATTTTGGTTGGTTTGTTAGAAGAAACTACATCTCAAAATTGTAAAGAAAGAAAAACTTACATATATACAAAATGAAATTAAATACTTGAAAGGATAGAATGTAACTGTAAAGAAGAAAATTAAAAAAGATTTTAAAGAGAACTGATAAAATAAAAAATTCATTGATAAAGGAAAGAGAAAAATATTAAAATTGAAAGACTAAAGAATCGTGGGGAAAAAAATCCCCTGAATTCCATTTACTATTTTCCCCTAGTGCTTGAGTTTTGCAGTTTTTAGTGATAGGTAAACTCGGTCTTGACTGGATGTTCTTACTGATCTTCTGGGGGAGGAGCCTGTTGCACTGCTTCTCAGGTGTCTTTGCCCCTGGTGGAGTTGCACCACCCTTGCCAGGGGCCAGGCTAAGTAATCTGCTCCAGATTGTTCTATGTGGCATTTGTTCCCTGAAGGCTTTCTGTTGCCGCTTTAGAGGATGAGAATGAAAATGGTGGGCTCCCAAACTACATCCCTAAGCCAAAAGCTCGGGGGTCCACTCCTCAGTGAGCCCTCAGAGAAAAGTAGTCAATCACTCCTGTTCTCTGGCATCACTGGGTGCTCACCCAACCCATGACTGAGCATTTCTATCTCAGGTACAGGATCTCGATTCCAGTCTCCAAACCCTGCAGACTCCTGCAGCGAGCTTCTGTTCTGCTCCTCCTGGGGGAGAGGTGGGGGTGTCTGGTGGTGGTTCTGCTGCTTGCTGGGCCTCTGCTTGGAGAATGGTCGCCTGACTGTGTCACAGTTCACAGTTTATGACAACCCTGATCTGAGAGCCCACTCCTGAGCTCACTGATTACAGTTGGATTCCCTGCTCTGGTGCCTAAGAGCTCTGCCACACCCAGGCACCCCCTGTTTTCCTGTGACCCTGAGGACCCTGAGACCACACTGTCCCACCCAGGATTCCAACCTGCTTAGCTTCCTGAGAGCCTTTCAGGCAGGGATGTCCCTCAGCAAAGCAGACTTCTAAAAATTCTGATTCTGGGCTCTGCTGCTCTCTTACTTTCTGGTAGCTGGCTGATAGAAGTTCCCTCCCCCCACAGTTTATCTTCCCATATATCTCCTCAGATTCACTTTGCACCTCCTACTTTGCAAAAAGTGGTCTCTTTTCTACCTGTAGAGTTGTAGCTATTCTTCACTTAGATCTCTGGTTGAGTTTGCAGGTGTCCAGAATGATTTGATAGCTATCTAGCTGAATTCCTGGGACCAGGCAAAACTAAGGTCTCCTACTCCTCCGCCATCTTGGACTACTCTTCATAAATTTTCTACAAGGCAAAAAATGTCTTAGTCTGATGATACTAGCATAGAATCAATCTTTCTTTCTTTCTCTTTCTTTCTTTCTTTTTAAGATTTTACTTATTTATTTGAGAGAGAGAGAGACTGCATGAGCAGGGGGAGAGGGAGAAGCAGATTCCCCACTGAGCAGGGGGAGCCTCATGCAGGGCTGGATTCCAGGACCCCAGGATCAAGACCTGAGCTGAAGTCAGACACTTAAATGACTAAGCCACCTGGACACCCATCCCTAGCATAGAATTTTTCAATTTCTGTTTTCTTATAACTTATATTTTAAAATTGTTGAAATCTTTTTTAAGGAGCTGCTATTTTCAAATATATGAAGAACTTTCCAAAAGTAAAAGTGGAAATAATTCTGTCTATTATTATTTTGGACAGAAGAATCAGGACCAATGAAGCTGAACCATAACATTTGTTAAGCACAGAACCTCTTGATCTAGTACTGCAGTCTCTGGGGATCCTTGGTGTCCTTGAGGCTTTGATTTTGGGGTGGACTCAGAGTTTTTGTAGTTCTGACCTCTCCCCAGCATTAACAGGGATTTATTTATTTATTTGTTTGTTTACCATGGGCCTCCATAGAAGGGCACTATGATTTCACTAGTAGGAGGTCTTATCACAGTCCTCTCTGTGTGGATATTTGTCATTCTTTGTGGTTGCCCCATGTCTGAATCCCCTTGTTATAACTGGAGAGTTCCCTTATCTGTAAGTACTTGCCAGAGACCAAGTCCACTTTCTACTCTGAAAGACCAAAATGCCAAGTACTGGTTTTCCCAGTCTCTGTGGCAAGGGCATTAATATTCACCTTAGTTTTTGAGCTCTGAAGCTAATAATGCAAAAAGGTGAGACATAGAGACTGTAGGGGAAGAAAAAAAGATGAGAGATAGGGATTAAAATAGAGCAAGGTTGAGTTCTGGTCAGCATTGGCTATGATGCTGGTGCAGCATAGCGTTAAGGGTATTGGTGTTAGCATCTCTGGTATCCATGCTTGGGAGTGGGAGTAGTGGTGTTCACACAATACCATTTTTGTGGCATGATTTGCAGCATGGTTCTTTTTTTTCTTTTTAAAGATTTATTTATTTATTTGAGAACAAGAGAGAGTTGCAGAAAGGGGCAGAGGGAGAGGGAGAGGAAGTCTTAAGCAGACTCCATGCTGAATGAGGAGCTCAATGGGGGCTTGATCTCATGACCCTGAGTTCATGACTGGAGCCAAAACCAAGAGTCTGACACTTAACAGACGGCACCACCCATTCACCGCTCAGCATTGTTCTTGACTTCTGACCTCAGTTTTGGTTCTTTAGTTCTCTTGAGAATTCTTATTTACCATACCATCTTAATTGTCATCAAATCTAAGAAACCTTCAAATGATCAATGAACCAGCAGTTCATGTACCACTATGAAAGAGACATGGCTGCCAATTTAATGATGATGCAATGTCTTCTTACCACCAGGAATCTTAAATCTATATACTCATCAAAGATGTTTCTTAAATATGTATTTAGACATAGTTCCTTATCTTATATCACCTGTGGATACACAAAAAGGAAACTATTAAGAGAACAAATGGTTTAACATATCCCTAAAACATCTTCTCATTCAGAGTCTGACTTTTTTAGAATCCTTAAAAAACATCTTTTTCTCCATACAACATTGCCCTCTATGCCACTAAGAGCTTAGGTGATGAAGCATTTATTAAAAGAGTGCCCCACTATTGTCCACTCACAGTTCTTCCACATCCCTCCTACCAATTTTTCAAGCTGCGATGCTCACACTTTCTTGATCTTACCATAGATGTCAGACAAAGGCAGGCTCACATTCTTCTCTCAAGTGGACCTTAAATGGCTTGTTGACAGAAATGTCCAGGATTGCAGTTTTCCATCATGCCAATGGGAATATCAACCTAGTTTGCATACGTTCGGACAACAACAACTATGTCACAATTGCCACCTGGCCAACAGTGGCTATAATGCACCATCTGTTGAAAGATATTCCTGATTTCAAAAGATTTCAAAAGTAAAAAATATGTGTATAGGAATCAGTGAAATGTGGCATTTTTTCTCTACTTAAGTTAGCCAGAATTGATTTCTGTTTGCTTAAAACAAAGAGCCTTGACAGATAGACTCCCTAACTCACACATTCAAATTAGACATTCATAATAGCTAGGGTCTTAAAATAGAACTCTTGGGAATGTGATGCTCAGAAGGACTTAGTGTACTCCACCTTATCTCTTCCCCATCTCACCATCTAGTATAGGATTTCTGGTCTCCAGCTGGGGCCCCATTCTCCATCTTGGGAGAATCATGATAAACAGGGGAACCACTTTGTTGGCTAAAGCAGTAATGTCAAAATAGTCCCGTCTGCTGAATTTAGGCTTCTTGCTTAAATTCTGCTGAGAGGTGGGGTAAAGTTCAATACCTGATCAGCTTCTGGCTTGGGACAGCTGCAGGGTACCAAGAGTTATGGTCATTGGCTAGCTCCTCTATCATTTATTTGAAACCTTTATTTTGTTTACTTTTTTTGTTTTTTGTGTTTTTTTTTTTTTGCTTTTGGAATCTGTTTTTTATGTATGTCCAGAAAAATCCTTTTCTCTCCTCCCCTTAACATTTCTTATAAGGGAACCTGTAGTATATTTGACACAGGATTCCCTGTTAGGTCAGCATAAGACTTTGGAGGGCCTAGCTCTCTGCTCACATTCCTTCATTCAAGTTGCTTCAAGATGCCTGGATATTTACAAATTTGGACATTATGGGACTACTGAGCACATTCCTGTGATATTGGATGTTGGCAGTCAAGTTGATAGCTGTTTAACATGTTACTAACATACTTACAGCTAAGTCATTTGATAGTTCCCATCAATAAAAGGACACCAACACAGAATGTAAATAATGCATGTACACTGAATGGGAGAACTCACTTTGGAGTAATTTTATCCTAGGAGATATCTAGACAATCTCTTCCAATTAGAAGATGCTAATGATATTTCTCCATAGGTCAAGATTTGTAGATGAGTAACTTGGTTCATTTATTAATACTTTATTTATTTATTTATTTATTTATTTATTTATTTATTTATGATTTTTGTTTATTAGACAGAGAGAGACAATGAGGGAGGGAACACAAACAGGGGGAGAGGGAGAAGCAGGCTTCCTGCTGAGCAAGGTGCCCAACATTGGGTCTTGATCCTAGGACCCTGGGATCATGACCCGAGCCCAAGGCAGATGCTTAATGACTGAACCACCCAGCATCCCTCATTTATTAATATTTTTAAAAATATATAGTAATTATCTTTTTCTCATTAGTTCATATCAACAGTAAGAGTACTTACTGTAAGGGAGGATTAGCAGAACTTTACATTTTCTTTTCTTTCTTTTTTTTGGGGGGGGAGAGGAAGAGAGGGAGAGTTGAGCAAGTATATGTGGGAGGAGGGGCAAAAGGAGAGGGAGAAAGAGAATCCCAAGCAGGCTCCATGCTCAGCACAGAGCCCGACACAGGGTTTGATCTCATAACCCTGAAATCGTAACCTGAGCTGAAATCAAGAGTCAGATGTTCAGCCGACTGAGCTACCCAGGCATTCCAGAACTTTACATTTATTTAGTGAAAGGAGGTGTTCAGGCATTTTCAGCTACTTAGTCCTCTTGGAGCAGATTTTCTATGATCTGTGAAGAATAATGCATTATGTGTTAGATAAATGGAAACAAATAGGTACTGTATGCAAAGGTTGAATATGTCCATGTTTTTGGCTTGAGCGGGTTACCCTCCCGAAAAGGAATTTTGTTTTTAAAAGAAACTTGTGTGTGCACGGGGGGTCCTACTCTTGGTTTCAGCTCAGATCATGACCTCAGGGTCATGAGATCGAGGGACAGGTTAAGCTCCATGCCCAGTGGGCAGTCTGTTTGAGATTCTCTTCCTCTCCCTCTCCCCTCTGCCCCTTCCCCACTTGCTCATGCACTCTTTCAAATAAAAAATAAATAAATCTTTAAAAGATAAAAAAGAAACTTATGGGTAAGAAAGAGGTGAATAAATTTGTGTATGAATCAGGGAGTCATCTGGAAGAAATGGGTCTAAGACCTGGACTTCCCCACCCACCCAC
>LNAC01000215.1:1685565-1884673 GCA_002007465.1 Ailurus styani
CCCACCCCTTTCTAAAATAAACTTTTTGTTTTAGGATTATTTCAGATTTTTAGACAAGCTGCAAAGTTTCAACTTCCCTGTTTTCATCTTACATAGTCTATGGTACCTTTGCCGAAACCAAGAAACCAACATTAGTGTGTTGCCATTAATTAAACTCCAAACTTATTCACATTTTGCCAGTTTTTCCACTAATGTCCTTTTCCTATTCCAGGATCCACACTACATTTAGTTGTCATGTGTCCTTAGTTTCCTCAGATCTGTAGCAGTTTCTCAGCCTTTCTTTGTTTTTCATGATCTTGACAGTTTCAAGAGGTACAGTGGACTCCCCTTTGAAGATTCAATATTATTAGAACCTTTCTGAGGGAACAAGTGATGTCTACCAGCAGGGAAGGCCCCCAGGGCCCCTCTGGAAGAACTAAATATGAAGAAATGGTTCACTGGGACTGGTGACAGGTAACCCAGGGCAAGGTGTGAAAGTCCTGGTCCATCTTCCTCAACTCACAATGGGTGTGCTCAGGCAGCAACCCTGGGCACAGGGCATAAAGGAAAGTGATGTGAGCCGTCTGTGTGGTAGAAGCAGTGAACCCCCTCTGCAAGGCATGGGGCACCACCCTCCTGCAAGGTGAGGAGAATCCCTATGGGTAAAGCATTAATCACCCCCTTCCAGTTAAAAGCGGCTTGCAGTTCAAAGGACGCGGAATGCTATGAATAGAGAGAATGGGTTAGATTTATTAAGCATTAGTTCAATTTACTCTTAGTATGATTCACCTTTTCCCTATATAGATGATTTACTCCCTCTATAAGCATGCCTCAATAGAGTCCTGAAATATTGCCAGATAAGGTCTGGCGCCATATTGTCCCTCCCCCAGGATAAATAGCCTTTTACCTCAAGACATAATGACTAACGAATCTGTACCAAACCAGTGATTTAAGACAAAACTACTTGAGGCCTTAAAACAAAGGAGCAGGACGGGAGCTCTGTTAAAACTATGCAGGCTCCGGGAGACTTATGATACAGGTAAGAGAAAAACAGACCTCATCAATCCGGCCTTTGGGAAAACACGAGGCTCATCTACCAAGGTTCCTTTGATCAGTAAATAAACATCCTGGTTGTGTCTTTGGTCATCCTTTTTTACAATGATATAAATAAAGGACCCTGAGCCCTGAGGTTTTGGGAGACTCCTGAAACATCATTCGAGTCCGTCTCCACATTTCATATCGCCAACGCTGTCTTTTCCTTTGGGGACCCTGACTGTTGCTGGAGCTGGACTTCGGCAGGAAAGTGCGTGGGGCAGCCTCGACCAAGTGAGTACCGAGAATGGGGAATTGTCCATGTGGATAACCACTGGGGCTGGAACAAGATCTGTACTCACTGTGGAGGGCTGCAAAGGAGCAGACACCATTGTTTGCTTTGGATAGGTCTCTCCATGCAGCAGCTCTTTTTTGGCGGACGCTGTCCCAGCAGAGTGCCTGTTACCATCTCTCACTCTGCAGTCTTTTCACTGCCTTAGCTTCCAAGGGCCTGTAGCTAGTTCCTGCTTTTGCAGGAAGAGCCTAAGAAAGAGATAATGAGCTTTCTTACTGACCTGGTCATGGTGGAGTTGAATGATTGCTTTGAGAAATAGAAGTTATGTGTGATTCAACACCACACTTTCAGGACAAAAACACTCAACAAAATAAGAGTAGAAGGAAACGACCTCAACATAATAAAAGCCATGTATGAAAACCCCATAGCAAACATTCTATTACATGGTGAAAGACTGAGAGTTTCCCCCTAGGAAGAGGAACAAGGTAAGCATGCCTGCTTTCATCACTTCTATTTAAGACAGTACTGGAAGTTCTAGCCAAAACAATTAGGCAAGAAAAAGAAATAAAATGCATCCAAATTGGAGAGAAAGAAGTAAAATTATCTCTGTTTACAGATGCTATGATTTTATGTGTACAAAACCCTAAAGACACACACACACACACACACACACACACACACACACACTCCTGTTAGAACTAATCTATGAATTCAGCAAAGTAGTAGGATACTAAATCAATATGCAGAAATCAATTGTTACCTATATACACGAACAATAAACAACTTGAGCAAGAAATTACAAGAGCAATTTCATGGGCGCCTGGGTGGCTCAGTGGGTTAAAGCCTCTGCTTTCGGCTCAGGTCATGATCTCAGGGTCCTGGGATCGAGGCCCGCATCGGGCTCCCTGCTCAGCGGGGAGCCTGCTTCCCCCTCTCTCTCTCTGCCTGCCTCTCTGCCTCCTTGTGATCTCTCTCCCTCTGTGAAATAAATAAATAAAATCTTTAAAAAAAAAAAACAAGAGCAATTTCATTTACAATAGCATAAAGAAAATTCTTAAGAATTAACTTAACCAAGGAGTTAAAAGACACATGTATTGAAAACTACAAAACATTGCTTAAAGAAATTAAAGGAGACATAAACAAATGGAAACACATCCCATGTTCATGGATTGGAAGACTTCATATTGTTAAAATGTCAATATTGGGGCACCTCAGTGGCTCAGTGGTTAACTATCTGCCTTCAGCTTGGTTCATGATCCTAGGGTACTGGGATCAAGCCCTACATTGGGCTCTTTGCTCATCGGGGAACTTTCTTCTCCCTCTCCCTCTGTCATTCCCCCTGCTTGTGCTCTCTGGCACTCTCTATCTCTCTGTCAAATAAATAAATAAAATCTTTAAAAAATCAATCAATCAATAAAATAAAATGTCAATATTGCCCAAACAGTCTACAGATTCAATGTAACCCTTGTCAAAATCCCAATGGTGTTTTTTTGCAGAAATAGAAAAACCCATCCCAAAATTCATAAAGAATCTCAAGGGACCATGCCAAAACAATCTTGAAAAGGAAAAACAAAACTGGAAGACACACTTCCTGATTTCAAAACTGACTACAAAGCTACAGTAATAGAAACAGTGTGGTATTGGCAAAAAGACAGACATAGACTAATAGAATGAATATAAAGCCCAGAAATAAACCCTTTCATAGATTGTCAAATAACTCTTGACAAAGGGACCAAATCATTCAGGACAATCTTTTCAACAAATGGCACTGGGAAAACTAGATGCATGCAAAATAATAAAGTCGGACCCTTACCTAACACTATACAAAAATTAATTCAAAAATACATCAAGGACCTAAATGTAAAACAATAAATGTTAAAACAAAAAAACCAATAGGAGAAAACATAGAACAAAAGCTTCATGACATTGGATTTGGCGATGACTTCTTGGCTATGACACCCAAGGTATAGATAACACAAGAAAAAATAGACAAATTGGATTTCATGAAAATTCAAAAATTTTGTGCATCAAAAGAAACTATAGAGTGAAAAGGCACTCCACAGAATGGGCAAAAAAATGTTTGCAGGTTATATATCTTATTAGAGTTGGATTAATATCTGGAATATATAGAGAACTCCTAAAACTCAATAACAAAATACCAAATAACCCAATTCCAAAATGGGCAAAGAACTTGAATAGATATTTCTCCTGAGAAAATATAAGAATAGCCACTAAGCATGTGAAAAGATGCTCAACATCACCAGTAATTAGGGAAATGCAAATCAAAACTACAAAACAATATATAACCTCACATTAACATGGCTACTATAAAAAAAAACACAGGAAACAAGCGTTGGCAAAGATGTGCAGAAGATGGAGCTCTTGTACACTGTCATAGGAATGTAAAACGGAAGGCTGCATGTGGCAAACAATATGGTGGTTCCTCAAAAAGTTAAAAATAGAACCACCATATGTTGCAGCAATCCCACTTCTGGGATATACCCAAAAGAACTAAAAGCAGGGTCTGAAAGAGATATGTATACCCATGTTCACAGCAGCCTTATTCACAGTAGCCAAAAGGTAGAAGCTGCCCAAGTGTCCACTGACAAATGAATGGAGAAGCAAAATGTGATATAGACATACAACTGAATATTATTCGACCTTGGAAAGGAAGGGGATTCTGCAATATGCTGTAATATGGATGAATTTTGTTCCATTATGCTAAGGAAAATGAGCCAGTCAGAAAAAGACAAATACTGTATGATTCCACTTACATGAGGTATTTTAGAGTAGCTAAAATAAAAAAGAGAAGAAGCATAACAGTGGTTGCCAGGAGCTGGTGGGAGGGGAGGATGAGGCACAGAGTTTCGAATTTTACAAGATGAAAAGAGTTCTGTGGATGGATGGTGGTGATGGGTGCACAACAAGGTGAATGTGTTTATACCACTTAACTGTACACCTCAAAATGGTTAAGACTGTAAATTTTATGTTATGGATATTTTACTACAGTAAAAAAAAGAGTGACAAGGGATTTTTGAAGCTCAGGTTGCTAAGACAGGTCACAGAGCAGCCATTTATGAAGCGTGTGCTGCTACACTTCAGTCTTGTGATAACCTTGTGAGGTAAGTTTAACATGAGTGCTCCCATGTGGTAGATGAGGTGAGGACAGACAGTCCAGGAGATGCTGGAGGCACAGGAGTAGCCTCGCAAGATCCTGTCCCAGTAGGCCGTGTTCATTATGCTTTTCTTTTTTTCTTTTTTTTTTTTCTGTATCTTATGTTGTTTTGACATCTCTAGGGGGCCATTCGGACCTGGGGAGTCACTGCCCTTCTCAGTGCTAGCAACTTCCTGGGGACAGTGGGTAGCTTGGCTAGAACACACATGTCATATACAGACCAGCAGACACAAGGCCGAGCCCTACCCACCGCCTTCTCTGACTTTTGCCCACCGAGCTGGTGTCTCCCCATCCCTAAATCACCCAAATGTCAGGAACGGGACAACTGGAGACCACCCCTTATAGCCAAGCCAAGCCTGGAATTATCTGAACCAGCCAATCCTAAACTGTAACTGCCACCCCCCCTCCCCACCACCTTGCCTTTCCCCTAAACCCCAATAGAAGCTCCGGCCTCAGCTTTCCCCTCCTTCCTGTCTTCTGCCACCTGACCAAACCTGGCTTTCCCCCTATGACCCTGCATGGCCTACAATGTCCCCTTCCCTTGGGAAATGCAAGTGATAAGTTCTCTCAATGGCATTGCCCTCTCTGGTTGGGACTTGGTCACCTATATGAATTTAAATTGTGCAGCGATAAGTTTTGAAGACAGGTCTGACAGTCCGAAACCAGAGGTTGTCTCTGGAGGTCCATCTTTCTAAAAAGGTCACTTCCTCCTCTAGAAAGTTCCCGTAATTATGGCTTCCCCTAAACGTTCCCTCTGACCCTCCCCCTCCCCCAAACATTGTTAGAGCGTTGTTACGCAGTGGGGTCCTTCTCCTGGACACCTCCGTGGTGTGCCCAGCCCTCTGTGCCCGACCTAGCATGCTGACCTGCACAGGGGACCTTTGGACTCTGTTGCCTTTCCATGTGAGCGCTTCCAAAGAAGCATTATTCTTCATTTATACCTCTTGGTGCTAGTGTCATCTAGTTTGGGGACCCTTTTGCACAAATCAATTACAGAGAGTTTATTAATTTACCCAAGTTCTCACAGCTAGCAAATGGTTGTGCAGGGATTTGAACGTGGGTTCCAAATGTCAATTTTCCTGATTTTTACAAATCTCATAGGCTACCCACCACCTCTTACTTTTTTCCAAAAGCATAAGACCATCTCTGGCCAGCATTTCTCCACCTCAAGTACATGATATTGCTGAAATGTTGCTATTAGACAAAGCAGCTCAATGACAATTCAGGACAGTATGTAATTAAAGGCTATAAATAGTGGTTGTGACAAGTAAAAGGAGGCTTTATACAGCGCCTTGCCTTTGATGGCTCTTCCCTGGAATGGCCCACCCTCCCCAGCGCCTGCGCAATGCCCCTGGCCGTTGTGCTCTCCTAGGAACGCCTGACCCCTTCTTCTAAGTGTCTCTCCTGTGCCTTGGGAGACTTAATCAGTACCCATAGTAGAGCACTGAACTTGGTCATTGACATGGCTGTCTTTCTCTGCTAGAATGTAGGATAGACACTCACCTTAGTCCCCAGTAGAGTGTTCAGCCCACAATAGGCATTCAATTGTTAAGAGATAAGAGCCAAAACATGGAAGTAAGGCCAAGGATGACTGCAAGGCTTTCCAGTGTCAAACCGGTGCATTATCTGACAGGCCCACCAAAGACTAGTTCATTCTCTAAGAAACGATACCTTTGTCTGATTGACTAGTTAATAGTGATTAGAACCAAGACGCTCTAAAGTTGTTTGCTAACCTGTAAATTTTTTTTCCAGTAGGGATGCTTGAGACTTCCGTCTGGTAGAAGAGATAACCCCACAGGTGACAGTTTTATTTCCAAAACATGAACCTGTTTTGAATCTGATCTAGTCATCATATTCCAGAATCTGGCTGCAGTACCTATTCAGTCTTTCCAATTCGTGACCAGCTTTATCATCCTGCTGGTTCCCTCATGAAGGAGTTAAGTGAATCTTTGACATATGCCTTGTTAAATAACAAAAATTCAGTAGAGTAAATGTCAAAGATCTAATTTGCTTTATTAATGGATTCATGAATCCGGCAGTATCCAACCTAGCAAGTAGAGGAGAGATCCAATGGGCTACAGACGGGGAAAGGTTTTTAAAGGTAGAGAGGGAGTGGTAAAAGGAAATTCATTAGCCAAGAATCCATTGTTTTAGGCAAGGTCATCTTCCTAAGGGGAACGGAAAGGGTCTATCAGTAATCTTCCTAGTGCTGACCAGGAAATTCCCATGTTGACGGCTGAAAGGTCACATTTCTGGGGGTTCGAAACTGCAGTTAGGCTAGGTATTAAGTCTTGGTTTACTGAGTTGGGGCCTCAACCTAAAGGACATCATTTTGGGCCTGTGGCTGTCTTTTTAACCATAGACCATACATTCAGAAAGTGAAATGAAGTATTCTTTATTTTATTTTAAAGACTTTATTTATTTATTTGACAGAGAGAGAGCAAGAGAGCGAGAGCGAGAGAGCGCACAAGCAGGGGGAGCAGCAGAGGGAAAGGGAGAAGCAGACTCCCCACTGAGCAGGGAGCCCAATGTGGGACTTGATCCCAGGACCCTGATATCATGGCCTAAGGCGAAACCAGATACTTAACCGACTGAGCCACCCAGGTGCCCCTGAGTATTCCTTAAACGCTCCCATGGACGCCTCCGATCTCAGGAACAGATGTTTCTACCAGGTCTTAATTTTCATGGTAGAGAAAAGATAATGAGAGAATGTGACCCAGTTTATTTTACGTGGCCAATCTGCCAGAACCAAACAAAGAGTGTAAGAAAAGAACATCTCAGGCTTGAGTTCACTCATTTTGAGATATACTCAAGTAAGGTTTATCCCCCCAAAGTGCAAGAATGGTTTAAGTCTGAAAAAAAATCAATAAATGTTGTTTACTAGAGTGATAGGATGAAAAAGAGACAAACCAAATAGAATTATCAATATATGCTGGGCCAAAAAGATAAGTTTTAACACACATTCATGGTAAAAACAAAACAAAAAGTAAACTCTTACAAAACTAGGAATAAGGGGAAATTCCTGATAAGGTCACAGGCTATCCAAAGGTGCTGTTTTTCACCATTTCTATTTAACTCTGTACTACATCCTGAAACAGTATAATAAGATCAGAAAAATGAGGAAGGAGGAGAATTTTAAAAGAAAAAAGATAATAAAAATCCATAGAAAGTATGATTGCCTTCATAGAAGATCCAGAAGAATCTACAGATATAGTTTTAGGGGTTGATGAAGAATTTAACAACGTTACTGGACAGAAAACCAATAAAACAAAATGAGTTGCATACCCTAGTACCAAAAAAACCTGTTAGGAAATGTCTTTTAAAAACAATACATTTACAATAAAAATATGAGCTACCTAAGAAAGAATCTAATAAAAGAAATGTAAGATCTTTACAGAGGTGATTATAAACCTTTATTCAAGATGACCTAAATAACTTGATTCACAGATCCAATGCAAAAGGCCATCAATGTCTTGAAATTAGTCACAAAGAGATATCACTGCACACCCACCAGAACTACAATAATTCAGGAATCTGACAATATGGAATGGGGATGAAGATGTGTAAACATTATGACAAAACAGTTACATTATTGCTGCCTGAGAAACTCAACATTTACATATAAGAACCTATTCTAGAACGTTCAGACAAGCAATGTGTGCATTAGTAAAAAATTGGAAGCTATCTAAATACACATCGAAAAGATCATGGGCAAATAACTTATGACATATCCACTACATAGAATTCTTTATGGCAGTGAAAACTCACTGTTGGTCAACATGGATGAATCTCATAAACACAAGGTGGGTTTAAAAAGTAACCTCCAGGGGCACCTGGGTGGCTCAGTCATTAAGCTTTAAGCGTCTGCCTTCTGCTCAGGTCCTGGGATTGAGCCCCGCGTCAGGCTCCCTGCTCAGTGGGAAGCCTGCTTCTCCCTCTCCCACTCCCCCTGCCTGTGGTCCCTCTCTCGCTGTCTCTCTCTCTCTGTGTCAAATAAATAAATAAAATCTTTTAAAAAATAAAAAACAAAAAGTAACCAGCAGACTTCATACAGAAAATTCTACACAAAGTGATACCCTTTATATGAACTTCAAAAACACGCAAAACAGCACCAGCACAGCTTAGAAATACATACGTACGCAGAAAAATTATAAAGTGTGTTGGGATAGTAAACTTATAATTCAAGATGAATACATTGGAAGAGGAGAGGGATGCGGTCAGGGAGAGGAATAGAGGAGAGTCCAAGTTTTATTGATAATATTTTATTTCTTAAGCTGGTACATTGCGGGTGTGTTCTTCATACTTTATGAATTATTCAGAAGATATTTTTTTAAGTTGCAACCAACAACCAGCAGGTGGCAGGGAACGCTCGGCATTTGAAGTGTCTGAAAGGAAGAAAAACCAGGCTTTGCAGTCCCCTTAATCACAAAAGTAATGCCTCCTTGAAAGTCCCTGTGATCACACTTCACTCTCCAGATTAAAATGAAGTGGCCAAAACTGTTATTTTCCTTTTCCACACACATTTGCATTCTGGTAGCCCTCATTCTTAATAATTATGCTGAGGGGCAGGGCGGGGAGTCGTGGGGGGTAGGGAGGGAAAAAAATGAAAGAAATGGGATGGGAAAGGAGACAAACCATAAGAGACTCCTAATCTCACAAAACTGAGGGTTGCTGGGGGGTGGGAGGGTAGGGATAGGGTGGATGGGTTATGGACACTGGGGAGGGTTTGTGCTTCGGTGAGTGCTGTGAAAGGCGTAAGCCTGATGATTCACAGGCCTGTACCCCTGGGGCAAATAATAATAATAAAAATAATTACACTGCAATCTTTCTTTCAGAACTTCTGACTTTCCAGTGGGGCAACTTGGGCTTGTATCTCTGCAGTACTTTTGTGAAATGGGCTTGTACTGAACGTCTGTGGTAACAGAGGGTTATTGCAGTCTCTCTCTCTCTCTCTCTCTCTCTCTCTCTCGCTCTCTCTCGCTCTCTCTCTCACACACACACTCACAAAGTTTCAGTCATCTCATATCTGTGAGTTTCTTACCATCTCCCTCAACTCAACTGTAGACCATCAACCATATTGCTGACATCTGCTTTCCCAGTCACTCCCAAGAAATTTTCTTCTTTTTTTGGTTCCCAAATTCCACGCAAATGACACATTTACCTTACTTTGTCATGGTCTGAATCTGGTCAGCAGACATATTTTGTGGGGCCGCAAGCTATTTAAGATGTTTTTAAAATGAAATTAAAAAAATAAAATAAAGTGTTTTTAAATTTGTCAAAATTAAGACTCAAGAGAGGGGCGCCTGGTTATATAGTCAGTAGAGGATGCGACTCTTGATCTTGGGATTGTGAGTTTGACCTGCAGATTGGGCATACAGATTACTTAAAAAAAGAAAAAAAGAAGAACAAAAAGAATCAAGAGAAATCACAACTAATTGAAAGTTTGTGTTTTTCTTGAAAAATCAGCCATCCTGTGAACACCATTCCACGTGGCCCCATGGGCTGGAGCAGTGCAGCGCTATGGCGTATCTCGTGGGACAGATGTGGGCAACTTCCCCCACTTGCCCTTTTATTTTTTATTTTATTTTTTTATTATTTGCCCCAGGAGTACAGGTCTGTGAATCATCAGGCTTACACCTTTCACAGCACTCACCATAGCACAAACCCTTCCCAATGTCCATAACCCATCCACCCTATCCCTACCCTCCCACCCCCCAGTAACCCTCAGTTTGTTTTGTGAGATTAGGAGTCTCTTATGGTTTGTCTCCTTCCCACTTGCCCTTTTACTCCCGACTGTTACTTGTTTGGCTCTAAAAGGTGTTTGAGTTGGCAGCCCTTGCTCAGAGCAACAGTCTTAAACTGCAGTTGCTTTTAAAATAATAAATATTGGGGCACCTGGGTGGCTCAGTAGGTTAAGCCTCTGCCTTTGGCTCAGGTCATGATCCCGGGGTCCTAGGCTCAAGCCCCAAGCATTGGGCTCCCTGCTCAGTGCGGAGTTGGCTTCTCCCTCTCCCTCTGCCCCTCTTCCTGCTTGCGCTCTTGTGTGCACATGCTCTCTCTCTCGAAAAAAAATAAAATCTTACAAAAATAAATTAATTAAAAAAATAAAAAAAGTAAATATTTTCTCCTCCCCACCATACATTTCCCCTGTGACGCTTGTGGGATAGATCTAGGCTGGCAGTGGATGAACTGGATTCCATGTACACTTCATCCACCTCCTATTTCTCTCCATTATCAGCAATGAGAACAGCTTAAGAGTATCAGATCAGGGCGCCTGGGTGGCTCAGTGGGTTAAAGCCTCTGCCTTCAGCTCAGGTCATGATCTCAGGGTCCTGGGATCGAGGCCGCATCGGGCTCCTGGCTCAGCGGGGAGCCTGCTTCCCCTTCTCTCTCTGCCTGCCTCTCTGCCTACTTGTAAGCTCTCTCTCTCTCTCTGTGTCAAATAAATAAATAAAATCTTTAAAAAAAAAGGAGTATAAGATCATTATGTGCAACCATCTGCAGTTCTATTGCCTTTTTAAAAAGAGCATTGGTTTATTATACTGTTATTTATACTTCTTATTTATTTTATTATTATTTTTTAGATTTATTTATTTGTCAGAGAGTGAGAGAATGTGCACAAGCAGGGGTGGTGGCAAGTGGAGGGAGAAGCAGGCTTCCCACTGAGCAAGGAGCCCAATGGGGGACTAGATCCCAAGACCCTGGGATCATGACCCGAGCCAAAGGCAGATGCCCAACCACCTGGGCCACTCAGGTGTCCCAATACTGTTTATTTATCATACTGTTTTTAAAAAATGTCAGAGAGGTGTGTGACATAGTTTTCCTCTTTTCTCAGATATATTACCCATTAGCTTCAAAGTTTAGAAGATCTCCTACGTTTTTTCCTTCTGTGAAACTTTGAGCAAATTCCCCATGGCAATATCAGAAACTCATGAGTTCGCTGGAAAGGGGCATCATTTTTTTAAAAGACTTTATTTATTTATTTTTGGGAGAGAGAGAGAGAAAGTGTGTGCACGAACGAGCAGGGAGGAAGGGCAGAGGGAGAGGAAGGAGCAGACTCCCTGCTGAGCAGGAAGCCCAATGTGTGACTCAAGCCGAAGGCAGACAAGGGGACATCTTATTTAGAAATTTATTATTTTTTTCACATATGCATAGCACATAAAATCTAGTATTGTAGGATATTTTATCATCAATATAAAAGACATTTCTAGGAAAGTAGTACTTATGTATTTGTACTACTTATTAGTGTGTAACTTGAATATAATCCCTTCTGCATTTTCCTTTAAAAGCTGCCTGTGTAGTTTTCATGTTTCTTCATTTTTCAAAAATTTGTGGCTCAGTAGCTCTGGAAGTTGGAAATGGCCAGTGACTTTCTGGGTTTCTGCATTAGCAATAAGCTCAACTAACCGTTCTAGATAAATATCTTTCTCAGAGACCCTCAGGTTCTTTTTCAGTTACGCATCTAAGTCTTGCCAAAATATGCACTTAAAAACACACTTAAACAGGTTTTTTTTAAGAGAATGAGTTGGGGGGAGGGGCAGAAGGAGCGGGACGCAGAGCATCCCAAGCAGGCTCCACACCCAGCACAGAGCCCAACGGTGGGGCTCGATCGCACAACCCTGAGATCATGCCCTGAGCCGAAACCGAGAGCCAGTCACCCAACTGACTGAGCCACCCAGGTGCCCCTTAAACAGCTGTAGCAAGACATTTAGGAGACAAAAAATGGAACCTCTTTAATATCATATATTCTTTCTTAAACTACGAGGTTTTTGTAGCAGACAATTCAGAACTATGAGAAGACATGTCTTCCCATGGTTTTTGCTTATTTTTTAGGCAGCCAACATAACTGTTTAATATTCTGTTTGATAAATTGTGGATTTTCTCTTCAAATTTCATATTAAACCCAAACCTTATGATTACGACAAATTTTAATTTCAGACCAAAGCTTTGCTTGATTAAATTTGTTAGAAGCTGTTTTAATGCCTTGCCGAATGGGGAATGTTCCAGGCGTGTACATATGTATATACACATAAGCCACAGGAAACGAAAGAGCCCAAACATTTTGGTCCAGTTGAATTTGGCCATCGTTATAGGAATATGACCTTAAGACTAGAGTCCTTGGAGTAATTTGATTTAGTGTTTAGCTTGAGAGCCACCATAATCCTGTCTTTTAGCTCCTTGACATTTAAAATGCCTCTTTACCCAGGAAGTCACTGTTACAGGTTAGCCCAGCAGGATTCAGGCAACGTCTCCACAGAGTCTCTAAAGCTTCCCTCCCTCCACGATTGCAAGTCTTGTCTGAGTGGATAACCTTTATTATCATCTTGCCTTTACCATCCCACCATTATATATATAAATATCTCTGTACATTGTATTTAGATGTATTTAGATTAATAGATCATTCCCTCAGTCAAATAAACACTGACATTCACTACTAAAGGTATAAAAAGTTATAAAATATGACCACTGCCTTTAAGAGGTTATCTTCCGGCCTGCGTAAGTGGTTTGGAGTTAAGGTTCTCGAGGGTGTGGTTGATCTCAAACATCCATTCCACCTCGAATAATAAGGCTTTGAATCAGTATGACAGCTCCCTCCTCTTCACCTGTGACTGGTTTAGGACTGGGTGTGTGACCTAGTTCTGACAGAGAAGATGAAAGGGGAAGTCAGCTGAAGGAGTCTCTGGGGACGTTCTTCTCTCTCCTAAGAAAGAGTCACAGGAGACAAAGCTGTAGTTAAAATATGGCGGGTTGAAAATGCTAGGAAAGGGATTACACTCAGCATAAGTTCATAAGGGTAAAGGTGATGGGAAAAAAGGACAAACTTTTGGAAACTAGAAGAGAGATAGATGAGTGAAAATTGATTTTATGAACCCAAGAAAACTGAAACTGAAGCCAGCATTCGAGAAATCCATCAATCAATTGGCAGATCCCCAGAAAAGTCAGGAATTTGGAAACACTGGATACTTATGAAATGAGGGATACACATGAGGACAAAAATAGGAAGATTTCTGAATGTCTGTATAATAAACACTGGACCCCAGATCTCCTTTCTTCCTCCAAGCAAAGGGCCAGAGTTTCATTGTCTTGAGATACCGAATCAAAGGGAGTCAGTCTGGCCCAGCTAAACATGGGGCTGGGAGGAGGGTACTATGTTGAAAATAGGGAGATAAAGTGAAACCCTTCACACTGAATGATGAGACCCTTCCTTAGGGTGTAATAAAGTGAGTGAGGCTCTTGCCTTGGACACAAAATATAAGAGAGTATAAAAAAAACCCTCATCAGTCAAGATAAGTAATGTTTGTTTACACCAACCTACATGTTTAGAATGCTCTTCCCTGTTTCTTCTTTCATCTCTGATCCTATAGGATCACTTTCCTTCTTTCTTAAGTACATCCTTTAGAAGGTACCACAGTGAGGGCCTCTTAGCTAACTGTTAGGTTGTATTCTCTGTTGAAAATCTTTATTTCACTCTGGTTTTGAAAGATAGTGTTACAACTGTAGGGTGACTATGATTTTCTCTAAGCGCTTTGAAGATACCTTCTGACCTCCATTGTGGCTACAGATAAATTTACATTCAGTCTAAATATCATATTTTTGTACTTGATTTGTCTTTTCTACCTGCTTTCTTTTGAAATTTTTTTTCTATGGTGTTCTGCATTTTCACTGCAGTATGGATTTCATTTTAATTATCCTGCTATGTTTTAATACCAATTTATGGATGCGATGTCTTTAATAAACTCTAGGAAATTCTCAGCCATTATTATTTCATCGATCCCACAAACTCTCTTGTGACCCTAGCCTATTGCCCACAATTAGATATATCTTAGACCTTCTTTCTCTTTCCTCCGTGTCTCTTGATATCTCTTTTATATTTTCCATCTATCTTTGTGCTATATTCTAAATAATTTTTCAAATAATTAGTTCATTATGTCTAATTCTAGTCTAAGCCATCCATTTAGTTTCTAATTTCAATGATTATATTTTTCTTTTTAAAAGGTTCTATTTGATTCTTTTTCATATCTCTCATTTGGTCATTTTGAGAGTCTCTTGTTCCTTCATCGTGTTTCTGATAACCATCTTTCTTTTCTCTCTAAATATGTAAAATATATTTCAGAATCTGTATCTGACAAATGATTTAATAACTAAACCTTTGCAAGTTTTATTCTATGGTTTATTGTTTCTTTGGACTTTTACTCACAGTGACTTATTTCTTTTAATGTTGATGATTTTTAAAAACCATTCTTCATATTACTTCGAGTTTTATCTGTGGGGAGTTTTTGAGGACTGGGCTTCAAAAATGTGCATCCAAAAAAGATATGCTTTGCTTCTTTCAGGTAGCTGGGTGGAGGGGGCAAGTGCCGACCTGTGTACTCTGTACACTTTATTATTTATTTATTTATTTGGGAGAAAGAGAGAACACACAAGCAGGGCCAGTGGCAGAGGGAGAGGGAGAAGCAGACTCCTCACCGAGCAGGGAGTCCAATGCGGAGCTCAATGTGGGGCTTGATCCCAGGACTCTGGGATCATGACCTGAGCCGAAGGCAGATGCTTAACTGACTGAGTCGCTCAGGTGCCCTTGTACTCTGTACTCTGTGCATTTTAAACTGAATCTTCCCCTTGATGTTTCCTGTGTAACTGAGATAGGATGAACCCCAGCTCCAAACTCAAGTTCTGCCTTTATGTATGTGTGAGGGGGTGAGGGCTCTGCAGGTTTGTCTCATCTCACTCTGAAACCTGAGATCAACAGATGCCACCTCAGGACAAATGTTCGCTTCATTGCTTCATTATCTGAGTTAGCTTGCATACCTATCCAGATTCGAGGCCTCTAATATTCTTTTCTTTTTTTTCTTTCCTTTCCTTTTCTTTTTTCTTTCTTCTTTTCTTTTTCCTCCATCCCTCTCTTTCTTTCTTTCTTCCTTTCTTTCTTTCTTATACTTTAACGATTTTTTCTTTCCTGTCCTCTCATCCATGAGTTAAAAAGATTGTTTTTGTATTTCTAATATCATTTTAAGTGTTCTGTTCTCAAAAGCTCTCCAGTATTTCTAGTGTACATCATATTGCTAGAAATAGAAATTCTATAATTTTCTATTTATTGATTTTTTTTAAACCTATGGTCATACTTTGGATGTAGCAGTGTTAGCCTCCTGATTAACTTTTACTGACAGTAATAATTTACCTGATTCCTCACATCTAAGTTATCTGCAAAGTCTTATTATCCAAAGCACATCCAACTTAGCATGCCTCAGGTCCTGCTATCACAGTGAGATAAACAGGATTACCATCAACTTCTAAACTGACTTAGTAGAAAGGAAATTGTACTTGAAATAGGAGTGCCAATTTGGGGGGTGTAGTGGACTGCCTTCATTGCACCCAGAGTATGGCTGTGCTGGTAATGGTTGTTATGCAGTGAAAATGAAGAACAGTAGAAAGAAAGATGATTTATTAAGTTGTGCAAAGTCAGACCTGGTCTCAGAACAAGCAGGTGCTTTGTACTGTAATAAATTAGAAGTATAATCTGAACTTTCTACTTAGAAAATAGAAGTTTGGCCATTAGAATACTTTTAATAAGCTGAGGTAGTTAGGTTAGTGATCTATTTCTGGACCAATTTTGAAAAAAGGAATGTAACTAAAGTGGTAGACCCATGGGCCAGCAAAGTCTTATTAACAGTCCAAAGTTTATTCTTCTTTCTACCTAATCCTTTTGTCTAAAGGTCATCCTTGACTATTTCTGGGAGAATCTTAAGTAGACAATAGCTTCTAAATGTTCAATGAATTCCTCAGAGTTCCAGGGAGAAAATGGTCCTCCTCTGAGTTCTAGCTATCTTATCTCCCAAACATATTAGTCATTAAAGTGTTTCTCTCTGTAGGTCAGTGTTTGAGAGAGGATAGTCTGAGAACTCTGGCTTTACGTGTTTGGCAAAAATCAGGGTCTCTAGGGATTTGCATTAATTAAAAAAATCTTCAAAAGATTCTTATATATATTTGCAAGTTTGAGAAACTTCTAGATTTTAAGGTATATAAGGGTAAATATCATTATTAATCATCTCAGTAACCTCTCCCTTTGCCCCAATACCTCATATGTAGTTTATATTCTATGGACACTTTTCTTTTTTATTTATTTATTTTTAAATATTTTATTTATTTATTTGTCAGAGAGAGAGAGTGAGCGCAAGCAGAGGGAGAGAGCAGGGAGAATGGTAGGCAGAGGGAGAAGCAGACTCCCTGATGAGCAGAGATCTGGATGTGGGACTTGATCCCAGGACCCTGGGATCATGACCTGAGCCTAATGCTTAACCAACTGAGCACCCAGGCATCCCCCTCTATGGAAACTTTTAAAGGAAATTGGAACATTAAATGTATAGTAACAAAACATATAATAATGCAATCAGCTGAGCTGTACAAAATTACCATCTTTGTAGATCAAAACAGTTGAATTTTTTTGGTTTAATCTCATATTTGCTAGGGAAAATGAAAAAAAAATCTTGCCAACTGTTTCGACTGAACTATAAGATGTCATATAAATTAGTTTTGAACTTCAAGAGAACATATGGAAACTAATTAAACATAATTCAAGTCTTAGGTTATAGATTCCTTCAGTTCAAGCTAACATGTAAAAACTATAGTAGCGTACTATGGGTTTGCAATAGATTCTAAAACTTTGCTTGTAAGTCATGAGAACATTGGACTTGAAAAGAGCACAGGGTTTTAAAGTCTTAGGATGTCTTAAGGGAATTAGTTTAATGCATTTCAATCCCTTTAAATTCCTTCAAATATGCTAGAGAAAATGCTTATAAATTATTAAGAACAAGAAGTCTGATACATCAAAACAAACACAGTGTAAGGTGGAATTTAATGTTCTTAGACTATAGTTTCCATCATGTTAATCCAATGTTCAAACTTTCCAGTGGTTTCCTATTACCCAAAGACCAAATGCATTAGCTTAGCATTCAAGTTCCTCCAAAGTCCAGTCCTGAGCTCTCCATCCAGTGGCGTCTTCGCTCCTCAATCAAATAGCCAAATTCATCTGCTTGGCCTGTCCATATACCCTACTTTCTCACTTCTTTGTTTTTCCCCTGACAGATTGCTCCCTTTCATTCATGTCATTTAAATGAATGTTTTCTTGCTTTCCTTCAAGGGTGTCTGCACCTCTCTGAACCCTCTAATATTAGGCTAGTTT
Organism: Ailurus styani; assembly: GCA_002007465.1. Taxonomy (NCBI): domain Eukaryota; kingdom Metazoa; phylum Chordata; class Mammalia; order Carnivora; family Ailuridae; genus Ailurus; species Ailurus styani. Next base: position 1,703,224 of record LNAC01000215.1, read on the forward strand.
TTAAGTTAAACCACTGGTCACAGTAGGCTACCACTGCAAAGTTGCTCACGTTACTATATTTCATTGAGTAAAACTAAGAGCGGGGGCCTTGAGTTCATCTGGTCCTATCACCTCATTTGAAGGAAGAAGTTGCTGCCTAAATCAGGGGGCACAGGTGGTAGTGGAGGCAGAGCTGGGTCTCTGGACGTGGCCATGGTTGCTTCCAGCACAATGCTTTGACACCACGTTCCAGGAAGAGGTACATTTCCCTGTCCACAAGCTTGATTTTCTTTCTCCTCCCCATGAAACTTTATCTATAGAGTAACGGCACATTGAGGGATCCCCCACAGGGTTTCCTGTGGGTGGTGCCTCCCTCCTCCCTCCTCAGTCCCTCTGTTCACTTGTTGTTTCTGGACATTGGAGCTTCCTGTGCCAACTCTCTTCCTAACAATTCACATCCACAGCTAAGTCTTCAGGCCTCTGCCTTGTCAGTTCGAGGAAGAGGGAAGTGTTCTGGTGTGAGGGCTCCAGAAAAGGGAGTGCAGGGTTTAGCAGATGGATATTGTAGCTTGGCCAAGAGCCTAGCTGCTACCTTTACTGCCATGTTTAGAAAAATCCAGTAAGGCGTGGGGCAGGTGGAGGTAGCAAATTTTTCTGGTTCCTCCCTGCCCGGATCACCTCCCCCACCCTGACCCCCTCATCCCTACCTCTCAGACCTTAGGGAGGTGTTGATCTTGGGAAGATACCCATGCTCAGCGAAGCAGCGGGAAAGCTGGAGGCAGAGTCAAGCTCCTGCAGAGGCATGGACAGCAGTCTGAAGAGCAGGGCAGCGTTGGGAAGGGGCTGCAGGCTGAATGATTGCTGTGATGAGCACCTTAGGACTAATACGGTCTTAGTTATATTTGGACCCATGAAATCTGAGCCAAATGACTTCTATCCGTTATTAGCTTTACCTTCCTGTCCCTTGAGAAACAAAAGACTGGATATAACACTTTGAGCTCTGTAAGAAAGAGAAGTTTGGAGCATTATCTTGGAATTTTTAATTTTGTTTTTTTGTGGACAGTGATCTCTATGCTAAATATTCTTTGTTACTTTTTGAGACTTTTTTGGTCATAACGAGAGGTCCATTTTTGTAAATGTTCTATGGATAATTGAAAGTGTAAGGATATATTTTCTACAACTGTATTTCAGCATCTATCCCTGGGACCAGAACATAGTAGGACTTAGTAAATACTTATGTTGAAGGAGCTTTTTCACACAAAATATAGTGCCTGTGTAGCAACTTTGGAATAACTATAACATTTTGTTTTGTGACCTATGCATTTGTGGGGTGTGGGGTCCCATATGTCCTAGAAACGTCTAACTCTATAAGATCACAGAAGCACACTGTATTTGGACCATGTGGAAATCCAATCCACATCTTGTTGGAGGAGCTTCTCAGAGGTGTGGCACTGCCCCCTGCATCAGGGTCAACTCAGGAGCTTTATAAAAATGCAGCTTCCAGGTCCCACCACAGACCCAGCAAATCAGAATTTCCAAGGATGGGATTTGGAATCTGAAATTTTAAAGACTGTCCCCTACCCTTGATTCTGATGCACACTAACAGTTGAACTACTCACGATATAGGTGACTTTTCGGGTTTTCTTCTTTGAAGAACAAAAGATCTGCCATTTTACACAAAAACAGTTATACTTTCTGGGCCTCCCCCCACCTCCAGTCCTTGAAGTCTGCCGTATGCATCAGAGAACTGTTCTCTGGAAAAAGAAAATGCACGTGCATTGCCTCTACAGTATGCCAGTAGCTGCTATTGTATATACTTTCGGCTTAAATCCTCACCACAATCCTGTTTCTGTGGTGGGTTGAACGGTGGCCCCCCCAAAAGATAGATATGTCTTATGTCCTAACCCCTGGTACTGGTGAATGTTACGCTCTTTGAAAGAGGGTCTTTGCAGATGTAATTTGGTTAAGCATCTTGAGACGGGTTCATCCCAGATTACCCAGTAGGACCCAAATCAAAGGACCAGCTTCCTTGTAAGACACAAAAGAGGCAAAGCCACGGGCATTGAGTAGAAGGCCTTGTAATGACACAGGCAGAGATGAAAGTGATGCGGCCACAAGCCAAGGGACTCCAGGAGCTACCGGAAGCTGAAGAGGCAAGGAAGGATTCTCTCTTATAGGATTCGGATGGAGCATGGTCCTGCTGACACCTTGATTTTGACTTCTAGCCTCCAGAACTGGAAGGAATAACTTTTTGTTGCATGAAGCCAGCAAGTTTGTGGTAATTCAGTATAGCAGCCCCAGGAAACGAATACAAATTGGCAGTTATTTGCATTTACAGTCAAAGAGCTGGGTCTACTATAAGTGGAATACATCATATTACGATTTTATTACCACTGGGTTGTGGGACGATGGTAAGTCTGCCGTATACATCGGAGAACTGTTCTCTGGAAAAAGAAAATGCATGTGCATTGCCCTTACAGTACTCCAGTAGCTGCTATTATATATACTTTCTGCTTAAATCCTCACCACAATCCTGTGAGTTTCAATCAGGCAGACTTGAATCAATTCTTCCTTTTAGGGGATTTATGACTTAAGCACATTCTCTTCTACCTTGAAAGACCCAGAGATAATTGCTGCCCTTTTACTGATGGGGAAAGCTGGAGGGAAGTTACAGAATTCCCAAAGGTCTGTGTAGGAGTCATTCTTGCTGGAAGAGCATGGCTTCCATACCCATCACCGGTAAGTGCTTAGCCTCTCGACCTTCACAGCACAGCCAGCAACAGGCCCCCTGAAGATGTGGTAGTGGCGGCCATTGCCCACATGTCCCAAGTTGGGAACTTGCCCAGTGTCAGCTTGTGCCTTAAGTAGGGCAGTCTCTGGGCTTTCACTTCTGTGTGGTATTACGTGCTCTGTTCCAACTCCCTTTATATGTTAGCTTTGGCTTCCTCGACTCATGTGAAGGATCCATGGCAATTGCAAATGAAGTTAGTGCTAACCATGGCCCATTTCAATAACAACCCTCTTAGAATATATTGAACTTATAAAGTATTCATAGATCTAAAAGCACTTGAGGATAGCTTTAAGGTTAAAGCGTCAGCTGTAGATTCAGACAGACCGAGATGGGAATCTTAACTCAGCCATTGATCAGCCATGATGGACCTTTAAGCAAGTTACTTAACCTGCTTGAGTGTCAGTGTCCTCACTTACAACATCGAGTCTCACTTCCTCCAGTCGCTGTAGGGATTCAAGAGAGAATGGAAAGGACTTTGCCTGCTCATTGGCACACAGGCTGCTGGGAGGGAGCTCTCATTGCGACGCATGGTCTTAGCATTTCAACACAGTTTTGACTGTCACTGCTTTACCTCAACCCAGGTTCAAAGGCTTTCCCTTTTTCTTAAAATGTGGGTGGTCCAGAGGTGGGCATTGTAGGATTAATATGAGCCTCTCTTATGAACTATTTATGAAGTGTTTCTTCCTGGTCTAAAATTAGCATTTAATTTGAATACTTACCCTACTGCTGTTTTATTTTTCCTGCATGGGAAATGTCAAGTGCGGTGACTGTGAAATACTACTGACTAGGGATATTGAACATGTGACGGTTTTAATGACAGTAGTTAAAGAAAAAAAAAACAAACCCAGGCATATGGGATCATTAAATTATTGATGATGTTTTGCTGCAGTGGATTTATAAATGATACATGTTTAAAGTGTTATTTCCTTTACATTTCTTTAGGGACAACTAAAGAGTCTTCTCGTTTTGAGTTTGAAGAGAACTGACAGTTGGAGAAAGGTCAACAAAATGTTCATTCGTGCAGTTTCTATGCCAAAAACCTCTCAGACTTCAACTAAGCACTTCACCAGTTTTACAAAACTGTATCAAACAGTTGCCCTAATTTTTAAAGCAAAGGAGGCAATAGCTTTAATTTAGCAACTGGAGAGGGAAAACGCTTAAAACAATATTAATAATTAAAAGTTTCATATTAAGCATTATAACTTTTTTTCTCCCTCAGAAAACCTCCAAATTGAAGTTAGCGTCTATGGATAAAAACCCAAAAGGAGCCCAACAATGAGTCTCTGAAGCTTATGGGTTTCCTGACACATTAGCTCTCTAGAATGTTGTTTTAAAAAGGGATGATGTGGGGGCACCTGGGTGGTTCAGATGGTTAAATGTCTGCCTTTGGCTTAGGTCATGATCCCAGGTCCTGCGATCAAGCCCCACATCTGGCTCCTAGCTCAGTGATGGGTCTGCTTCTCCTTCTCCTTTTGCCTCTCCCTCAGCTTGTGCTCTCTCTGTCTTTCTCTCTCTCTCCCAAATGAATAAACAAAACTTTAAAAAAAGAAGGGGGGGTGATGTGGGGTGACCAGGAGCAGAAAGTGGGAAAACGATGGGTTACCCACACACCGAGGTTGGAAATCCCCAGGAATTAGATGTCAAATTTTATCTGATAGACATGAGGGCATGGAGGCATAAGAGCCACGGTTATCATCAGATTTATGGCCTTGGAAAAGTTAAGCTGCATTTCTTCTTCCTTTCTCCTTTTAGAACAGGCTAAGAGGAATGAGGGGGTCCGAGAGTGGAGGGATGTGTATGTGGTAGGGGTGAGGGTGGGGAGACAAGACAGGACTCTTCCCAGGGAGATGAACCTCTCCCTCCCTTCAGCCTTTCCACCTCCATCAACCATGAGCAGCATCTGGTTGGTTTGAGAGCACAGCTAAATGAATTACTGGAATATGAACATGAAATGGTAACCAGGAACATCAGGAAAAGACAAAATGTCTTTAATTCTTCTGTTTCTTGAATTAAAATTTTAAAAACAACTTTTAAAAGTGTGCTTTTCTTCTGTGTATTTGGTTTTAACTTCTATCCCTGCAATTTTCAGAAAAGGATCGAAGCAGGATGTAAACCCATAATTGAGTTACAAAACTCAAGCATTTTTCTGATGATGAGGGGTTAGTATATATGTTTTCTTTGAATGGGAGAATGTATATTCTACATAAGCATTTAAAATACAGCACATTTTTCCTACAAGTTCAGTCCTGACAGCTACTCAGTCGTGTTGTCTGTTTGCCGTGGTAAGAGAGTAAGAAGGCCACCTGGCTGGCACAGTTGGAAGAGCGTGTGACTCTTGATTTCGGGGTCATGGACTCAAGCCCCATGTTGGGTGAAGAGATTACTAAAATAAAGAAATAAACTTAAAAATAAAGAGAGGGAGTAAAAATGGCAGAAAAAATTGGGTAGGGAAAGGTGAAATGATTTCTACTACTGAATTTAATCACATTTCTTCTGGTGACAGAGCTGAGGGAGTTTAAGTAACTTGTCCAACACCCCCCAAATATCAGCACTAAAATCGAAATCCATGTCTGTTTAACTCCAAAGTCCATACTCTTCCCTCTGCATTCTTTGCCTCCAGTGAGTCTTTCCTGTGACCTCCTCTCATAAACTCCCCCATTCTCCCACTCTGCACGGTGGCTCCTGGGAACAGACAGCGTGCTCCTGGAAGGAAGCAGGGCTGATTTGGAACCCATTCCAGACACTTGCTCCTCTAGAGTAGTTCTTTAAGGCAACAGGTGATGGCTAATAGAGGCTTTTTGGATAAAACAAAATGTGAAACAACAGTTTTCTTTTTTTAAGATTTATTTATTTATTTGAGAGAGGGAGAGAGAGTAAGACTCGGGGGCAGGAGGGTCAAAGGGAGAAGGAGAAGCAGACTGCCCGCTTAGCTGGGGGCCCGATACTGAACTTGATCCCAGGACCCTGAGATCATGACACAAGCTGAAGGCAAACGCTTAACCAACTGAGCCACCAGGTGGCCTGAAACAACAGTTTTCTTGACAAACTGCAGGGTGCATCTGTTAGGAAGCGTGAACAAATCAGTTAAAGGCTGAGAAATAGAGTTGACGGTGTTGTTGGTTCTTTGGAAAACAGCCAACTTGGTTTGTGTTTCACTCTAAAAATGACTGAGGCATTGCCCCATTTTGGGGGTGTGACTTGGCATTTTATCCATCATGGTAAAGTGTTGTCCAGTCTTTTTCTCTTCATCACCCTAGATTCTCTCCAAACTCCACAGGACACTTCAGCAAAGGACAAAAGCCCATCTGCCAAGAGGAGCACTTGAGTGACATCTTAAGATGATATATTTGAAGCAGGCAGTCAGCCAGCCCTGGCCGGATCTAAGTTTGGTGCTAAATGTTGGTTCCTCTTTTGTTTTCTCAAGAGATCTGAGTTTAATAGAATTTTGAGGAAAGTCATTGGTCTGAACTTGGCACAACTGCAAAGTTTACTACCTTTGTGATGCTGTCATAGAATGTTTGGATGGGAAGGCCCCAAGGGATCATCTTCCAGCCTAACTCTTCTTTTCCCCCAACTTTATTGAGGCCTAATTGACAAATAAAAATTATATATATTTAAGGTGTATGATGTGATGATTTGATATGCATATGCATTGTGAAATGATATCAGAATCAAGCTAATTAATATATCCATTACCTCACTTGGTAACCGTTTGTGTATGTGTTGGTGAGAGCACTTAAGATCTATTTTCTTAGGGACATCTTGGTGGCTCAGTGGGTTAAATTCTCTGCCTTCGGCTCAGGTCATGATCTCAGGGACCTGGGATCGAGTCCCACATCGGGCTCTCTGCTCAGCAGGGAGCCTGCTTCCTCCTCTCTCTCTGCCTGCCTCTCTGCCTCCTTGTAATCTCTCTCTCTCTCTGTCAAATAAATAAATAAAATCTTTAAAAATAAAAGATCTATTTTCCTAGAAAAATTTAAAATTTTTTTAATTAAAAATTTTTTAAGTAGACTTGATGTTAATGTGGGGCCAGAACTCATGGCCCTGAGATCAAGAGTCACATGCCCTAGTGACGGAGCCAGCCAGGTGCCCCTCTCTTAGCACATTTAAAGTGTATATTAACTCTAGTCACCATGCTGCACAGATCACCAAAACTGATTCATTTTATAACCGGAAATTTGTATCCTTTTATGAGCTCGACTTTTTTAGATTCCACACATACATGAGATCATACAGTGCTGGCCTTTCTCTGTCTGGCTTATTTTAGTCTGCACACTTTCCTTCAGGGTCATCCATGTTGTCTCAGGTGGCAGGATTTCTCATGGGTGAATAATATTCCACACATGTATACACATACATACACCACATCTTTGCCCTTTCATCCATCAACAGACACTTAGGTTGTTTCTGTACTGTGATAGTTGAGAATAATGCTGCGATAACATAGAAATGTGGATATCTCTGCATGAGATCCTGATTTCATTTTCTTTGGATATACTTCTAGAAGTAGAATTGCTTGATCATACAGTAGTTCTTTCTTTTTTTTTTAAGAAAATAAACCAAAAACCACCGCCCTATTTATTGAGTTGACTCTAATCTAAAGAGAAAGATGTCAAAAGAAAACCTAGAACATGTACATAAGCACACACCTCCCTGAACCAAGATAACCTAAAAGAAAAAAATAACACAAAGTCCTGCTCAACAGATAAATTTTCCTTTTCTTCTGGAAGATGTTTCCATGCCCCAATCCGCGTCCCCTTCCTCTTATAGCCACTGGAGCCTTCTTCTTCTTCTTTTTCCTTTTTTTTTTTTTTTTAAAGATTTTACTTATTTATTTGAGAGAGAGAGCACATGAGTAGGAGGAGGGGCAGAGGGAGAGGGAAAAGCAGGCTCCCTGCTGAGCAGGGTAGCCTGATAGGGGCTCGATCCCAGGACTCTGGATCAAGACCTGAGCCCAAGGCAGACGTGTACCCACTGAGCCACCCAGATGCCCCTACTTGGACTTTCAGAATAGCAGCTTTTCTCCGCTCAGCCCCTGAGCCTTAGTTTTATTTTTCCTGCTCTTCAACATGGGCACGTTTTTCAGCATGTCAGGCAAGATGAGAAGGGTGTACACCCAGCCCAGCTGTGCCCCTCCGCCCTCTCTGTGAGTGTGATGTTTGGACATCTGGCAGTTCATGCCTCAAAGAACTTCCCATGATACACCTCGTCAGCTTGGTCTCGCACGTCACCCTGTGACCCTCAGCCCCACACAGGACTCTAATCTGCACACTGATAGACAACTCAGCAGGAAGAGAGTTCTCACCAGCTCCAGCTTACTCTTTCTTTTGGGTGTGGAGGTAACTTTGGTGACTGCGAAGGTGTGAGCCAAGCGAATGGCGGTTCCACAGTCCTGGTAGTTCCTTTTTCAAATTTTTTGAGGGACTCCATACTGTTTTCCACAGCAGCCGCACTGATTTCCTTTTCTCCACACCCTCACCAACTCTTGTTATCTTTGGTCTTTTTGGCAGTAACCATCTTATAAGTGGGAGGTAAGATCTTACGGTGGTTTGTATGTCTTCTTTGGAAAAATGTCTATTCAGATCGTTGCCCACTTTTTAACTGGGTTTGCCTTGATATTGAGTTTTATGAGTTCCTTACATATTTTGGATATTCACTCCTTCTCAGACATAGGGTCACAAAAATTTTCTCCCATTCTGTAGGTTGCTTTTTCATTTTGTTGTGGGTCTGTCTCCTCTTTAACCAACACCAAAATCTGACCAGAAGGCCTAGTTCATCAGAAGCCTACTGACACTAAATTTCTAGAGGCAAGAAGAAACTTATAAGAAAGCCAGTTGATGACAAGGATGTTTCAATAAACATAGGGCTGTCCAGATGGCATCCCGTGTTCAGTACTCATCCGTCTGGTTCTCAGACACCTTATCTCTGGTCCTGGGTGGTGGTTGCTGAGCTCAGAAAGACAAGACACCAGAAGCCCTGGAGTCAGATGAAACCCGGTGAGTGCTGCTCGAAGCCACACGTAAATTAATTAAGACAGGGAAGGAAACTCCTGTTTTAGAAAGCCTTCTGATAGCAAGGCTAAGCCTTGATTAACCAGAGAACTCAGTGAATCATAACACACCCTCTGGGACCCAGCACCCGCTTTCCCTGGACTTGGGGCTCAATCAAAGGTGTTTCTCCCCACCAAGGATGAGTGCCCACACTGTGCTACGGAAAGCTCTAAGCCTGGCAATGTTTTCTGTCCTCCTTCGGTCCTGCCTGCCCAGCGTTCCCTCACTGCTTCTCTTCACTGTTCTTGCACGAAAAGAGATCTAGGGTGACAGGAAAGTGATGACTCATCTGACATCAGATTGAGTCCTTTTTATTTGCCCTTTTGTTGGCCTCCAGCTCTGATATTGGGAACATCCGTGTTGCGTTTGTGAATGTTTTTATTTCACAGAACACACACGTGGATTGCAGTGGGACTCTGATGATTTAAAGGTCTGGTGCGTGTGGCTCTCTGACAGCTCTCTGTTTTCCACAATCCTTTGATTAGAAAAAGAAATCAAAGTGTGTTTTAATCATGCTGACCAGCAAGGGCCAGGGACTCCTTCCCTTTGGTTTGTGTCTCTGGTTGTGTGTATTCATGCCTTGCTTGAAAGGTAGGTTTTATTTCTGCTTTATCTCATATCCTCTTTTCAGCTACATGTGTTTGCTCTTCTTTTCTAGTTGTGCTTGATTGAGCAGCGATGAGATATTTTATGAGTGAATATGCAGAGGAATTACTTAACGGTTATAATTGCTAATTCATCTATTTCTTACTGGGTAGGTTTAACATGTAACATGAGGTTTAGGGGGTGGGGTGGGGAGGACAAGGAAGCATTGTAAACCAGACCTTATTTTATTGTCCCACTAAAAATATGGTGATAATAATGATGTAGTTTTCTATCCATCTCTGCTACGGGTAAATTCAACTGATTTGTTTGTATTTGTATTTAATATATTTTTTTAAACTGTGATTTGTTTGTTAGCTGATATTATAACTCAGTCCATGAACTCTTCCATTTCAAAGGTAATTGTCATTTTTGGGGGAAGAATGTCATATTACTGTGCTGGAGTGAGTCCTAAGAGTAAAATTATTCATTTTAAAAGTTAAGCCTTAGAAACAGACAGCTGCTATTCTGCTAAAGAAAACCACATTTCCACGTGCTGGTGGCTTTGCTGGGGCTTGCTGGCTCTTCCAGACTCAAGGAGGGCTTATCTACAGGGTCAGGGGTGGGTAATGGGGTAATGGAGAGAATTGTTTCTTGTCTGTTTTATGTAGAAATATTTCTACCATTATTGATTATGGTGGCAAGAGCACTATTTTACATTTAAAATTGCTCTTTTTTGCTGAAAGCTCAGAGTTTCAGCATTTCCAAGTGCATTCGTCAAATGACTATTTAGTGATAGAACAGCTATCCTTTTGTTCATTCTTGTGGAATGAGTTTTCACTCCCTTTAATTTTCTTTCTTTCAGCATATAAATCCCTCTGGGAAATTTGTAGAACATTATTTCAGATATCAAACTTGGCTTCTCTAAGGGAAAATATAGAAGGGTATCAATGAAATGAATTATGTCAAATGAAGGCAAGTAACCTACTTTCAATGCATTCTTAGAAAAATACAGACATACACATTAAACTATTTAAAATTTAGTGACTAAAATCCGATTATTTAAGAACTAATTTTGAAATCTTTTTTTTTTTAGATTTTATTTATTTATTTGGCAGAGAGAGAGAGAAAACAAGCAGTGGGAATGGTAGAGAGAGAAGCAGCCTCCCCACTGAGCAGGGAGCCCAATGTGGGGCTTGATCCCAGGACCCCGGGATCGTGACCTGAGCCAAAGGCAGATGCTTAACAACTGAGCCACCCAGGCATCCCTAATTCTGAATTCTTTAAAAACTATTTAAATAAGTTTGCCTCAAAAACCTTGCACTTACACAAATCTCTGATATAATTGAATTTGAAACTGATTTTAAAAAAGAGTATGGCTTGTTAAGTTCTTAATAAAATTACTAATTATTTCAGTTTGCTTGGTGAAGTTTTCCCAGCTAAGCACCTCACTGGCTGTAGAAACAGGTCGTTGGATCAGCATTTTGACAAGAAAGGGCGGGACTCTTCCTTAATAACCAGATGGGAGAGATCGGGAGCTAGCCTCAGTGATGTAAGCGTAAATTGGAGTTCGTGCTATTCTTTTACACGTGTGGTGCATTAGACTTTTGAAAGTGCTCTTGCCAATATTATTTTGATACCACACCAGTTCTGGGACATAGGCATTCCTCTTTACGTCTTCAGGTTAGAGGTGACCAACCGAAGCTCGGACAGGCAAGTACAATGGGCACCAGGGGCCGTCTGTGTGGGTGGACGGAACGCAGGGGCAGGAGGGCTCCCTTGGTTTGGACACCCCACTGCCCGTGTCACTTGGGGATGGAAGCTGCCAGAACCACCACCACCCCCATTCTGCGAGCACCCTCTCTGCTTCTCTAACTCATCCCTGTTTGGCCGTGCAGGTTCTGCAGCTTGTGCATCTGAAGAGAGACTCTTCCACAAACTGTTTTCTCATTATAACCAGTTCATCAGGCCTGTGGAAAACGTTTCTGATCCTGTCATGGTGCATTTTGAAGTGGCCATCACACAGCTTGTCAATGTGGTAAGTGCCACTGGTTCACCACCTGTTCCCGGAGGAACGGCTGACTCTGCCGGGGGAGGGGGGAGCAGAGCAATTGTAGACATTGTCCTAGTTACTGCATATGGTAAATAGAGAAAACCGAAAAATACAAACAAACACACACCTGCATGAGCGCTGGCCTTGCAAACCCTGCGGCTGGGAAGAAGACCCTTCCCCACTGGAGGTGTATTACTCACATCAAGGCAGTGTCTTTCTGGAAGTGCTTTCAGAGCCAGTTTGTGAAACAAAGAGGGGAAGAGGAAATTGAAGGGAGAATACAGAGGGAGTTAACTTCACTGTGTACCTATTATGCACCAGTCCTTGTGTCTACACTTAGTGGCTGTCATCTGCTTTTTACAGCTGGAGGGAAGCTCAGTTAAGCAACCTTCTTGAGGTCGTTCAACTGTAACGTGGTGGAACTGAGATCTTAATCAAGCCGGTCTCGACTCCAAAGCTCATGTTCTTTTCACTCCATAGAAAAAGAATGGCCTTAAGTCCTCTACATTATACAAGAAAGGAAGGAAAAATCACCTTTTTTCATATAAAATTCCATCCAGCCCTGAAAAAACAGATGGGAATTTGGAGTTCTTACTTTATGACTATTATGTTCAAGGGCAAGTAGGACCGCAGTTCTTTTTGAATAATCTTCATGCCCTAGTTGGCAGGAGAGGAGGTAATGGGACCTGATATTACAACATAGAGCAGGGTTCTGGCCCCAAGGCATGGGATGTGGCTGAGCTGGCTTGGACCAAATTCCAGGAATAGGCAAGCTCAGGAAGTAGGGGGAGGATAAAGTCTCTCCAGAGACACAATAGTGCCCGGCAAAGGGAGCCCCTTTCATCGGTCCCAGCCTATGGATAAGGAAGGAACCCTCTGTCCTCGTAGACTTTGCCCCTTGGGAAACAGTGGTGGCTTTCAAGCTTCACTGGGGAAAGACCTTAATTACAGATGTGAAGTCAGGACCCATGATATTTCTCCAGTCCATGCTTCCCGGTGGACAAGGCTGACCCTGGCCTGGTCCTCTGACTTCTGGCCCCACTTGAAGTATGTATATACTGGTACGTACTGGTTTAAAAAAAAGTCACATGTTTTGTTTTGCTTAGATGGACCCACTCAAACCTTTAAAAAATATTTATTTGGTGCTTATCCTGATCCTCTCTACCCCCAAATAATGTACTGGTTACTGGCCTCCTATGAGGCTGGGAGCCATAATTTGCTGTGGATTGGGTTGTTGTAAATAAAGTTTCACCTAGAGTCAGTCTATTTCAGTGTACAGCGTCACTTCAAATTCTTTGTTGATATACCCTTTTAGGACATTGTTCTGAGGATGGTGGGTGGGGATGGCAGTATACAGATATTGACATTTGCATTTGGCTGCTATCAGAGATTTAAAAAAATAACAGAGCTTAATTAAAACAACTTCCTTTCTTATGTAACAGAAATCTAAAGGTTAGCAGTTTAGGAGGTTAACACCAGGTGGCTTTATGGTGCTAGTGACTGTACCACTGTGTTTGGTTGCTCAGGTTAGGCACTGCACAACATCCAGGGGGTTCTAATCACATGGACCATGAAAACCGACATCTGTGACTTCCTTGAGGAGTTTTCTTAGAAGTCCTACTAACATCCTTGGTTTCCTATCTCACAGACAACCTCTAGCTGTGAGGGATACTTGGAAAATTTAGTTTTTTAAGTTGGATTTTATTTACTAAAATAATTGAAGATTCATTTGCAGTTGTAAGAAATAATAGAAAGATCCCTTGTACATTTTGCCCAGTTTCCTCAGTGGCAACCACTAATATGTCTTCCATTTCTAAAATTTTGTCATTTCGAGAAAGTTATATAAAAATGGAATGATATAGTATGTAGTCTTGTGGGATCGGCTTTTCTACTCAGTATAATTTTCTGGACACTCATCCAGTTGTTGATTGTATCAATAGTTCATTTCTTCTTGGTGCTGAGTAGTAGTCTGTGGTATTTATGCACTGCAGTTCATTTCACTTTTCACTGGTTGAAGAGCATTTGGGTTGGTTCCAGTTTCATTCTATTACAAATAAAAGTGCTATGAACATTTAGGTATGGGTTTTTGTGTGAAAGTAACTCTTTATTTCTCTAGGATAGACCCCCAGGTGTGCAATTGCTGGGCCATATGGTAGTTGCGTGTTTAGTTTTTTAAGAAACTGCCAAAATGCTTTCCAGTGTGGATCTGTTCTTTTACATTTCTACCAGCAATATATAAGTGATCCAGTTTATCCACATCTTCACCAGCATTTGGTGTTGTCATTAATTTTTATTTTAGCCATTCTGTAGGTACATAATGATATCTCACTGTAGTTTTAATATACATTTTCCTAATGACTAATTATATAGAACATTTTTTCATGTGTTTATTTGCCATCTGTATATCCTCTTTGGTGAAATATTTGTTCATGTTCTTTTGTCCATTTTTTTTATTTTTTATTTTTTATTTATTTTTAAAGATTTTTATTTATTTATTTGATACAGAGAGAGAGATTACAAGTAGGCAGAGAGGCAGGCAGAGAGAGAGGAGGAAGCAGGCTCCCTGCGGAGCAGAGAGCCCGATGTGGGCCTCGATCCCAGGACCCTGAGATCATGACCTGAGCCGAAAGCAGGGGCTTTAACCCACTGAGCCACCCAGGCGCCCTTTGTCCATTTTTTTTAAACTGTTCACTGTTGAGAGTTCTTGCTATGTTCCAGATACTAATGCTTTGCCAGAGAAGTAGTTTGCAAATACAGTTGACCTTTGAATAATGCAGGGGTTAGGGGCACCGGCCCCTATCATCATCAGAATTCTTCATATAACTTTTGACGCTTCCAAAACCTAACTACTAATAGTCTACTCTTGACCTGAAGCTTTACTGATTATATAAACACTTGATTGACACATATTTTATATGTTATGTGTGTTATATTCTGTATTCTTATAATAAAGGAAGAGAAAGTAAAATGTTATTAAATCATAAAGAAGAGAAAATACATTTATAGCACTTGAGGAGTTTTCTTAGAAGTCCTACTTCTAAGAAAAATTCTATGTGTAAATGGACCTGCACAGTTCAAACTTGTGTATTCTAGGGTCAGCTCTATTTTACCCTAGTTTGTAGCTTCTCTTTTTATCTTTTTCATGTGGGCTTTCACTCAAACTTTTCCATTTTGATGAGGTCCAATTTATCAATTTTTCCTTTTATGTTTTGTGCTTTGGGTGTTAAGCTTAAGAATTCTTTGCCTTTTTGCAGATCCCAGAGATTTTCTTTTTTTTTTTAATTTTTTTTATCTTTTATTTTTTTCTTAAAGTTTTATTATGTTTTACATTCAAGACTGTGATCCATTTTTAGTTATTTTTAAATTTTTGTATAAAATGTGATGCTTGGTCTTTTTTGGGGGGTGGTGGTCTGTGTTGCCTAATTACTCCAGTATCATTTGTTGAAAAGTTTATCTTTTTTTTTGTTGAGTTGGCTGTGCACCTTTGTGAAAAATCAGTTGAGTGTATTTGTGTGGGTCTATGCTGGGTCCTCTGTTCCATTCCATTGATTATGTGACTAATCCTCTACTAATACCACCCAGTTTTGATTACTGTAGCTGTATCAAAAAAATTTTTTTTAATTTTAAAAGATTTTATTTATTTATTAGAGAGCAGGAGCAGGGAGAGGGACAGAAGGAGAGGGGGAGTTAGACTCCCCACTGAGCAGGGAGGCTGATGCAGGTACCATGGTCGCAGAACCATGAGATCATGACCTGAGCCGACGGCAGACATTAACCACATAAGCCTCCCAGGCATCCAGTAGGTCTTAATATTGGCCAGAGTAATTCCTGCCACCTTATTCTTCTTTGTCAAAATTATAATAGCTATTCTGGGGCCTAAGCCTTAAAATAAGCTGCCTATATATACAAAAACCTTGCTGGGATTTTGAAAGGAATTGCATTACATCTATAGATTAATTTGAGGAGAAGTGACATTTTTACTGCTTTTGAGTCTTCCCACCCATGAATGCAGGATAGTTCTCCATTTATTTGGCTCCTTTTCATCAGCATTTTGTAATTTTCAGCATACAGATCCTGTTCATGTAGTATTACATGTATATGTAAGTATTTGGTTTTATTTGAAGCAATTGAAAATAATGTGCTTTTAATTTTGGTTTCTCCATGTTCATTGTTAGCATATGAAAATTGAATTGATTTTTGTATGTTGATCTTGTTATCCTGAGATCTTACTGAACTCACTTCTTAGTTTCAGTATTTTTATAGACTTCATGGATTTTCCATGTAGGCAACCTTGTCATATGCAAATAGAGATAATTTTATTTCTTCCTTTTCAATCTGTCCCTTTTTTCCCCCTTGTTCTTTCCATATTGCATTGACTAGAATTTCCAGTACTGTGCTGAATAAGAGTGGTGAGAGTGGACATCTTTTCTTTGTTCTCAATCTTAAGGCAAAAGCACTTAGTCCTTCACCATTTAGTAGAATGATAGCTGTAGGTGTTTTGTAGAGGTTTTCATCAAGTTGAAGAAGTTCTCCTTTAATCCCAGTTTTCAGAGAGTTTTTATCATGAATTGATGTTGAATTTTTGTTAAATGCTTTTTCTGCATCAATTGATATGATCACATATCAATTTTCTTCATTATCTTATTGACATGGTAAATTACATTGATTGATTTTTGAACGTTGAACCATTCTTACATTCCATTAGTCATGATGTATAACTTTTTATATACTGTCGGATTCAGTTTGCTACTACTTTATTGATGGTTTCATGACAGATATTGATCTGTAATTTTCTTTTTTTGTACTGTCTTTGGGTTTTGTGTCAGGATAATACTTCATAAAAAATATCTGGAATTGTTCCATCCTCTTCTATGCTCTGGAAGAGATTGTATAAAATTGACATAGTTGGTAGAATTCTCGAGGGGAACTTACTAGGTCTAGAGATTTCTTTTCCAGGAGTTTTTAACTATAAATTCAATTTTTAAAAATGGCTATAGGCCATTCAGACTGTCAACTTCGTCTTCTTTGAATTCAGATAATTTGTGGCTCTTGAGGTTCTAATCCACTTCTTTTAAAATTTTTTTTTATTTTTTAATTTTTTTCATTTTTTAAAGATTTTATTTATTTATTTGACAGAGAGAGAGAGAGATTACAAGTAGCAGAGAGGCAGGCAGAGACAGGGAGAGAAGGAAGCAGACTCCCCGCTGAGCAGGGAGCCCGACGCGGGCCTCGATCCCAGGACGCTGAGATCATGACCTGAGCTGAAAGCAGAGGCTTTAACCCACTGAGCCACCCAGGTGCCCTCTTTTAAATTTTTAAATGTATGATAAAGTTGTTTATGATATTGTCTATTCTTTTTAATGGGTACAGGATCTGTAGTGCTCCTATTTAATTTCTGATGTTGGTGAGTTTTGTCTTTCTTTTTATTTTTGCCAATCTTCATCCAAGGTCATCAATTTTGTTGTTTTTCCCCCCAAAAAATCAGCTTTTGTTTCATTGATTTTTCTTTATTGCTTTCTTTTTTAATTTTATTGATATCTACTCTTTTTTTTTTAAAGTTTACTTATTTAAGTAATCTCTACATCCCATGTGGGGCTCAAACTCACAACCCCAAGATCACAAGTTGCATGTACCAATTACTGAGCCAGCAAGGTGCCCCATAATTTCTATCCTTAATTTTATTTTTCCTTCCTTAAGCTTGCTTGGGTTCATTTTGTGCTTCCCCCCCTCCCACCCCAGTTTCTTGAAGTAGAAACTTGGGATTATTGATTTGAGAGCTTCCTTATTTAAAACATAAGTATATAATGTTATAATAATTATTTTCAACACTGTTTTTTAGCTATGTTTTGAAATGTTGTGTTTTCATTTTCATTCAGTTCTATGTGTTTTTAAAAATCTCTTTTGAGGGACAACTGGGTGGCTCAGTCGGTTAAGCATCTGACTCCTGATTTCAGTTCAAGTCATGATTTCAGGGTTGTAAGATCGAATCCTGAATGGGTCTCCATGCTCAGTGCGGAGTCTGCTTGGGATTCTCTTTCTCTCTCTCCCTCTGCCCCTCCCCCTGCTTGTGTGCATGCACGTGTTCTTTCTCTTGAATAAGTAAATAAATAGACTTAAAAAAAATCTCCTTTGAGACATCCTCCTTGACCCATGGATTATTTAGAAGACTATTATTTAGTTCTTGTGGGTTTAGAGATTTTCCTGTTGTCTCTTGTTATTGATTTCTAGTTGATTCCATTATGGTCAGAAAACACACTGTATATTTTCGATTCTTTTAAATTTTATGAGGCTTATTTTATGCCCCAGGATAAAAATATGGTTTATTATCTTGGTTAATAATCCATGTATGCTTGAAAAATATGTGTATTTGGCTGTTTTGAGTAAAATGTATATATGTCAGTCAGAGCCTTTTGATGGATTATGTTCTACAGATTTTGCTGATTTTCTGTCTAGTGGACCTATTGGTTGCTGAGGGAAGTGGTGTTGAAGTCTTCAACTATAAAAGGGGGTTTGTTCCTTCTTTCAGCTTTATCAATTTTTGTTTCATGTAATTGAATACTGTTGTTTGGTGTGTATACAGTTAGGATCATTATGTCTTCCTGGTGAATTGACCCTTCTAGGATTATGTAATGTCTGCCTTTGTCTACAGTAATTGCTTCTTCTGAAGTCTACTCTGTCAGGTATCAATGCAGCCATTCTTACTGGTATATTAGAAGCCACCTGTTCTCAGGTGGGGCACCAGAAGTCCCCATGGACCAAACATTGTTGTCCTTGAGCGATGGTGAGCTCTGGGGGTGGCTCTGTGATGCAGTACAGCTAGGATGCCCAACCACCAACTCCCTTCTCAGAGTCTCTAAGCCTCTCGCTGCTCTACCCGGAAGTGGTTTTGCTGCCCTACAGAATGACTGGCCACAAAGTTTTCTGGGTGGCTGATCTTTCAGTGTAAGAGCACATCTGCTGTCCCCCCTAACAGCGATTCAAGACAAAGCCCTTGTCTAGTGTTTTGATGGCCTCCCATATCTGAAATGAGAAACTTAAAGGCCTTCAAAGTGTAGTCCACCTGGCCTTTCTTATCTCATTCTCTGCTGCTCCAGAAACTAATCGATTTGAAATTGTAACTCAAATCCTTTGATGCGGGCAGGGTACCAACTAATTTATTTTCCCAAGAAAGATATACAGGGCAATAGTCTCAGGAATGTGGAGTGGTACTGTGGGTCTCTGGCCTCCTCCAGTGGGGCTGACTGATGGTAGTGCCCATGACCATGAGTGTGATTTGGAATTGGGTGGAGAACAAGACTTGCCAGAACAAGTCTTGATCCATAAATCTGGCTGACACCCCTGACTATGTCCACACCACATGGAGCCTCATCAGTCTGTGGACATGTGGGGGGAGATGGGGATATTGTCAGGATGACATTGCCAGCAGATTTGAATAATTTGAGAACAGTGTACTAGTTCACAGTGTACACTAGTTCTATCAACACAGTATACTAGTGTACAGAGAAGATGTGGTCTTTGGAAGATGCTTACGACATTTGCCACTGAGACCTTTCTAGACTGCATAATTAGTCCATTCCCCATTGGAAGCCAGTGAATTTATTGACATGGCCTCTGCTGGAATCAATAGGCCACAACATGACCTTCTCATAAGCAGAAGGCGCCAGCCTTAGGCTTGGTAATTATAAAGCCATGGACTGCTTGGTCAATGGATAAATATAGCCTGAGGCGGTGGTGGTTGTTGTTGCTTTTCCTGGCTAATAGGAAACCATGAATGTAATTCCTTTTGTTGACCTATTAAAACCCTGGGGCTTACTATGACACAAACCCATTCGTAGGAGGAAGCTTGGCAGGAAGAGCAGTGGGCTACAGAGCAACTCAGTAAAAAAAGTAGATTTGGGGTCTGAGTCCTGGTCACAGCTCTGTCAACCACGGTTGAATTCACTTACTCTGAGGGTGTCCATGTGTCTTGTAAAGCAAGGTTGGTAAGTTTTTTTGTTTTTGTTTTTGTTTAAGATTTTATTTATTTATCTGAGAGAGAGAAAGAGAGTGAGAGGGAGAACACAAACGATGGGGAGGGGCAGAGGGAGAAGGAGACTCCCCACTGAGCAGGAAGCCTGACATATGGCTCATCCCAGGATCCCAAGATCACAGCCTGAGCCAAAGGCAGACACTTAACCAACTGAGCCACCCAAGTGCCCCAGTTGGTAAGTTGGAAACACCCAATAGCTTCCAAGCCATCGTGTCGTAAGGTTGATGAAAGTTCTGGATATGTCTTCAGCAGTTTTCCCACTGAAGGCTGGTAGCGGCTTAGGAACACATTATATTTGGGATTTTGGCCTGAAATGTTTTCTTCCTGATAGCTCCATGACTCTCTTCAGGCCATTTAGTTACCGGCTTAAACTACCTCCTCAGAGAAGGCTTCTTTGACCATGCTGTCTAAAACAGATGTATATGCACACACACACCACTCCATCCCTATTTTTCTTCACAGGACTTATAGCTATCATATATTATATTATATATCTATTACTGATATTTTTTCTCCTCATTTAACAGTTTAGACACATGAAGGTAGGAAATTTTTCCATCCTGTTTACTGCTGCAGTTCCAGCATTGACAGAACACATAGTAGGTACTCAATAAATATTCGAGCAATGAATGATTGAAACAATCAGCATGGTTTAGATGAGAACTGGGATGCGTCGCAGCAGAGTGGCAGGTCCCAGCTGGAAAACTCCATGGTGAGCTGAGGCTGACATTTCAAGGGGCAATTGGGCTCTGGACTCAAAGCCTAGAGAGTGATGAGCACAGTTGAGACAGGGAGGTTTTCGAGGACTGGGGACGATGATGGTAAAAAAAAAATGAACCATGTTCTGATACCTATCACCATCTGCAGTACTTCCCTTCCCCTCCCACTGCCCCTTTTCTTCCTCCTTTCATGGAATCAGAAACCTTTACAGGCTGCAGTGATCAGAAAGGCTTCACAAGGGGCGGTTGGGTGGCTCAGTCGGTTAAGCAGCTGCCTTCTGCTCAGGTCATGATCCTGGAGTCCTGGGATTGGGATTGAGCTCCATGTTAGGCTCCCTGCTCAGAGGGGAGTCTGCTTCTCCCTCTCCCTCTGCTCCTCCCCCTGGTCATGCTCTCTCTTACTCTCTAGCAAATAAATAAATAAAATCTTAAAAAACGAAAAAGAAAAAGAAAGTTTTCACAGAGAGGTGAGACTTAAATCAGATTTGAAAGATAGTCTTTAAGCTACATTTTTTCTCAAAGTCAACAGGGTTGGAACCAGATGTGAAAATAACTTATTTCTGGTTGTATTTTATTAGTTGCTTTTTTAGTCCTTTATGTTTTCCTCCATTGGTACAAATAACTCAGATTTGGCTCTCCTTTGTTGTAATTCTTGTTCTAAGATCCACCTTTAATAGAAAGTACATTTAAGGCTAAAAATAAGGCAATTATTTCTTTTTCCCAGGATGAAGTCAACCAGATCATGGAAACCAATCTGTGGCTACGTCACGTATGTGTCCTTCCCCTGGATGTGTCTTACTCATGCATCATCCTAACAATGTCTAATGGATAAATTCTGCTAGCATTCCCTCCTTCCATCTCTAACTTATGACAGAGCATAAAATATTATCTTTCTCCAAAGCCTAAAGTTTAGCTCTGGTCACAGCTGTTTGATGTAAACTTCACAGGTACAGAAACATAGTGATAAAGTTCTCTGGGACATAGAGACCTGTCCCTTCTGGTTTCGGCCCTCAAGTCTCCTATTTCTATCTGTAACTTAAGCCCCAGAGTCAGCTGCTTGCCCACTCTTGGATCCTGCTGCACCAGGCCTAGGGAAGTCAGGAACTGAGAATGAGAGTATGTGGGTTAGATTCCCACCAGCTGGTTTTATCAGTTATACCATCGCACGCTTCCTTCTTGTCTTAATCTTTTTTTTTTTTTTGGTCTTAATCTTTTACACAGACTTTGCAACAAACTCATCACTGTACACTTGAACTATCTTTTTAATATTAGAAATTAGTTGCTACTCCAGTGTGAATATAGTCTATGGAACATAGAAGTTGAGTTTATAAACTTGGCCAGCTAATTAATAATCAATAGTTAATTATCTAAGTCATATTTGCTAAAATCAGCTCAGCTACCTAGCCCTCTGTTCCACATGGATTTATTCTGTCAACTTTTGATAGAAACCAATGTATTCTTGGGCACCTGGGTGGCTCAGTCGGTTAAATGTCTGCCTTTGGCTCAGGTCATGATCCCAGGGTCATGGGATCAAGTTTGCATGGCTCTCTGCTCAGTGAGGAGTCTGCTTCTCCCTTTGCCCCTCCCCCTGCTCGTTCTCTTTCAATTTCTCTCTCACAAAAAAAAAAAAAAGGAGAGAAACCAATGTACTCTTTATTTATTTTTTTTTAAGTAGGCTTCATGCCCAGTGTGGGGCTTGAACTCATGACCCTGAGATCAAGAGCTGCGTGCTTTACAGACTGAGCCAGCCAGGTGCCCTCCAATGTACTCATTAAATTAGAACTTAATTTTTCCAATAAAACCCTGCTAAACCAACATAGAAGTAACATTGGAAAAAAGTTACTAAGAATTTTTTATTCAATTGACTTCTGCCTTTAGATATGGAATGATTATAAATTGCGCTGGAACCCAATGGAATATGATGGCATTGAGACTCTACGTGTTCCTGCGGATAAGATCTGGAAGCCGGACATTGTTCTCTACAACAAGTATGGGCTTCTGGCAACAGTAGTCTCTTTCCAAAGTTGCCTTTGGTACAGTAAAGGGGGTGTTACTAATGGTGTCTGGTTTACTTTGCAGTGCTGTTGGCGATTTTCAAGTTGAAGGCAAGACAAAAGCGCTTCTTAAGTATGATGGCATGATAACCTGGACTCCACCAGCTATTTTCAAGAGTTCCTGTCCTATGGATATCACTTTTTTCCCTTTTGATCATCAAAATTGTTCCCTGAAATTTGGTTCCTGGACCTATGACAAAGCTGAAATCGATCTTCTAATCATTGGATCTAAAGTGGATATGAATGATTTTTGGGAAAACAGTGAATGGGAAATTATTGATGCTTCTGGCTACAAGCATGATATAAAATACAACTGTTGTGAGGAGATATACACAGATATAACCTATTCTTTTTACATTAGAAGATTGCCGATGTTTTATACCATTAATCTGATCATCCCCTGTCTCTTTATTTCATTTCTAACTGTGCTGGTCTTTTACCTTCCTTCTGATTGTGGTGAAAAGGTGACACTTTGTATTTCAGTTCTGCTTTCTCTGACCGTGTTCTTGCTCGTAATCACAGAAACCATCCCATCCACGTCTCTCGTGATCCCACTGGTGGGTGAGTACCTGCTGTTCACTATGATCTTTGTCACCCTGTCCATTGCGGTGACTGTGTTCGTGTTGAACATACATTTTCGCACCCCCACAACACACACCATGCCCAAGTGGGTGAAGACGGTTTTCCTCCAGCTGTTACCCCAGATCCTGATGATGAGGAGACCTCTGGACAAGAAGAGAGAGACAAGTTCTGATAAAAACTCCAATGGTATTTCCAGTAGGGCCACCAAAGTCAACTTTGACCATTGCAGAGAGACTAAACTTCCTACAGCATGTTGCCACTGTCCTAAATCAAGTGAGTTTGCCACCAGCAAGAGAAGATTAAGTCATCAGCCTTTACAATGGATGACTGAGAATGCAGAGCCCTTGCCTGATGTCGAAGATGTAATTAATAGTGTTCAGTTCATAGCAGAAAACATGAAGAACCAAAATGAAACAAAGGAGGTGGGTACATGCCTGTCTACCAATAGCAGGCTTAGAGGCATTTTATAGATCAGGGCAGATCTTCAGTGTGAGTTCTGTTTCCAAGAGGGTCAGGGAGCATTACTCTAAGACTGAGTGGTTCTTATGCAGTTATGGGTTAAGTAAAGCCTCACTGTAAACCTTCACCTCTGGAAATGGTAACTCCAGTGAATTCTGGTTAAAACAAACATTCAGGACAACCTTGGTAAATTAAAGTTTTTAAAAAATTTTTATTTATTTATTTGAGAGAGAGAATGAGAGAGAGAGAGCAAGCATGAGAGGGGGCAGGGTCAGAGGGAGAAGAAGGCTCCCACCAAGCAGGGAGCCGGATGTGGGACTCGATCCCAGGACTCAATCCCAGGACTCGATCCCAGGACTCCAGGATCATGACCTGAACCCAAGGCAGTCGCTCAATCAACTGAGCTACCCAGTCATCCGATGAAAGTGTTTCTTAAAAACAGTGGCAGAGCGCACCTGGGTATTCAGTTGGTTAAGTGACTGCCTTCGACTCAGGTCATGATCCTAGAGTCCCCGGATCAAGTCCCGCATCAGGCTCCCAGCTCCACTGGGAGCCTGCTTCTCTTTCTACCTTCTCCCGTCTCATGCTCTCCCCCCCCTCCTTCTCTCTCTCTCTCTCCCAAATAAGTAAATAAAATCTTAAACAAACAAACAAACAAACAAACACAACAACAGTGGTAGAGGGAAGGGTGAATGGGGAGATCTGCCCACAGAGCAGCCTGCCGTCTGAGAGTGCGGGGAGAGGGGAGTGAGTCCTCTGGGATTCCAGCCCCACTTATTCTACTGGAGAGGGATTTAGGTGCAGATTGAATAAACCTCAGGAATATTTTTAGCAGCAACATATTCTGCTTTTGTTGCCCAGAATCTAACTATAGCAGCAAGGACCTCCCCCATCCTCCAAAGAGAGAGCTCAAGAAAATCATGAAATCATGCCAGTTTCCTATATCATCAGGATGACCAGCTGAGGGCATCTGAAAACCTGTGCCAGGGGTCTGGGTTTGACCACATACTGCAGCTGCCGACATCTGTATCTCCTGGTGAAAGGATGTCTGGAGACCTGAAGTCTATCCATCCTGTTGGTGCAGGGGAGGATACTATGACTGCGGGTCACAAAGCAGGGAGTGGGGGATGCATGATGGGACAGGTGAGCCCAGCACTGTACTTTCATGGTGACACCTTCATAACATGGAGGGAAGAGTTGTTGATTTAAGCATCAGCGGGTAGGGCCCCCAAGACACAACCTGAGATGGAGGTCTCAGGCATAAGTTGGAGGCATAATAAATTGGAGGTCAGAAACTGGAAGTGTTACAGGGTTTTGTTCCTCTGTCGGTGCCCGTGGTTCTTGGTCACGCTGCTTCGCAGAATGGAGAGGCAGACCAGACAGAGTGGTGGGCAGCAAAGCAAGGTTTATGGAGCGATAGAAAAATGATAGCACAAAGCCCCCAAAGGGGGAGTTTCTAAGTCTAGGGGTTTTATGGGTTTGTTGGAGGGCTGTTTTAATCTGATGAAACCACCCTGCACCTGTCACCCAATCAGGCTTCTGTCCTATGGGAAAGGGTGGAGGGCTCCTGCCAGGGTGGTGTAAAATCCTAGTAAGGGTGGTTTCCTCTTAAGGCAGTGGGGTTCGGGGACAGGTTTGGGGCAGGGCTGTTCCCCACCTGCTGGCCTTCCAACTTCCATGAGAAGGACATGAGAAAGGCAATGAACTGTCCGCAGCCAGCGTGACTTTGTGGTCTGGAGGGCTGCCTATTCCTGCGAAGGGGGCCCTCCATCATTCCTCACATCCTGCACCCCCTGCCTCAAACCCGTTTCCCAGACTTGCCAAGGACTCAGAATATTCAGCGGTGCTAACAGCAAAAGTTGAGCTCTCTCGGGAGTGCCTTTTGTGGGAAAAGTCCCTTGTGCCCCTTGCAATCCTGCTCACTCTGTGGCCAACGGCACAAGGCACGGAAGGGCTTGCACACCCACGCTCTTCAGGCAAATGTTCTGTGAACTCTATAGGTGACATGGCTTAATCAGGAGCAAACCAATATTTGCTTTAAAAATTGCTGGGGAAGTCTTCTTTGAAAAGGAAGCAGCTTATTTATGAGACAAAGCAGATTTCCTAAGGTTTCCGTATTTCTTTTTAATCGTTTTGGCTTTTTGTTTGCCTTTCAGGTAGAAGACGACTGGAAATACGTGGCCATGGTGGTGGACAGGGTGTTTCTTTGGGTGTTTGTAGTTGTCTGTGTGTTTGGAACCGCGGGGCTCTTTCTACAGCCGCTGCTGGGGGACACAAGAAAGGCTTAAAGACGCCTTTCCCTTCTAGCTTTGAAACGTACAGATGCTCTATCTGTTCCATGCTCCCGACCACCAGGAAAGGGACATAAAGCTTTCTGCCCAAGTCCCCAGCTACTGAAGCTGATGGCTAGATGGGAAAAGAGGACTTTACTGCAAATCAGGAGGCTGCATGCCCTCCTTTGTAGCACGCTGGAGTCCTTCAAGATGTTTTATAACCCTGGAGCCCAGAGCTGGCAGCACCCACAGGCTTCTCTTCTCTGTACACGTCTGACTTCCAGGGGCGTGAATGACCATGAAATCAACCATGTCATCAACATCAAACCACGCTAGAAAGGCGGACTCTTGTGTCTCTAGTTTCCGCTGCTTAGCATCCAGACACGGAGCTCCAGCTTGTACCTTGTGGGCTCCTGCAGCGCTGGGGGAATATTACACGCTTGCTTTCTTAGGCATGCCTCTGGGATGTACTCAGACACGTCAACGTTGTTTGATATATTAATTGGCAAAAAGTAGTAGGTCATCGGGGTCTCTCCCAGCAGGCTGCATCTCATTAGCCTTCATCCGGCAAGAAACTCGAGTGGTAACCCAGAACTGTGCTAGGCATTACGAGGGCAACCGTCCCCAAGTGCTTGCAGCTTTTTAGGAAAAGTCATGAACACAAAGATCTCCAGGACCAGCAGCGCATGGGGAATGTGACTAGAGCAGCCAGAGTGGGAGAGCATGACTTGGTGTGGCCATGCAGACGTGAAGCAACTTCCGCTCAGGGTTAAAGAGGTGGCTGTTCTTGTCCGCTGTTTCCATTTGTTCGTTGTAGCTAAGACTCCAAATAGTTATTTCTTCTGGAAGAAATTGTGTTCTGGTACATTTTGGAGCAATATCTTCTCTGAGAGGGACACTTTGGGACTTCTGTTTCATTCCACTCTAATTTATCTCTGCATTTGTTGTATAAATATTATTGTAATTTTAAAAAGTGTATTTCAAAGCAGAAAAAAATAAATCTACTTAACAAAAGGAACTCATTTTGTTCTTGCCTTTCCCCATCTCGTTCTTGTCTGTGCACACACATAATTTTACACTTCACTCTTACCTTTCAGTTTTGTATTTTGCTGTTTTCTCAGAACATGTCGGCAGTATTTCTCCGAGATGTTACATAGGCTTGAATGTGGAGTGTCCCTACCAGTTGGGGACGGTGGTGTGGGTGGTGAGAGAATTCACAGGAGGCAGAACAAAGGAGATTAAAACTTATTGACTACACCGCAAGGGAATAACGGGCAGGACAGCGAGGGAGAGACTGTCTGCTATGAGGTGGTGGTGAGGGGCTATGGGTATAGGGCGGAATGAGGGAGGTATGGGAATGAATAGAATTTTCTCTTTTTTGTAATTATGCCCAGGTGTAAGCAGCCCATTGGTCAACTAGGGCCTATGGCTCTTTCAAGGTGGATCGCTTCAGGAGGACGCTTGCTCTCAGCCCCGTGGTGGCTGTGGGCCCCCGTGCCTTGCTCAGGTTTCCATTGCTCAAGCCTGCTGCCTTCCAGCAGCCTCTATGCAGACATGTACTTTTTATGATCGCATATTCTCCCTTGTGTTGCTACACCAGAGCCATTATCTCATGCTCTTTCTTCCTTGTCTATCTCATCTAGGAGCCTCAGGGACTCTGGCACACCAGGCAGAGGTCGTGAACTTGAATTTCTCTGTTTTAAATTATTTTGACTGCCTCTCACATTTGTGATCAGATCTAGATTTTATCTGTCTCACAATGGTTTGGTTTACTTGATACTTTTTTTTTTTTACTAGTAAGCCAAATTGTTATTTAATATCATCGTTTACAAAGTTTTATTTATTTTTTAAAAGATTTTATTGATTTATTTGAGAGAGAGGTAGAGTACCAGCAGGGGAAGGGGCAGAGGGACAAACGGACTCCCCACTGAGCTCAGAGCCCAACACAGCCCAGCACAGAGCCCTGAGTTTGATCCCACTGTTACCGGATTTTTTTTCCTCAGTTGGTGCCTGTGGTTCTTAGTTACGCCGCTTGGAAGAATGGAGAGGCAGACCAGACAGAGTGGTGGGCAGCAAAGCAAGGTTTATTGAGCGATAGAAAAGTGGTAGCCCAAAGCTCCCGAGGGCGGAGGGGACCCTAGAGGGTTGCCCCCAGAGTTTCTAAGTCTAGGGGTTTTTATGGGTTTGTTGGAGGGCTATTTTAATCTGATAAACCCACCCTGTGCCTGTCACCCAATCAGGCTTCTGTCCTATGGGAAAGGGTGGAGGGCTCTTTCCAGGGTGATGTAAAATCCTTGTAAGGGTGGTTTCCTGTTAGGACCGGTGGGCGTCGGAGGTGTTGTCCCTGCCTGCCTGCCTTCCTGCTATCCTTCCTCACCAGGACCCTAAGATCATGACCTGATCGTAAGTCAAATACTTAACCGACTGACCACCCAGGTGCCCCTAAAAAGTTTAAACAGTGATAAAATGCACATAACAAAATTTACCGTCTTCACCATTTTAAGCGTACAGTTCAGTGGTATTCACCACCATCGCTCCACAGAACTCTTTCATCTTGTAAAACTGAAGCTCTGTAGCCATTAACAGCAACTCTTCATCCTTCCCTACCCCTTCGTCTGCTCCTGGCAACCACCAGTCCACTCTGGCTCTATGATTCTGACTACTTTAGGTACCTTATCTGAGTGGAGTCCTACAGATCACTCTATTTGTGACCGGCTTACCTCACTAAGAATAGTCTTCAAGGTTCATCCTGTTCTAGCATGTGTCAGTGTTTCTTTGCTTTTAAAAATAATAATTAATTTTAATTGAAGTACAGCTGACATTAGAATTTATTTGCTTTTTGAGGCTGAATAATATTCCATTGTATGTACTTACAACATTTTGCCTATCCACTCATCCATCAGTGGACATTTGAGTTTCTTCTACCTTTTAGCTATCAGGAATAATGCTGCTATGAATAGGTGTGCACAAACATTTCTGAGTTTCAATTCTTTGGAGTATATACTGTGAAGTAGAATTGCTGGGTTATATGGCAGTTCTGTTTTTAATTTTTTGAAGAGCCGCCATGCTGTTTTTCCACAGTGGCTGCACCATTTTACACCCCCACCAAAATGCACAAAAGCTCCATTTTCTCCACATCCTTGCCAACATTTGCTATTTTCTGCTTTTTTTCTGCTTTTTTCCCCTTTATAGTTGCCATCCTAATGGGTGTGAAGTGATATCTCCTTGTAGTTTTGATTTGCATTTTCCTAATCATTGGCATCTTTTCATGTGCTTATTGTACATTTGTATTTCTTCTTCTTCCCCTTCTCCTCCTCCTCCTCCTCCCCTTTCTCCTCCTCCTCTCGCCTTCCCCTCCTTCACCCCTTCCTTTCCCCCTCCCCCCTCCTCCTACTTCTTCTTCCTCTTTCTCCTCCTCTTCCTCTTCCTCCTCCTCCTCTTCTTCTTCTTTTCCTTCTTCTTCTTTTCCTTCTTCTTCTTCTTCTTCTTCTTCTTCTTCTTCCTTCTTCCTTCTTTCTTCTCCTTTTGTGCATATCTGGAGAAATGTATATTCAAGTCCTTAGCACTTTTAAAAATCAGCACTTCTAAAAAGTCTTCAGCATGGTTTTTTTTTGTTTTGTTTTTGTAGAATTGTAGGAGTCCCTATATATTCTGGACATTAACCACTTATTAGATATAAAAATGAGACTTGTAAGAAATGCAAAGTAGGAAGATGGAGGGAAAGTGTTCCCAGCCAGGATCAGGGAAACCCTAATCCTGACTTCTTTGCACGTTCTTTTATACATGACCTTACCTCAGACTTTTCTGCCCAGCTTTCCAGAAATTGCTCATTAACTCTCAGAGTAGAGAGGATCTTGTACTCACAGGTAAGCAGGACCAACAATATGCATTTAAAAGAAATGAGATAAGCATGTGAGTAAAAGGGAAGTCTCATCGTTTGTTCAGAAGGACAAGGGGAAGAAGGGTTGAAAATTCATAAAGGGTCATGAAGACAGGAAGTCATTAAAGAATTCTTTGTTGGGGCACCTGGGTGGCTCAGTCCTTAAGCATCTGCCTTTGGCTCAGGTCATGATCCCAGAGTTCTGGGATGGAGCCCCATCCCTGCTCAGCAGGAAGCCTGCTTCTCCCTCTCCCACTCCCCTTGCCTGTGTTCCCTCTCTCACTGTGTCTCTCTCTGTCAAATAAATAACATCTTAAAAAAAAAAAGAATTCTTTGTTAGCTGACATATTTAATTTTTAGAATTGACTTGAAATTATCCTGGTTATGATTCCATTATGAATATCTGTGGGGGGCAGGGAGTGGAGGCGTGCACATGCTCACACCCACACAAGTGCACACACATGGGTGTGTCTGTGTACCTGAACTATAAGATCAGTGACTTTTAGGGATGGAGTGGAACTCATAGATTGCTTAGCCCAACTCTTTTTTTTTTTTTAATCTCAAGAGGTAGAGTGGCTTGTCCATGATCCCACAGTTAACAGATCCCACACCTCCTGACTCTTTGTTCATTTCCCTGACCCCAGTACCATGCAGTGGCTCTTGTGAGAGGGGAATCACCTGAGCCGACCCATCTCCCCTCAACACCCCCATAGCAGCCTCACAAGGCCGGGAGAGCCTCGCACTGGCAGGGATCAGGGGGAAGACATGTAATGTAAGTGAGATGTCAACCAGGTTAGGGAGATGAAGCTGCACGTACTCTGTTATTTGGAGAAGGTCGTATTAGTGTCGAAGTTTAACAGTGACGGGATACAGGTATGGGCTTGGGTGCTTGAACTTCTGATTTTTAAAGAAAAACTGAAAATCCAGCTTTGTGTATAAAGTCTCCTAGTTTTAAAGCGTGGCAACAAAGTTAAGAAACAAGAATAAAATCTTCGCGTTAGCCAGACGAGCCCCAGTGTGCTGGACCAGTAATTGCAACATTGACTGAACAAACTGGGGCTCGATTCCTTCTACTGGGTGAGGTCCTACCAGAGTGGGGGAAGTCTGGGTGGAGGGAAGTGTGGGAAGTGGGAAGGGAGGCGGTGGGCTCCAAGAACCAGGAAGCCCCTCCGAGGGCTGAGGGAGCATCTCGTGGGGATGCCTCCATCGGGCCCCATTCCCCCTTCAGGGCCTAGTGTGGGCCTCCTGTGTGCAGAGAGGGGACAGGGCAACAAGAACAGGGGGACAACAGGTGAGCATCTCCCTTTGCCCGTCCCCCCTTTTGACTTTGAACTGTCCTCTGGCCCCTTCAGCAGTGTCCAGCCATTCAGAACCAGAAATGCTACTGCATCCCTTTTACTCTCTCTCTCTCTTTCTCTCTATTTCCAGTTGGTGTTGGGAAATGTCTAAAAAGGCATTTTTGCTTGTCACTGTGACAATTGTCACGTGAGGCCTGGGGCTAGGGATGCAAAGCATCCTGCTTGTGTGGGACAGGCCAGTGTAGAATTATCAAAGTACCCATGAAGGCCCCTTATGAAAAAGCAGAGGGTTCTTGAGGGTCTCCGTTTGGAGTGCAGGCCTGGGCAGGCACACACCACACCTCCCACCGCAAGCACACCCTCACTGGGTACTTCTTGGGGGCAAGAAGACCTTTTCTGCAGGACAAACGGTAAGATTGATGCTTCCTGCTCTTTTCCCCATGAAGAGGACCTGTGAGCAGGGATGATGAGAGTGCTTTCCTCATAGGGCTGTTTAGAAGGCTCCCTGAGTTAATCTTCATAATGTGTATTCTTTTTTGGTATGATTTCCCTTTTATGCTGCATTCTTTTGGCCTGGCTGGGTCTCCTTTTGTTGCCCAAAGCTGGGACCACCCTTGAACTCAGGGGTATGTCTGATTTTACAAGAGGCCAGGCTGCCCTGCCCCGACGATGGTCACTCTGGAGTCTCAGAGTGCTACTCTCAGCTAGCTTTCCCAAACCCAAGATTGTGCAAGAACCAAAGAAGTCGTGGTACTTTTATTTTCACTATTAGTTTATTTACATACCGAACAGAAAGTCTTAATACAAACCTTAATATCAGGTTAAACATAAATGGTAGTTGCCAGGGTGTTCATTAAACGAATTCACTTTAATACATAATAGCAGGTGCTCTGAGAAAGAATTATGACACAACCAGAAGTCCAACTCAGCATAAACATATTGATCTTTGGAAATTGCAGTGTTCTGAGGTAGCTGGTTAGAGACCAGCTTTAAGGGGTCCAAGGTGATAGGTAAGAGCGTTTATAACTTTGTTGTGTGTCCTAGGCTATACCGCTATATTTACCACTGGGTAGGGGGAAAAATCAGACGGTTATCATCTTGATCCAAGGATTAGTCTTAACACCAATGATGAGATAGCCTGACAGTATATCCCCTCCTACGGTACAATAAGAGCCACACAGCACGATCTATGATATGTTCTGCCCAAAACATTTAGCCAGAATTATGTTGTAACTTCCAATTTATAGGAAATATAGGAAACAGAGGAATAAGTTGAATGACACCAAAAACCAGTGACCAGGTAAATCCCCAAAATGAGACATTCTTGGTGAAAATTGACCTGGTCCTTTCAACAAGTCAGAGACAAGAAAGAAATGAAAAAACTTTTAAGAGGTGTAACACTATGGTTGAATCCTCTTTTAAACAAGCTGGCTACAGATTTAGGCTGTTCTTGAGACTGTTAGGAGCTTGAATATGGAATCATTAATTTTTCTAAGTGTGATAATAGTATTTCAGAAATTTTTCAATGTAGGGAAATGTTTCTTTAAGATGCATACTGAAAATTACACCTGCATGAACCCATACACAGCGCTGGAAATATGGAGAGGGGCGGAGCAAGAGTACAAATTTGTCCTCATTTTGGACAAATTAAACAATAAAATTTTCTGGTGTTGGTTTAATTCATCAACAAATATTAATTAGGCCTTGGCCGTGTACTCAGCTCTATTAGATGCTGTTGGGGACATAACGGATGATATGCTATGCTATAACTAAAGGAAATAAAATTCACTTGCTAAAACAATAGGAGACAATTATGTTCTATGCTATCTAGCAGAGACTGAAAACACCACAGGCTTTCAGAGACAGGGAGCCTAGTCGGGGCCACGTGTTCTGTGAAGGCTTCATGAGGTGGGATGTGAGCCGAGATATGAAGGATGAGGACAATTTAGGACAGCTCTCTTCGTGTCCACACAGGTGTGTGTCCCACACGCCCACACTTGTGATGGAGAGTTGTATGGGTTTCACAACATCCACTTGTTGGAAGTAGTGAAAGAGGACTTCAACCACCTACCTCCATTCTGACTTCAGTCTGCACTTTCTCACTGATTAAGTCCTTCTTTCCAGCATATCTCCTAACTCAGGCAAAAGACCCAGCTGTGGGCAAAGCATCCCGTGATGGCGACTAAAACCACTACCCCTCCAGCAACAATGGCGGCTGCTCTGATGCCAGCAGGGTGATTGACCCCAAGACAATGACTGACTTGACCTTTACTGGCCATCTGCATGTACACAATGACATTTGTCCTACATTTCCCTTATATAAACCTGGAAGTATTTTCAGGACTTTGGAGACTGTCTTTGAGACATTAGTCCACTGTCTTCCCAGTGTTGGGTTCACTGAAATGAATTCCTTTGTTTTGTTTTTAAGATTTTATTTATTTATTTGTCAGAGAGAGAGAGAGAGCACACAAAGCAGGGGGAGCAGCAGGCAGAGGGAGAAGCAGGCTCCCTGAGGAGCAGGGAGCCTGACGTGGGGATCGATCCCAGGACCCCAGGATCATGAGCTGAGCTAAAGGCAGACGCTTAACCAATGGAGCCACTCAGACACCTCGTTTCTCCGCCTTTGGATTTTGTCAGCGGAGAGCGGCCAAACCTGGTCTGTTTGGGACCCTTGGAGCCAGGTGCTCTTGGACCCTTGCCCCCCGAATGCAATAGTTGGCAGGTTTTGCCCACAAAAGATTTTTCTTGAAATACATCTGAAATTAAAATTTCTTTGCTTTAACGTTATCTTTTGTAGTTACTATCTTCGGGTTATTGTGATGTATAAATATTTATGCTTTCCGATATTTGAAACAGTTATCGTGTCCCACCTTAAGCTGTGTGTACACATATAAATGTTTGACCTTTGCTGTGTTTGTGTCTGGTCAGAAAGAGGCTCACTGTGGAAAGTGTTTCCTGTGGTATTTTTCAAAACTTAAAACTGATTTTGAATTTAAATGCGTTTTTCTAAGATTAGTATTGTCATTTACCTAGCAAACTAATGAGTTAGATAAAGTTAAGTAATGAGTTAAAGTCAATAGTGTTCTCAATAAAAAGGAAGAACAGTGATTTGCCCTTTGAGTCCACAATCCCATCAGGGATTTGAGGCAGGGAATCCTTGATTTTCATCACAATGTATCCCTGTAAATCCTGTTCTAAAGCAGTGATAAAACAGATGACATTTCCCAAAGCAGCAAAGTTATGATTAGAAGTTGTGTGGCTTAAAAATTGTGAAAATCTCCAAAGTATAGTATTTTAGAGCAGAAGCGAGCCATGAGTCATAACCTTTAATTAGCTGACCAGGAAACCAGAGGGTGAATGACTCACCTAAGGCCCCACAGCCCACACAACTAGGCAATGCTGGTCTGGAACCCACAGGTCCTAGTGCCCTGTGTTCTACTTCACCATGTTGTTTCACTTTTACAAATCCAGTAAAATGTGCAGAAAAGTAAGAGATATGTAGATCATACAAGGAGCCCAATGTTCCACATAGTGTCACATAGCACATAAAATATAATTCTACAGTATAAAATTTGGAATCTATTGAAAAATGTACTGACCATATTAATTATTCCCCAAAACACTTAAAAATACATAAAGGTGATTTCTGTTTTGGAATTTTTAACTGCTTTTGAGGATGATTTGAATGGCATGAATCTCTCTATCAAAACCAATCCAGGCCATTTGAAAACAAACTCTATTATTTCTTCTCACTATGGTCTGTGTCTGTTGTAAAACGAAAGCCGATCTGAGCACTTTGTAGGCCTAGGAAAGGGAGCCATACAAGACACACAGGGTAATTAAAGAAACCATTCCGGCAGGAGAGATCAAGGGCACAAGGGAAGGAGAGATGAGGCATGAAAAGGACAAGGGCTAGTTGGCGTGAACAGGATGGGGGTCTGACTGAAAGCAGGCCACACGGTTTGGAAACTAGCGCAGATGTCCGAGACCGTTAACAGCCAGGTGTGAAGAACCCCATCGGTCCTCCTGCCAAACCTAACAATACATGTGGGTCATTAACGTCAAGCCACGCTTCACTTTTTTGGTCAATAAGTAATAATTTTATTCCCAACAGAATCATCTTTCCAGTCCAATCACGCCCAGCATCCACCAGTCTGTAAAGTCAAGATGAATCAGAGTCCTTAAAATAGATCCACACTCTTCTCACGGTCTAATGATTTTCTTTCTCATGGTATAATGACAATGTCCTAGTTTCCATATACAACTGGACATGTCTGTAAGGATTGAGATTTAGAAAAGATTAGTATAAAATGGCTGGCTGATGTGTTTCCTTTTTAAAAAATTTCTTTTTCTATTTATATATCAAATCTTATTGATATATCAAATCCTATTGATATACCAAAAGACATGTAAGAAGAATACATCCATAATAGGACTAGAAAGCTGGCTGAGATACCTTCATAGATCAGATTGGTGGGGAATGATGAAATATGTAAGACAGAAGGTCAGATTTATGATAAAACCTAAAAGAACAGTGGATTTTTCTTCCCATGAAGGAAAGATGGAACCACCAAAGAAATTATTTTCTTTCTAACAAAACCCTACAATAATTATAAGATTATATGCAGGGAAGACTTAAGGTATAATTGGTGGGTAAAGGGCCAATCAAGTAAATGGTCAAGAACAGCTGTAGCAGTCTTCCAGTTTTCATCATGGCTTCCGTGGTGTGTCCCAATTGGTGGGCATTCTGACACAGGAGAAACTAGAGTGAGCATTGGAGTCCAAGAAATAGTTTAGTGCCCCAGATTATTTAGGCTGCCAAGAAGAAAGGGGCTCCTCGAATGTAGAAGATGAGCTAGTCACACACCCTAGAGAAATGGTTTCTTGGACACAGTAAAGGAAAACACCTGGAGTCTGGTTTCCTGTAATTGGAAATGGTTTCCACTGTCAGATGAAGAAACAATATCAAAAATCAACAAACATTGGAGTAAAACTACCCACAAAACATTAAAAAAAATCAGTAGAAGAATTAACCACAGAAGAAAAATTATTAATGCAGACAACAGACGGAGACTTAAAAACAACCACAATTAGTATTCCCCCAAGTTATTACAGAGCATATGACATCCAAAAAGAAGAATGAGTTCTTGGAAATCAAATACATAATTCTTCCACAAACAAACAAAACCTCACCTCGGTAGGAGGGTTGCATAGCAGAGTAGACAACAACTGCATATCAAATTAGTTAGGGGTGTTATCAAGCTGACAGTGCAAATAAGTAAAGAAACAAAAAATATAAAAGAAGAGTTAGTAACTTAATAAACATGGAAGACCGATCCAGGAATACTGAGATCCTTCTAGAAATTGCAAAAAGAAAGGAGGGGGATAATGAAAGATAGAAAATAATAACAGCGAAAAGAAGAAAATTTGCATGAGTTGAAGAGAGACATTAGTTATCAAGTGCCAAGATAAAAGCAGAGGGGGAGAGAGAGAGAGAGAGAGAGAGAGAGAGGAGTACTAGCCCAACATTTAGACACGTACAGCAAATTCAGGTGACATTTCTGAGGTCCAAAGATAAAAAGAAAAGTCCAAGAGTTTCATAAAGGGAAAAAGAGGAATCTATCAGAAAAAGGAATAAGAATCAACCCTTACCATACTTCTCAACTAGAACATGGGAAATTGAAAAGAAAAGAAAAAAAAAGATCA
The DNA here is from genome assembly GCA_002007465.1 of Ailurus styani. NCBI lineage: Eukaryota > Metazoa > Chordata > Mammalia > Carnivora > Ailuridae > Ailurus > Ailurus styani. Next base: position 1,739,679 of record LNAC01000215.1, read on the forward strand.
TGGGAAATTGTAGAATACTGTCTTCATAGTTCTGAGGGAAATGATTTTGAATTCAAAATTCCACTCTCAGCCAACCTATCCTATGAGGGCCAACCTATCCAGTCTCAGAAATGCAAGGATTCAGAAAGGTAACCCCGCTCAAAACTTTCTAAAAGAATTGCTTGGAGATGTATTCTTTTGAGATAATGAAATGAATCAGGGAAAGGAAAACAGGAGGGAAAAAAAGAAAGAAAACATGAAATGAATAAAACAAATACTTGTTTATAAGGTGGTTGTGGACAGAATAAATTGTCAATAAATTATTCAGAAGAAACACATACTATAAAATTAATAACCTGGAACTAAAATTCTGGGTGATTTTGATAAAATATAAAAGGCAGTAAAAGAAGAAGGGAAGTGGAAGTGCTAATGGAATTGTTTCATTTCAGGAGCAGTGGCTACAGGCATTAAGTCCCAACACCAGTTAAAAGTTTGGGGGCTTCTAGGTGGCTCAGTCAGTTAAGCATCTGATTCCTGGTTGCGGCTCAGGTCATGATCTCAGGACTGTGAGATGGAGCTTTGTGGGGGGCTCCACGCTGGGCATGGAGTCTGCTTAAGATTCTTTCTCTCCCTCTTGAGGTGCCTGGGTGACTCAGTTGGTTGAGCATCTGCCTTGGGCTCAGGTCATGATCTCAGGGTCCTGGGATCAAGCCCCACATCGGGCTCCTTGCTCAGGGGGAGTCTGCTTCTTCCTTTCCCTCTGCCCCTCCCCCTGCTCATGCTCTGTCTCTCTCTCTTGCGAATAAATAAAATCCTAAAAAAGAAAAAAGATTCTCTCCCTCTGTCCCTCCCCTACACTCTTTCTTTCTCTTTAAAAAAAAAAAGAAGTTTGAATGTGTTCATTAATAAATTAATAGAAGTGGGTTTCCTAACTTTCAGACCAGTAGAGCAGAAGGAACAACAGACAAATCAGTCAGGGCTGAAAAGAAGCAAAAAAAGAAAGATCAAGAAAACATTACACAGCAAACACACAAAAAATGACATGAATGAGACTAACCCTATTGGTGGTAACAATATATGTGAACAGGTGAAACCCCATCTCAGCTGTAAACAATTAAGGGAAACATGCGAAATAATCTAGAAGGGATTAAGATTTAAATGTGGGAAAAAAGAAAAATTGCTTCAAGCTAAGATCCAGGACTTGGCAGCAGTGATTTTAGAGGCCCCAAAGCATCTGAATTCATGGTCCCTGATGAATCTTCAAGAGGGAGTTGGCAGGGTGGGGAAGAACGGCTCCCCGAGGGGCAGGGAGACACGTGGAAACACAATGGAGGCCATCTTGGCAATGATTTTTTACTTTTTTTTAACACCGAAAGCAAAGGCGACAAAAGCAGAAATAACCAAGTGGGACTGCACCACACTAAACTCCACAGCAACGGAAACCATCAGTGAAATGAAAAGACAGCCTATGAAACAGGAGAAAATATTTGTAAACCATGTATCTGATAAGAGGTTAGTATACAAACAATACAAGAAACTCATACAACTCAACAGGAAAACGCCAAGTAACCCAATTTAAAAACATCAAATAACCCCATTTAAAAAAAAAAGGATCTGAATAGACACACTTCCAAAGAAGACACATAGATGGTCAACAGGTCCATGAAAGGGGCTCAGCATCAGGAAAGTGCAAATCAAAACCACAGTGAGAGAGCACCTCAGCGCCGTTAGAAAGGCTGTTATAAGAGAGACAAGAGGTACCAAAATGCTGGCGAGGATGTGGACAAAAGGAAACCTTCCTGCACCATGGTAGGAATGTGAATTGGTGCGGTCCACCCCCCAAAAAAGTTATGGACGTTTCTCAGGAAATGGAGACTAGAACTACCATGTGATCCATCCACGTCTGGGTGTGTCCAAAGGAAACGAAATCATTTTCTCAAAGAAATATCCACACTCCTGTGTTCACTGCAGCATTATCCACAATAGCGAAGGTATGAAAACCACCTAAGCGTCTGTTGATGAATGAATGGATCAAGAAAATGTGATCTCTCTCTCTCTCTCTCTCTCACACACACACACACACACACACACACACGAGAACATAATTCAGCCTTTAAAGGGAAAAATAATGAAACAAGATGGGATGGGGAAGAAGACAAACCATAAGAGACTCCTAATCTCACAAAACAAACGGAGGGTTACTAGGGGGTGGGAGGGTAGGGATAGGGTGGATGGGTTATGGACATTGAGGAGGGTTTGTGCTTTGGTAAATGCTGTGAAAGATGTAAGCCGGATGATTCACAAACCTGTACCCCTGGGGCAAAGAATAAAAAAAAATAAATTAAAAAAAAAAAGACACAAATCCTGTCGTTTGCAAAAACACAGGTGAACCTGGAGGGCATTTTGCTAAAAAGTGAAAAAATCCGACAGAGAAAGACGAATACTGCATGGTTTCACTTATATGTGGACACTGAAGAAAAAAAATCAAACTCATAGAAACAGAGAGTAGAAAAGTGGTTGCCAGGGGCCGGCGGGGAGGGAAAATAGGGAGAGGCTGGTAAAGGGTATTAACCGTCATTTATAAAATGCATAAGGTCTGAGGATCTGAGTACAACATGGTGACTACTTGATCACGCTACATTGTACAATTAAAATTTGCTGACAGTAAAACTTAAGTATTCTTATCAAAAAAAAAAAAGAAGAAAAAGAAAAAAGAAAAGAAACAGAATGGAAAGCCTTGAGAGTACTGTTGAAGTGGATTAGATTGGATGTGGGGACATAAAAACCCATCACCAGAGAATATTTGGTCCTTGTATTTTCTAGGAAAAGATAACGGGTATTAATGGCTGCACTCCCAGTAATAGGTGACGTTGTTTCTCTTGTCAGTTATTTCGACATGGCCCTTAAGCAAGTCACAACTCACAGTAGTTTCTAGTGTCATCAGAAAACCTCTGAATAATCCAGGAATACCACCTGCCTGAGAGGTCACCACATTCAAGAGAGACTATTTTCAACAAATACCGTGTTTGTAGGGAGCGGGGAGGGACTTTAGTTACCAGACATCTTGGAATCTTCCTGATAACAAGCGTGCTGTGCCAGGTCTGTCCACCTGGGGCAATTTCCCATATGGTTGTTGAGATTTGCAGCAGCATGACACACAGCACCAGTCTGCAAACTCGGGCAAAACCACCCAGGACACCAGCGGACGCAGGAGGCCCAGGTCTGAGCACACAAACAGCAAGACCCGTCTGGCCTTGAATTCCGGGTGTCTGTCCTTGGCCAGGCCTCAGTGCAGCTTCCTGGGGGCTCCAGCCCAGCAGCCAGCAACACGCCTAGTGCGTCCTGCCCGTGATGTCAGGCCTGGAACCTGTGAGTCCCTGAACGTCTAGGGAAGCCAAAGCAGGGGCCTGAGCAGCTCCAGTGGCGATCATGAGTTTATGGTGGGCAAACCCACAATTGCCAATGTTCCGTTTCTCTGAGTCCCATACGGGCCCTTCCAAGCAGCTCATGCGTTTGGATACTGTATGTACAACTAGTTGGAGGTCAGTCTTAAGGTGTGATTTTGTCTTTATGGTATTTGAGATGGTTCTGGATTGCTAGTGGGAACTGTGGACCCACATCCTCAAAGCGGGAGTGAAGATCAGAACAGAGCCTGTAACTGACACTAACAGAAAAAGCCACAGAAAGATTCGGTCCAGCACTTGGGCTACGAATTTCCAGTCTTGTACCACCTGCAAAAGAGAAAAAGATGACTTCTTTTCGAGATGCAGGGCACCTGTTCTGAATTCACTTTAGGGGATTGAAAAGGGGTAATATTCAGATGTGCAGCGTTTTGGTTTTCAAAAACACACGTGTGGCTATGACTGTTACATCTCAGAAGTGCCAGGAAACTCGGAGGAGAGAAGCGATCAGGACAGGACAGCAATCCGTAAGGGAGAAGGGAGACCGGGTTCCTTTGGAGGAAGGGAAGTTGGGGACAGTGGGCAGGACGCTATCTGAACAAAGAGCAGGAACAAGTTGAGGGGTGTGAAGGACAGGGGCGAGTTCTCGTTCAGAGGAAAAGAAACGTCCCATTTCTATTATGTGGGGATTTTGTAAAGATGGAACCTAACAGGAATTCTAGAGGGCACGTAGGTACTGATGCAGAACCTGAATGTATTCTGCACACAAAGAACTTTAGGAATAAAACTTTGGGGAAAAAAACACAAAGAAGACACACTGGAATGTTTAAATTGTCAACCTTAAGTAGTAGGATTGTTAATGATTTTAATTTTCTTGTTTATGTTTTTTGTATTTTCCAAATTCCTTCCCTTGGTAAGGTGTTATTTTTATAATTTTTAAAAAGGCTATTCGAATCTTGGAATTAGACTTTTTAGAAACTGTAACAGCAAACAACCCTAAGAATAGCTGAAATGTCTGTTCTATACCAGCATTTTCCCTAATGCTTTAAAAATGTTTTTCAGTGGATGAAAAACACAACAAATACTAAGAGAGATTATACTAGGTAGTGTCTAGAAGAAATATAGAAGGCTATTTCTTTATAAAATTCTCTCAGCCCATGACGTGATGAGCACTGGGCTTTATACACAACTTATGAATTATTGAACATACATCTGAAAATATTTTGGCTAATTGAATTTCAATAAAAAACAAATAAAAATAAGAAATCCTTTCATAATTTTGTTTATGGGATCAGCCTCTTGGTACTAATTTTCACTGATTTTAGAGTAATCAAATGCTCTAAATTGGCCTATAACTTGTTTTATGCAGCAGGTATGATCTGAGACCACGACTGTCTTGAGTCTGAAATCCACACTCTTGCCACACTTTTTTTAATCTGCAAGCTAAATAACTATGCCCTTTTCCCTCTCCAAAGGAACAGTGTTCTATCAGCTGGAACACTATGTTTTTATATTAATCCCAATATCTAATTCTATTCTTTGATTTCCAAATACTACAGATAGAAATAACCATCATCACACTAAAAATGAGAGATGCGTTATCAGAGACCGGGATAACCGACTTAAAATGCAGAATTAAATTATTTTAAATAGAATCATGTCTAATTATAAGGAGTGGTGCTTAATCTACACTTGCTTCACTTTTGCTCCTTCTGTTTGTGTGAACTGCTTCCTAAAAATCCAGGCTAAAATTCTTACTGGTGTCAGGGCTTTGTTAACATTCTACACGTGAAAAGCAGATAGTTAACAGTGTCACATTTAAACAATGACAGCACCGTGCTGTCAAGAGACGTGAGAATGTTGGTTCTTGCATGCTTCGGTGGCCCCTCTGGGATGGACACCAGTTCACTCACCTGGTTGATGAAATGCTGCTTCTTCACATGCCTTGAAATGTACCTGATGGAATCAGCTGCCTTTTCCAAGAAAGCAACAAGAACGGTTTCTCCATCACTCACCTGTCTCTGGTTCCTTTTTTCTAGAGTTTTACCTTTCACCACGGGTTGACTCTCATCTTTATCTGAGAAAGAGTAGCGATCCACGTGGTCCTTCATACAAAGCAATGTAGGAAGTTTTTGCAGAAACAGCCGCTTCACCCAGGGGGCCATGGGGCGGTAAGTGGAAGAGGATCTGTGGTGAACGTTAATCACGAAAACAGTCACGATAATTGACAGGGTCACGAAAATCATAATGAACAGCAGGTACTCCCCAATGAGAGGAATGACTTTGGAGGAAGAGGGGATTATTTCCTCAATGACCAGGAGAAACACGGTCAGGGAAACCAGCACCGAGGTTGACAGGGACAGCTTTTCCCCTTCGTCAGAAGGGAGGTAGAACACGAGCACGGTCAGGAAAGACAGCCCCAGGCAGGGGATGATCAAGAAGAGGGTGTAGAACAGGGGCAGGCGGCGCAGGACGAAGGAGTAAGTGATGAACGGATAGGAGTAGACGCCGTCTCTCCTGTTGCCTTTCATCCCTTTTGCATTGAGGATCTCCCATTCTCCGTTATCGAAGAAGTCCTTCCTGTCAACATTTTCATTGATCAAAACGAGGTCAACCATGGTTCCATCATAAGTCCACGACCCGAACTTCATGGAGCAGTTCTGCCGGTCGAATGGGAAAAACGTGACGTCCATGGTGCACGAACTTTTGTAACTGGCAGGGGGTGTCCAGATGACGGTGCCATTGGATCTCACGATGACTTTGGTCATGAGGGAGCCTTCGAAGCGTCCATCGGCACTGTGGTGAAAGCAGTTGAACATTGATGAGTTGGGTCTTTGCGCACCCCTCCCTCTACTGTTCGCGTTTATGACTTTCCTACCACAGAGTCAACCAATAATTCAGAAAAGAAACGGTTCTCCTCTTACTCAAAGTCGTACATTTCCCTTAAATCATTTTTGCCAAAGTCAGCCTTTTCCCTCTCTGGTCCTTATCTGACCAGGGTATTTTTCTTCCAGGATACTTACTTTTCAAAGAGAACTATGTCAGGAAGCCAGAGAGATTCTGATGGAACTTTAATTGAACGAATTCCACCGTATTCATCAGGACTCCAGCGTAGTTTGTGGTCTGTCCATTCCTGCATCAAATGCGCTTACTGTTATTTCATTCTGAAAATTCAGTGTTTTCGATTTTGGAATGTTCAAGTTTATGTTAATTTACCAATCCGGTGCTTTATTTAAGAAGGGAAATCCATCCATTTTAGATCTTATGACCTTACCTGTGGCTCACTACACTTCTTAAGATACAGATTGAGCTAGCTTGGCCTCTGGTCTTGCCCAGGCCCACACACCCATCCTACCTGGGATTTCCAAAATTGTCATGTATCTACCTTCTGATGAAGAGTCCTGGCAACAAACGCCACTGATTTGTGATCTATTTTTTCAGCCTATTTTCTCTTTCTTTTTTTTTTTCCCAGCCTATTTTCTCTTAAGAAGCAAAAGAAAAGCAATGATAAATCTGACTCAGTTTATTCTAGGAGAGTTGGTCCAGTAATATTTTAATCTCATGATAATGGGTACAAACAATTTTGAATATCATTCAAGAGTCTTGAGCAAACATCCACCTACGAAGTTATTATGAAACATTCAGTATCCACTGACTAGTCTTGATGACATTATAACTTTAATCCAATGAAAAAAATATTTTCCAAGAATTTCCTTTTAAGTTCTAATCTGAATTTATTTTGTGACCACCCAATTATAGCTTTAAATTATATCCCTAATATTGTTAGCTTCCAGATACTTACATATTTTTCCTCATAATAGAATGAAATCATTTAGCATGTTTTACAGGAGCTAATGGACCCAGATTAGCAAACCTGACCACTAATTGATTGGATTATGAAGGTCAAGAGGATGATGTATGGATGATCCAATTATAGCAGAATAGTCTTTCTTAAAAAGATTTGGGTTCAGAATCTTATGAAATCTGACCTGAAAATTAAATTCTTCTATCCCACTGTCCCTCATGTAGACAGCTGAGTAATGATGTAGGATAATATTAAATGACATTTCAGAAAGTCTGAAGAGTGTGCCCAATGCAAGCCTTCCTGTCATTAAAAAATCAGGAGTCAGCAGATGGTAACTTCACTAGATGGTAAAGTATTGAAATATGCATGATGCCTGAAAAAGTACGAGACCGTACACCCCAGATATGATGTTGTCCATCCTAGACAATATTTGTGAGGCTCGATCCTGGAAAAACAGATTGAAAAGGATATGGGGTCATTAAAAAGCTACTATCTAAAGGATAAAAGATTGCATGCCTATTTATGGAAAAGCACGCATATGAAGACTGACAGTTTAAAAGCCCAAACTTATAAAGTATTTACCATGTTTACTTGGTACTCACAGGTTTCTCTCTTTTTTCCTCCTCCTCTGCCCATTTTGAAAAGCAAATATCTTTTCCTTCCTATGAATAATTTGTCTCCTGCTAAAGAGACTTGTACTACTGGCAGCAGGTCTCAATCTCAGAAACCTCCAAAGGAACTCAGAAGAGCACTTTTTGTTTGTTTCACTTGTACTTCGTTCACTTTCTAAAAATTGACATACAAAAAATTCACTCTTTGTGTCTGGTTCTATATGCGAACAGTTGTATAATCACTACCACTGTCAAGATACAAGAACAACTCTGTTGCCCAAAAAAGTTTTCCTTGTGCTGCTCCTTTGTAATCAACTCCTCCCATCCCCCATCCCCTGGCAATCAGGTTTACTTTCTGATCCTATAATGTTGCGTTTGGTCATATAAATAGAATCGATCATAGGGTAGAGTAGAGAGCCTTTCGATCCTGATTTCTTTTACGTAACACGATGCATTTTAGATTCTTCTATATTAGTGATTTGTTCATTTTTATCAGTGAGTTGTATTCCCTTGTATGAATATACCACAATTTATTTATCCATTCTCCCGGTAGGATGTTTGGATTCTTCTAGTTTTTAATGATTACAAATAAATGTGAAATGGTATCTCATTACGGTTTCTAATATGCATTTTCCTAATGGCTAATGGTGTTGAGCATCTCTTCATGTCATTTTTTGCCATCCATATATCTTATTTGGTGAAGTGGCTGTTAAATCTTTTGCATATTTTTTTTAGTCCTGCTGTTTGTTTTATTACTGAGGTTTTAGACTTCTTGATGTATCCTGAATAAAAGCCCTTCATCAGATATTTGAGTTGCAAGTAGTTTCCCATAGTCTGTGGTTTCACAAGACAGTTCTACACTTGGATGAAGTTCATTTTACCAATTTTATTTTTTATGAATTATGTCATATCTAAGAAACATTTGCCTAACTTAAGGCCACAGAGATTTTCTCCCATGTTTTCTTCTAGAGATTTTATAGTTTTGGGTTGTACATTTAGATCCAAAATCCATTTTGAGTTAATTTTTTAATTACAGTGTGAATGTGGAATGAGGTTTTTAGTTCTTTTGGCATATGGATGTCCAATCATTCCTGTACCTTTTGTTGAAAAGACTAAACATTCTCCATTGGATTACCTATACATGTTTGTTAAAAACCAACTAACTGCAAACTGTGTGGGTCTATTTATGGGCTCTTTGTTCTGTTTCGTTAATCTGTGTCCCTCTTTGCCCCAGTGCCACACTCTTTTAACCATCACTTTCTAGTAAGTTTTGAAATTCTATAATGTGAGTCCTCCAACTGTACTCTTTTTCAAATTGTTTTGGCTATTCTCGTTTCTTTGTTTTTCTCTATAAATTTTTAAATCAATTCGTTGCTATCTACAAGAAAAATCCTTCTGAAATTTTAACTGTGATTGTCTTGAATCTACAGATTGGTTTGGGGACATCTGACATCATAATATTGAGATTTCTGACCCAGGAAAATTATTTCTCACTGCATGTTTTTAGGTCTTCTTTGATGTTTTTTAATCAGTGTTTTGTAGTTTCAGCTTATTAGACCCTGCGCATATTTAGTTAGCTTTATACCTAAGTATTTCATGTTTTTTGGCGTTATTGTAAATGGTACTTTGAAATTAAGGAAAAAATCCAATTGTTCATTGCTAGAATATAAATAATTGATTTTTGTGCGCCTGGGTGGCTCAGTGGGCTGAGGCCTCTGCCTTCGGCTCGGGTCATGATCCCAGGGTCCTGGGATCGAGGCCCACATCGGGCTCCCTGCTCAGCAGGGAGCCTGCTTCCTCCTCTCTCCTCTCTCTGCCTGCCTCTCTGCCTACTTGTAATCCCTCTCTCTGTGTCAAATAAATAAATAAAAAATTTAAAAAAAATTTTAAATAATTGATTTTGTATATCAACCTTGTATGTATCCTGTGACCTTGTTTAAGCTCATTTAATTTTAGAAGTTTTTGGTAGATTTTCTACATCAATAATTACATCATTTACAAATAGAAAATTCTATTTCTTTTTTCCAATCTGAATGCCTTTTATTGTTTTTTTTCTTGCTTTAAGCAAGGACCTTCAGTATGACATTAAAAGGGAACGGGAGAGTAGATATCCTCGCATTGTTCTTGATCTTGGGTGGAAAGCATTTAATTATTCGCCATGAAGATTTATGTTAGCTGTTGGTTTTCATAAATGCCCTTTATTTGATTAAGGAAGATTCTTCCTATTTCTAGTTTGCGGGGATTTTTTTTTTAAAGATCTATTTATTTGAGAGTGAAAGAGAGAGTGGAAGAGAGAGAGTGTGAGTCAGGGGAAAGGCAGTGGCGGAGGGAGGAGAGAATCCCAAGCAGACTTCCTGCCCAGTGTGGAGCCCTACACCGGGCTGGATCCCACGACGCTGAGATCATGACCTGAGCCGAAATCAAGAGTTGAACGCTCAACAACTGAGCTAACCAGGCACCCTGAAATTTTTTTTTCTTAGTCACGAATGGATCCTGAGTTAAATAAAAAGCTTTCCAGCTTCTATTTAGATAATTACATGATTATTCTTTAGTCTCTTAATGAGATGAGCTATATTGATTGATTTTCTTTTCCTTTTTTTTTTTTTACTAGGCTGCACACCCAATGCAGGGCTCTAACCAAGACCCCAAGATCAAGAGTCACGTGCTCTACCGACGGAGCCAGCCAAGTGCCCCAATATTGATTGATTTTCAGATATTGAACCAGCCTTGCATTCTTGGGATCCACCCCACATAATCTAAATGTATTACAGTTCTATAGAATACTTTTTTTCTTATGTAAAGAAAAATAGGTAGACCGCTACCTTACAAAGAATAAGGATGGCCTGGCAAGGCGGGTGTTGCTCTAACAGTTTTCCTGATGTCTGAATTCAATAAAAACACAGTGAGTTTTCCTTGAGAAAAGATGAACTCAGTGAAATAAGTGGCAGGCACCTTTGTGCTTTTGCTACTGAAGCATTGTGAAAACAACGTCTGTTTGTAGATGTAAAAACTACATTCTGATAATTCACCAACTATCTAATGCAAGTCTGGGCTAATTACAACCCATAGGAAAGCAACCATACACTGCCCTTTTAGCAGTGGGAGTTCTTTTCTTTGGGAATGTTTCTGTGATTATTTATTACAACTGTAGCATACATTAAAAACCTACTATTTTGTGGCTATGCTGATAATAAAATAAAAATGGTAAAGTATAAGTTACTGAGTGCTGATGATGTGCCAGGCATTGACCTAAGTGCTTTATATTTAATGCTAATTTCTTCAATGACTTACAAATGGCTTATTAATAGTGCTATATTAGATGAGGGACCTGTGGCTCAGAGGGCTCAAGTGTCTTGTCCCAGGCCACACAGCTGGTGAGTAGAGAAAACAGGATCAAGTCTGCTGCATATGACTGAGTGTTCCAGGCATAACTCCAGGAGGTGCCTTCGACATTGACTAGGATGTGAAGGATGCCCCCTGGAGGTGTGCTGTGGTCCATTGAAAGCCACATCTTTTACTCTTTTCCCTCTTCCCATACTATCTTACAGTGGAAAAATCTATGGCTTAAAATTCTTTAAAATGTCAATTGTTTGATCTGTGGCTCCACTCTCAAGGATGTTTCCAGTGCTCATTGTTGTAAGGCTTATTGACTCTATACTCAGGCTAAAACAGTAGCTTATTCCATCTTTTTTTCTGTTAAAAAAAGAATATGAAGACAGTAACAACAGAAAATCTATTTGTCCTTAATGGTAAAATATCTGTCCAAAGGTGGAGGAGTTATGCAAATAGACATGTTACGCTGTGTCCAAGCATTATGCAAATAGACATGTTACACTGTGTCCAAGTTCATGGACAAACAAGGGGAGAGAAATTACAGGATGAAGATGAACTGTTAATGACAGGAGCCTTCGGCTGACCTCCACTTAGGTGAAGCTTCGTTCGAGAAGAAAGTGGCATGTCAAGAACTCTTTAGAAAGAGGAGAAAAATTAACTCAGAAATAAAGTGGATATATGCCGCCTGCTGCTTCAAGTTCACCTGCCTTGCTCCTGGTAAGAGCACCCCTGTTTCCTCTTGGGGAACCACCTCACTGCACTGTCACCCACCAGCTGTGGGTGGATCTGACTCTTCCTTCTGCCTCAGAAATGGGGCTGCACCTCACACCTGCCCACTGTGATCTTCAGAGATGGCAGGTAACCAAATGGGAAACAGAACAGTGAGATAGCATGAATCTTCTGGAACCACTGGAAAAGAGGCTGGCCATTCTCTCTCCTGTAGAACTTGAACACAGGAAGCACTTTGAGGCTGAAGCTGATACAGCCACCTTGCTGCCATTAGAGGAGGGCTGAGATGAGAATGGGGTCACCCGACAAGGAGCCCAGAGACAGGCAGAGGGAACACCATTCCTGGGAATATTGCTTGAGCCCCTGGATCAAGCTGCATGTAATGCTGGCCTTGTCCCTGGACTTTCCAGGCTGTGAAAGTCAATACCTTCTATTTTTGCTGAAGCCAGTCTGGGTTGGGTTCTCTGTCATGTGCAACTAAAAAATTCTCAGCTGATCCTGGGAGAATCTGAGTAGCTCTCGAGTAGGCATCCGGCTGCCAGAAGGCAGGCGGTGAGCCCCAGGGGCAGACACAGACCCAGGAGGGTTGGCTGGAACTGTGGTCTTATGAACTGGCTCTGTCTTGAGTGGACAACATCGGCAAGCCCAGCCACGGAGTCCAATCTCACACTTCCTCCGTTTGGAACGTGAAGATTCCTGCAAACAAAATTGCCTGCTTCTTGGGTCCAGTGTCCTCTCTGCTCCAGGCACAGCTCTCTTTCCCCGTGCCTGGTCCCACTGTGTAGAGAAGGTGGATAGCTACAATGCTGGGGCTCCTGCCTTCTTGCAAATCCCGGTGAACACATACCTGGTTTTACAAGCTGTTCTAAGGGAACTGGGGCAAGCCCTGGGGTGAGGGACTTTTGGGTCAGAAAGGTTTGCCTTGCTCACCAGACCTCCACCTGCAGGATGAACAGGTGCAGCCAGAGAGAACAGAGCAGTGGTGTTTTATTGGGCTCATGGTTGGCGGGGTGTGTGTGTGATGCGTTCCACAAGTACGGAAGGCTCGTGCTCACATGGAGCACACCGCTGCTGCCCTGTACTCCGGGCCTGGGGTTGTCTCAGACAATGAAAAACAAATGAGCACGCCTCATGGTCATTGCTCTGAAGGGGGTGACATTTGGGTGTAATGGCAGGGAACAGCAGGGTGGACAGGGAAAGTAGCTCTGAGGAGACGACCTTCAAAAGCTGAGACCTGAAGGGTAAGGAGGAGCCGTGAGTGACAGTGGGAGGCAGGGAGAAGGAAGGGGGCTTGGAAGGTGCTGGGGCAGGAATGAGTGAACAATGAAGTTGGGGTGCATTGAATCCTTGAGGAAGACATAAAGAGACCTACAGTTATTTAAGTTTCATTCTTTTTTTTTTAAAGATTTTATTCATTTATTTGTCAGAGAGAGAGAGAGAGGACAAGCAGAGGGGAGCAGCCAGCAGAGGGAGAAGCAGGCTCCCTGCTGAGCAAGGAGCCTGATGTGGGGATTGATCCCAGGACCCTGAGATCATGACCTGACCTGAAGAGAGACGCTTAACCAGCTGAGCTACCCAGGAGTCCCCTAGGTTTCATCCCAGACCAGTGAAGAGAAAGGGGTTAGGTGTGGCTTTTGGTCAATACTGCTGACTTTGGAGTACCCAGAAGAGCAAGAACACTGAATTGGAGTCAGAAGCCCTGAGTTCTCCACCTGTCTGTACTCCTTTCTGGGGTGTCCTTCTGCAAGCAGACCTGGGGAATCAGAGATTCTCTCTGACCCATCCGTCCAGAGGGGTTCCCTGAATTTCTACCAACATATGTGTCCATCATGATGAGGACAGAGCCCCATGCCCCAGGACGACAATATGTGCTAGGTCAGAGTGTCAGGGTGAGGGTTCAGAGCCCCCATCCTCTATCTTGCTAAGGAGCTCTGAGACCTTCTGGTTACTTCCTGTTCTCTCTGAAACCGTGGGGGCATCTGGAGACTAATCTCCTGTCTCTCCCTTCTTCAAGTAAGAGATTAGAAATAATATCCTGTGTTCCAGCCAAGATTCTCAAAGCCCTTTACAAACATCAGCTCTACCGTGAAGCAGTTCCCAGCTGGAGAGCTGTGTCATTGCATGAAACAGGAAAACATAGGCTATGTAAGGACCAAAGAGCAAAGTTAACCTGTGACTAAGAAAAAGAAGGGAAAAATAGGTTTCTTAATTCTGAAAAATGCAATTTCAAATCCATATCGTATATATTCCCTTAAAATTTTTTCTTACATACATTATCTGAAATATCACTCATAAATTTTTCAGAACCAAATTTCATTTAAACCTAAATCAAAGACTTTTCACTGAAAAAAAAATTCTAATTATTCCTAGTTTAATACTACGATCAAAAGATAGTTAAGGAACAAGTAGTGCCTTGATTTGTAACCTCTGGGGCATCCCTGGAATTTTCAATTATCTAAAAATCAAGTGTGAAATTCTTTTTTTTTTTTTAAGATTTGATTTATTTATTTGAGAGAGAGAGAATGAGAGAGAAAGCACTAGCGGGGGGAGGGGCAGAAGGGGGAAAGGGAGGAGCAGACTCCCCGCTGAGCAGGGAGCCCTATTCAGGGTTCCATCCCAAAGGCAGACACTTAACTCGCTAAGCCACCTGGGTACCCTCAAGTGTGAAATTCTTAAAACGAGTTAATGTTGATTCATTTTAATCTTAAAGGCAACAACATGCCATATTATATTCTCATATTCNGGATCCTGGGATCATGACCTGAGCCCAAAGGCAGACACTTAACTCACTAAGCCACCTGGGTACCCTCAAGTGTGAAATTCTTAAAACAAGTTAATGTTGATTCATTTTAATCTTAAAGGCAACAACATGCCATATTATATTCTCATATTCCCATTATAACCATAAGTGGTCAGGGCCAAGAAATGAGATTTGTCATTAAGGATGAAAAAGCCTCCAAAGTTGGCAGCAGGAAATGACATTTATTGAGTCCCCCCTACGCACCACGTAATGTACCAGTCACATTCACACACATGATTGATTTTACCTCTTAACAACACTGTGAACTAGGCATCGTCTCTATTTTATAGACAAAGAGACTGAGGGTCCGAGAGGCAAAATGACTTGCCCACGTTTACATAGCAGGATTTCAGATTCTTAACTCCTAATTCCTGCTCAACTCTCACTCAAGGTCCACCAAACTGGCTTCCTTTGCTAAGGTCCATGTGAGGCTGGGAGAAGAAGGAAACTAAGATGGTGAGTAAAGGTCAGAGATACAGGCTGTAGAAGGTAATTAGACTTCAGGGAAGATCCCCCAGATCTTTAGAGCAAGGCTGAGCATTCCATGGCAGGTTTGTTTCTGATTTCTCCTTTGAGACCAGCTCCAGGGATCTAGCCTCTGAGGCTTGCATATGCTTGCTGAACTTTTGGTTGGTCTAAAACAGGAACCGGCTGTTAGAGAAACAAGGTTACTTTGAGATGTGGGTCTTAGCAGACATTCAGGCAGTTTTCTTTTCCTCGGGGAAAATGAAGCGGGTAGGACAGCAAAGTGCTCTCAGCTACAGTGAAGTGAGATCACTCAATCTTACTGTCTTATTGGTGTTTATACCCAACGGTGCCTAGCCCAGCATCTCATGCAGTGCCTGGTGCATAGTAGGTGCTCAGTAAATGCTGTTGAGTGAGAAATTTTGACATCTGTTGTCTTAGAGATTACTCACATGCTAGCATCTAGGTCGAGGGTTCAGCCCTTAATCATTAAAGAAAAGGGGCTTCATTTCCCATTTGCCTTTAATGTGCTTGCGATGCAGTTTTCCTAACCTTGAACATGATGGAGCAGAATCTGAGCGGCGAGGTATTAAGTACTTTCTTATGTAGTTTTAGTAAGTCAGTGTTAATAATCTATTTATGATTTATGGGGTTTTGATTACTCTCTGGAAGTAGGAAGGAGGAAGACAAATGAGTTTCCAGAATAAGATTAATAAAATAAAAATAGCTGCACACAGAGGACTTTCTCAGGATGTCACTAAATTTGTGTTCGATAAAGGTCTTTGCTTAAGAGGATGGAGGAAGAACGTCTAAATATACCAGAGGAGAACTATGGAAACAGAGGATAACACAGAAGAATTGACTTGAAAAACCAAGCATCTCGGTTACGGAAACTACATGGAACATGTTTTTGATCCAAATGAGGAGAGTCTTATTCTCTCTGTGATGTGCATCAGGGAGCAATTTTCAGTGTCTGGGCAGGAAATGAGAAAAGAACAGGGGTTTGTTGTTTCGGTCTTTACTCTGACTGAGGCATACAGGGGTGATTGGGAGAGATCCCCGTAGGTTTGTTCTGGTGTGAGAGCTTTGGGAAGTTAAGCGATTGGGAAAGGGTTCACTTCTCTTCCTTTTGGCTTGCGGGACTTCTACTGATCCTGTAAAACCTAACTTAAATATCTCCTCCCTTGGAAGCTTTCCCTGATTTTCTCCCTTTCTCGATGTCATTTTTGTAATGACACAGTTCTTATGTAGATTTTCCTTATGGTGTTTATCATATTGCAGTCATTATTTTTATACAAGTTCCACTGTGTCCTGTCCTTGAAGGCGGAGTTGTATTTTACTCTTCATATACCCAGGATCTAGCAGAGTGGCTGACGCTTAGTAGGCTCTCAATAAACCCTGTGGAATGAGTGGAAGAGGGAGTGAATCCTTACTTCATTCTCTCCTAAATGCCTTTCTAGACATCGGATGTCGCAGAGGTTGAGGCACCAAAACCTTAGAAGACAAGGACTTGGGGCGCCTGGGTGGCTTAGGTGTTGGGCGTCTGCCTTCGGCTCAGGTCATGATCCCAGGATACTGGGATCGGGTCCCGAATCGGGCTCCCTGCTCGGGGGGGGGGGCACCTGCTTCTCTCTCTCCCACTCTCCCTGGTCGTATTCCCCCTCTCTCTCTCTCTCTCTCTCTCTCTCTCTCTCTCTCTCTCTGTCAAATAAATAAATTAAAAATCTTAAAAAAGAAGAAGAAGAAGAAGAAGACGACGACGACGACAAGGACTAGGAAGGAACTAGTCTCCACAGGGACAGCACTGAGCGGAGCCCTGGTCATCTTCCCTCCGCTCCCTCGTCTGAGGCAAGGGAAGGATTTCTTCATGTGAGCCCAACTTCACTTAACAGTGCCCAAGCTTGGACAAGTCACTCCAATTCTCCAATGCTCAGTTTTCTCATCTGCAGAGTGGGGATCCTAATAGAACTTACCTCATAGGGTGGCTGTGAGAATGAACTGAGTTCATTTCTATGACACACCCAAGCAGGGCGACTCAGCACTTAGGACATGCTCAGTAACTCTTAGGAATTATTTTTAGTTACTCTAAAACTGAGATCTGTATAAAACACCCATGGTTTTTAACATCAGTTTTGTCTTGTTTTTAGCATCCCTTTTCTTTTAGCCTTTATCATCTCTTTTCCTTTATCCTTTGTCTTTCTTTTACCATTTTAGTTTTTAAAAAAGCTAGGGGCAACTGGCTGGCTGTCATTTGAACATGGAACTCTTGATCTTGGGGTTATGGGTTCAAGCTCCATGTTGGGTGTAAAGATTACTTAAAAATAAAATCTTAAAAGGGAATGAAAAGATACATATACATCATATGATGGAGCTCAAACACCTCCTATTCCTATGCAGCCTTCCCGGACTGCCGCCATGCTATAGAACTCATCTTTTTTTTCTGCTCCCACATTCTTTGTGTCCTGTGCTTGCTTCAGCAGCACGTATACCTCACTGTTTGTGCCATAGCGTAGAATATATTGACTAATATTTATCGTGACATTTGCACTCCAAATCCAATCTGCGTGCGCAGAATAGCTTTGATAGTATTCCCTGTGATTCTATGAAATACACGGAGGTTTCTCCTACTTTGACTCAGCCGGTGCTTTAGAAGCAGGGCTTGATGGTTAGAGCAGACACTGGATATGGCAGAGAAGGCCCTGACTGGGGAAACCCAGATTCCAGCCCGATGAATTCCTGGACCCTTCTGTCTCTGTAAACAGGAGTAGTGTGATACCAGCTGTGCGAATTCAGATGTCAAGAAATGTAAATGAGGGAAGAGAGATGACAACCCTTTGCAGATTTAGTGCAGTGAAAATCTATTATTCTCTGGTTAATATAAAAAAGGGAAGAAATAGCAAGTGCTGGCAAGGATGTAGAAAAAAGAAACCCTCATGCATTGTGGGTGGGAAGGCAAACTAGTGTAGCCACTGTGGAAAACAGCGTGGAGGTCCCTCGGAAAATGAAAACTAGAACTACCATATGATACAGTAATTCAACTGCTGGGTATTTACCTAAAGAAAATGAAAACACTAATTTAAAAAGATACATGTTCCCCAGGCTTATTATGCAGCATTACTTACAACGGCCAAGATATGGGAGCAATGCAAATGTCCATGGATAAGTGAATGGGTAAAGAAGATGTGGTATACATACGCAATACAATATTACTCAGCTGTAAAACAGAATGAGATCTTGGCATTTGTGACAACATGGATGGACCTAGAGGGTATTACACTAAGTGAGACAAATCAGACAGAGAAAGACAAATAACATATGATTTCACTTACATGTGGAATCTAAAAAAACAAAACAAATGAACAAACAAACAAAGAGGCAGAAACAGGTCCACCTACAGAGAACAAAGTGATGGTTGCCTGAGGGGAGGATGGAGGGATGGGCAAAATGGGTAAAGGGGGTAGGAGGTACAGACTTCTAGTTTTGGAAAGAAGTCACGGGGATGAAAAGTTCAACGCAGGGAACGTAGTCAGTGGTATCGTAATAGCGTGTTTGGCGACAGATGGGAGCGACACTCGTGGCGAGCACAGCATAAGGTACAGACTTGTTAGATGACTGTGTCGTACACCTGAAACTAATGTCACATTGTGTGCCAACTATACTTTAATGAAAAAATAATCTATTATCCTCATTACTCCTAGAAAATGGGACCCTGAATCATCAGGCTTTTCCAAGCATCAGCTTGCCCCATTCCTATGGATTTCTCTTGCTCTGTTTTGGGTACTGGAGATGCTTAGGTTGTGGCTCTGTCTTGACCTGGAGGCAATCACCAAGCCACTGTGATTCTGGTGGCACAACTTTGCTGGAAGTCACTTCCCACAGTTGTAGTTAAGGTCTGAGGAGCCGCGGGTTCTTAATTCACTTCTACTGAAATGACCTCGTATTTTCAAAATCTTAGGCAAAGTGAAAGTACCGATATTAGAGGCCAAGAGTCCCTGGACTGCTGGGTTTTTTGTTTGTTTGTTTGTTTGTTTTGTTTTGTTTTGTTTTGTTTTGTTTTTTCAGTGATCCAAGATTTATTGTTTATGCACCACACCCAGTGCTCCATGCAATACGTGCCCTCCTTAACTCCCATCACCAAGTTCACCCATCCCCTCTCTCCCCTCCCCTCCATAACCCTTAGTTTGTTTCTCAGAGTCCACAGTCTCTCATGGTTTGCCTCTCTTTCCAATTTACCCCAATACATTTTTCCTTTCCTTCTCCTAGAGTCCTCCATTTGATTCCTTATGTTCCACAAGTAAGTGAAACCATATGATAATTGACTTTCTCTGCTTGACTTATTTCACTCAGCATAATCTCCTCCAGACCCGTCCATGTTGATACAAAAGTTGGGTATTCATTCTTTCTGATGGATGAGTAATAATATTCCATTGTATGTATGGATCACATCTTCTTTATCCACTCAACTGTTGAAGGGCATGTTGGCTCTTTCCATAGTTTGGTGATTGTAGACTTTGCTGCTATGAACATTGGGGTACATATGGCCCTTCTTTTCACTACATCTGTATCTTTGGGGTAAATACCCAGTAGTGCAACTGCAGGGTCATAGGTAGCTCTATTTTTAATTTTTTGAGGAATCCCCACACTGTTTTCCAAAGTGGCTGCACCAACTTTCATTCCCACCAACAGTGAAAGAGGGTTCTCCTTTCTCCACATCCTCTCCAACACTTGTTGTTTCCTGTCCTGTTGATTTTGGCCATGCTAACTGGTGTAAGGTGGTATCTCAATGTAGTTTTGATTTGAGTTGCCCTGATGGCTAGTGATGATGAACATATTTTCGTGTGTCTGTTGGCCATTT
Source organism: Ailurus styani (assembly GCA_002007465.1). Classification (NCBI taxonomy): domain Eukaryota; kingdom Metazoa; phylum Chordata; class Mammalia; order Carnivora; family Ailuridae; genus Ailurus; species Ailurus styani. Next base: position 1,759,657 of record LNAC01000215.1, read on the forward strand.
GTAGTGGACTGCTGTTTTATGTGAGAGTTTAATGAAAGCTTAATCTCAAGGAGCAGTTGGAGAAGGACTCGTGTGTGAAGCAGTGAGAGGTTTTTTCTTTTGTTTTATTTTGTTAACTTCCTAAACCCATTTGCACTCTATGAGAAAAGTTTTTATCCCCTGCAAACTCAAATACAGCACTTCTTACTGATTTTTATTAACTCAAAATATTTCTGGATTCCACAGCCTCTAAGCTGCGAAAGTGGGATGCGTCACTGAGGAGGGAGATGGGTATACAGAAAAATATGTTTATTTGAATTGTATTTTTCTATCTGCATTACCAGTTTGTTATTTTCCCCTGGACATCTTTTTTTGCAAGTAAAATAAAGATCCATTTCATAACTTGCTAACATACCTACCAATTAAAGAATCAGAAGAATAGAGAGTAGTAAAAATGATAACAATTTTGTAACTCTGACCAAAGATTTTGGGTGAGAGAAATATGACATAAAGGAAGCCCAGAGAATCTCCCTACAATCTTGGTCCACTCTTCCTATAAACCCTTAGCAGAACTGAACAATGTCTTCTGAATCTGAATAGGTAATTAACTTATTTCAATATAAATGAACAAAAATAATATGTATGTATGTTAAGATTCAGTGAGATATTTAAGATTCCTCACCAGGAAGATTTTAAGTCTGTGGGAGATTAGGCCATACACTTGGACATCCAGGAAAAAAATACTAATTGCTGATGATAGCAACAACAATCAAAAACTAACAATGAGACCAAACTTCTCACCTCCTATCGAAGAAGTGCCAATATTTTCTCCTTTCCGTCACTTATGCAAAATTGGGCTTTGAAGAGTGGTTATTTCCTAATGACTCAAGGACGAGCTCCTTGAGTTCCTTTTAGGAAACAGGCTTCAGCGGAGCGAAAAGCAAGCTCGCTAAGCAGAGAGCTGACGCCATTCGAAGTGCCATTTTAGTTATACCAGGAAAACGTATATTCGTTATTTTGTTTCGGGCTTCACTTTGTTCTGAAAGTGATGATGAGAAGCCTTCTGCCCTCCCTGTTTTCTCTTTCTGGGGAGCAACAAGAAACACTAGGGGCAGACTGCTCCCACGGGGAACTAGTGGGGATGAGGGAGAATTTAAGATCCCTGGAGCCTGCTCCAGTTTCGGTCCCTTGAAGGGGCTGATAGTGGCACTCTGGAGCTGTCCCCCTTTTCTCCAAGTAGCCAGGGAGCAGGGCCCAGGCCTCCGGGTCGGAGTCCCCTCCAGGCAGCCCTCTGAGCTCCTGGGAACTGCTCTCCAGCTTCCGCAAAAGAAAATTAATAAACCCCTCCCAGCTATTCCCAGATATCTCCCTGAGGAACCCAATACGACCCGTAAAATAATTGTTTTTCAAATGGGTGTCCTTCTAAACAGGAAAGCATGGAGATAATTAGGTTAGCAGATATAATGCTAGGATTGACAGTTACCTGTTTGAGCCACACATTTGTTGTCATCAGTTGATTCTTTTCATCCTAAGAAAGTGACAAGTAGGAAGATATAAATTCAAATTAAGTGAAGTTGTCTTTTAGATTTTTTTGGTCAGAAAGACCTCTCTGACTTAGATACATTTGAGGTATTTAAAGTGTAAAGGATTCTCAACTGAAACAGTTAAAAGGCATGGGATCTTAAAATATTATGGATATTTTCCTTAAAATGAAAAATAATAATTAAAGCAAGTAGCAGTTCTTTGTGGTGATATTTATCTAAAATTGCATAACCCAGAAAACATGGTAAGGTGGCAAATAGAACAAATACTAACTAAATCAGAGATCGGTTTTGCGTGATTTTCTAGAAGAAATCCTTGGGCATCGAGTCAGCCGGGGTGGGTGAGTGTGTGAGTGGTGGGGCAGGGGATTGGGACAAGATGGGAGGATTATTCTGGAACTCTGGGGACCACAGCAGGATGACTTTGCAGAATGGGCTTGTTAAAGTTCACTGATTTCCCAGGATCACAATGAGGGCAGAAGTGGGAACTCAATAGGAACGCTAGCAGAGACTGTTAAGGTATGGGTGGGGCAGCGGAAATGCAGGGTCCTGAGGGGTTTCGGGAGGGTGATGGGGTCGCCCGGGCACTCACTCAGGTGCAAGCATCATCTGCCTTCTCTCCCTGCAGGCACCCCCGCCAGCCCTCTCACAGTCCGGGTGACACCGACTTGGCCTGGGGGACACCTACGAGCCCTGGGCTCGGTTCTGCCTTCTCTCCCGCCCCTCGCTTCTCCCTGGGTGCTCGTCCTGGTGCTCAGCCAACCCTCCAGGAGCAACGCTTGTCCCAGCAACCACATCCGGCCCCCAGCAAAAGGTCCCACATGAATCGTGCTGCAGTGAAAATTTACTCCACCACACTTCTCATTCCTTCCTCAGCTCATTTCACCGGCCTCTTGGGGCAGATTTTCTCTCAAGGTAAACTATTTTTAAAATGGAAATGGCAGCCATGGGGAAAGAAAACAAAAAAAAATCTTAGACTCACAAACAGGTTAAGGAATGCATGTTCTTTCCAGCTTCGTGCCAAGGACTACTCACCACATCTACGAGCTGAGATATTTTCAATCCGAAATATACTTTTATGGTGTCATTAGAATTTAATACAGGGCGAACCCATTTCTGATAACCTTGGAATAAGTGTCTGAGGAGGGCATCTTCACTTTCGGCTATTGACCGGAACCCTGCAGCAGCTGTAAGAATCATGAGGGAAACCCGAATTAATGGGAAAGGCATAATGGCTGGTCTAGCATCCAACAGCCAGAATCTTCATATAGTCTACACAGCCTAGTGCAGCAAAGGCAGCTTTGAGTGTACAATGGTTCTTGAACCATTCTCCATGTCCACACCATGTGGCTAAAAGATGACTCTATACTTTACCCAGAACTTGGCTCTCTCACGGGGTTTTCCCATCGTGAGGTGAGCACCTTGACCCCCAAAGAATCACCTATAGCCACCCGCCTACCCTTTACCTCACATCTCACGTGAGATGCCACCTCCTCACAGACATGGTCTCTGACCATGAACAGTTGTCTACCACGACACCCTGTTTGGTTCCCTCATGTCCCTTGCCACAATATGTTGAGAATTTGTCATTGTCTGTCCATCCCTGAGCTCCATGATGCAGGCACAGTATCCATTTTACTTGATGATGTTTATTCAACACCTAGAACAGTGCCTGCCCACAGCACATACCCAGGTTATAGCTGTTTAATGAATGAACGAATGAAAGGAATATGTTGGAGCCATTTTCCCTGCATTTGGCACATATCTACTGACTACCTACCACGTCCCCTGTGCTATTTGTTCCCTTGCCTTCTTCCTGAGGAAGTCTTCCCTTGTAAAGACTTTCCCTGGTCAACAACCAGGTTCTAACACTCTTCTCTACCCCTCTATGTCAGAGAGCCTAAGAAACACCCTAGTTTCAAGCTTTGACCCACAAGCTAAAGAAAGGGTCTAGAGTCTAGAGATAAATTTTGTGCCTTTCAGGTGTTATGTTATCAAATTTAAAGCAAGGAAGCTTTGTGGTTGTCATTTTGAATATAGCCCCTCTCGTGGTATATTCAGCACCCTATTAATCTCCTAAACAACATATCCTGCACCATGTGGTTTACCAAAAAAAAACTTTTTTTCCCACTGAGAGACACACGATGGGCAGTGATCCCATTCAAGACACACCCCGAAGTTTACCCAATCTGAACACAAAGATTATTAGTAGGAAGAAGAGCAAACATCCCCTGTATGTGCACAGACCTTCACTTTACTCAAGGAGTAGCGATTAAAAATCCACTCTTTTTAAATGGAAGTATAATTAATATGCAGTGTTACATCAGTTTCAGGTGTACAACATAATATCTCAATTCTATACATGACTCAGTGTTCATCACCATAAGTGAAATCACCGTCTGTCACCAAACCACGTTATTTCCTCCTTACTGACTATATTCCCTATGCCGTACTTTTCATCTCTGTGACCTATTTATTATGTCACTGGAAGTCTGTCCCTCTTATAAAATAATGAACCGAAACCCACTCTTAATGCTCCCGGGGCGAACAGAGGTGTCTATAAGGTGGGTTGCATACTCGGACTTCCCCCTCCCCATTTGCTTACTTTCTAAAAAGCATATTAAAGTCCAAATGAGTGATGGAGAAAGCTGTAACTTATGTTTGTGCTTACTTAAAAAAGCTAACTGTTCTGAAAGTTTGCTACTTCAGCTGTTCTCAGTGAGCAGAGCTACACTAAGGAGCAGGTCAGCTGGGTGGCCGCCAGTTCAGCACTCTGTAAATGCCCTAGAACCTTACTGGAAGTGTAGGCAGGGGTGGGAGTTGAAGTTCCTCGAAGACTTCTGAGGGAGGGGCTGTTCATTTGTTCAGGCTACACTTCACGAATTTCCCTACCCCACATCCGGTCTTCACTTCCTTCAAAATCCATCTCAACTCTGATTATTCCCCACCATTCCCACTGGTCCTGCACAAGTCACAGACTCCGTCATCTCTCAGATTCCTGTGCTGCTTCCTCATCGCTTCCAACTCGTGCCCCCTTCACAGCCCCCTTCACAGCCCCATTTTCTGCTCACCTCCAGAGCCATCTCTTACAAGCAGAAGAGGATTATGTCAGTTCCTGCTCAAACCCACCAAATGGCTTCCTATCAAACCTAGAAGAGATGTCTCACACTCTTATCACCATTTCTCAGGCTGTGTACGGCCCCTACCCTCTCCCACTCCTCCCTCAGCCCTCCTCCCCGGGGCCTCAGGCCCGTCTGCTCTTTCCAGAACATGCCCCTGTGCTTCTGTTTGGGACAGGCTCTTGCCCTTAGAGACCCCATAAGCCCACACTCATTCCTTCATTTTGTCCCGTCTTTGCTCACATGTCATCTCCTTGAAGAGGTCATTCTGGGCTATGAGATCTAAACATCCCTCCTGACACTTTATCCCCTTGATGGTACTATGCCTTGCTTCAGAGCAATGGGACATATTGTATGTGTCTTTGTTTGTTGTCTGCCTGCCCCATGGGAAAATGGCAGCTCTGGGAAACCTTCCTTACCGCTGTCTCCCAACTCTGTGGGGCCTGGCACACTGTGGTTGCTGAGCCAACACTTTTGTAGCAATGCAGTGAGCTACTTGGCTATTGTTTGCTGAGAGGTGTTTGGAGCGTTTGGGCCAGAGCTGAATTTCTCGGGAGGAGAGTGAGGCAGGGAGGCCACAGTGGTCCTCCCTTGGCCTCCCCCTGTGTGAGCAGCCCTCTGGGAAGAAGAAGAATATTGTTTCATGAGCGCCGTGGCAGCGACTACTGGTTTCCTGCTCTACAGCCCATCTGCCCTTTCCTTTTCGGTAACAGTTGCTATATTTATTCAGGATTGCATGGTGCTAGCTTAAAATGTTCCCTTCTCAGGCTCCCTTACAGATAGGGATGGCCATGTGACCTACGCACCGGCCACTTCAGATACAAACAGAAACCGGGGGGTGAGGTTTGTAGGAAATACTGTTGCAGAGGACAGACTTGGTCTGACCTGCCCCTTTCACCTTTCGTCTTTCACCCTTTGCTCTCTCTCCTTCCGGCCTGGAGCTGGAACACGGTATCTAGGGATTTGGCCACACAGGTATCTCACAAGCCTGATGAAAGCTCCACGCACAAGATGGAGGACTAGAGAGAGCGTCGGAGCCTGGATCCCTGAGAGCACTAAAGGACTACCAGCCAGCCTGGGACTGCCTGTCTCCATATTTCTTGGTGTGTGAGAAAAGCAACCCTCCTCTTGGGATAGGCCGTTACAGCCATTGTTACACCCATCTGAGCACGGTCCTAGCAGCTGAGCGCCGGAGCTCTGCCCTCCCCCCAAGAGCTCCTGTGACCCAGCTCGGGCCAGTGAGAACTAATTACTTAAGACACCGTCTCACAATGGATGGCGACACTCCAGGAAGCCTGAGAACAAGTGCATAATGTCTGAACCAGTGCACATGTGCATGCGCACACATGCGCAAACACACAGACACACAGACACACAGACACACACACACACACACACACGGACTTCATACCTTGGACAACCCTGCCATTATAATTCTGGACTTGAGAGAGGGGTCCTGACAACAGAAACTGTACTTTGGAGTTTCATTTCCTGGCAGGATGATTTGACTGTCAATTTGCAGGAAGCTGGAGTTGCCCATGGGGAGGGTTCTTCTAAAAGGTTGACCTTAGCAATCCCCAGCACTTGCCACCTTCAAAGCTATACCCTCGCTGAGAGTGGCTGGATCCTTGCTCCTTGTCGGGCTCCGGAAGGAAATAAGATCTCTTTCAGGCACCTTTGTATGCTTTACCCACTTCGGCCAACATCAGAGGGTGAGCTGATGTCTGAATCGAGGAACAAAAAGGGTAAATCTGCACTTGCTCTTATGGACTGAATACCTGTGTCCCTTCAAATTCCTGCGTTGAAGCTCTGCCCCCCAGTGTGGCTATATTTGGAGAAAGAGCCTATAAGGACGTAATTCAGGCTACATGAAGTCCCCAGTGTGGGGCCCTACTCCAAAAGGACCAGTGTCCTTAGAAGAAGTGGAAGAGAGACAAGAGAGAGCTCTCTCCATGCAGGTGTGAGGCAAAGTCCAGTGAAGACACTGCCAGAAGGAGGCTGTTCCCAAGCTGGGAAGAGAGCTCTCACCAGAAACCAAACTTGCTGACACCTTGATTGTGGACTTCGAAGCTCCAGAACTGTGGGAAGATGAATTTCTGTTATGCCCACAGAATCTGTGTTGTTACGTTGTTATTCGAGCACAAACCTATATTGACCAAAACTGACCTGAGCGCCCCCCCCACTGCCCGCCCCAAAAGGCCAAAAGTTTAATGCTTTCTGCCCAACATCTCCAACCTTCTTCAACTTCCCCAAATAAAACCCGAAGTCATTGATGTTATTGGAGCAGATGAAGAGGATAGCCCTGGAGAAGTTTCTGGTTTGTCCTTCTTGTAAAATAGAACATAGTAAGGAAGGGAAAGTGCTTCCACCATTGAGTCTAGGGCCTCCATAAATACTCAACGATGTTGAGTGAATGAACAAATGCGAAGAGGTTCTAACAGCACTTTCCATGCACAGGGGAAGGAAGGCAGAGTGAGGCCGGCTCACTGCTCTAGAGGGTGTAGAATCGCAGATGTTCTCAGGATTTCCAGGGCAAGAGGTCTCTGTTTTTAAGGAATAAATGGATTCTTGAAACGTGTGTAAACCAAATTTTTGCAAATGGACTTGTGTTTTGAACAAATTGGACAAGACTGATATTCTACGATATATCTTAGCAATACATTGATGAGTTGAGAAGCTGCTCTTGGAAGATGAGTGACTCCCTGAGTGGGTGCTTTCATTTCCCAAAGTCAGCTTCCGGAAGGGGAGGGGAGGGAGAGCATTTGTTTTCGTAAATAATTTCAGCACGAAAGAGGAAGAACAAGTGAAATGTTGAAGAAGTGAAGGCAGTGGAGCTGGAAAGGACTTCTAAGATGATCTAGGCCCCTGATTTTACAGACGAAGATCCTGGGGTGCAGAGAGGGGCAGTGACTTATGCAAGGTAGACCTAATTAATGAGTGGCAGGTATGGTTTTCTGACTCCCAAGTTGTCGATCTTTCCACCAGCTCATCCTTGGAGGATTGAGGAGGCAAAAGACTGTTCCCTGTGCTGTGGTCTCCTTACTTTATGGTCACATAAAAACTTTCAACAATTCATGTCTATGAACACATATTTATTGTTATCGCTTTTCTGTTGCCATGCTGTTGTTAGCATTGTATTTACCAAAATACTTTACTACTGTTGAAAGCCATCTTTTGCCAGGAAGAATGATATTCTAAAACCAGGTCACAGATAACGTTTGGTGGTAGGGAGACACTCAACAATGATGATGGTGTCCCGTAATCCTACTTGATCTTCCTCTGCTGCAGTTGAGCCTGGCCCTGAGGGCCTCTTGGATGGGCACTGTGGTCACTCTCCTTGGAGGTAGACAGCCAGTTCCTTACAGTGGGAGCAAAATCCTGCTTCGGACTTGCCCATGGTCTCCTCACATCTCCTTGCTTAATAGTTGTGCTTTGCATCCCCTTCACACACACACACACACACACACACACACACACACACACACACACACAGTCTAAAGCACATCTCCAGAAGATGTGTGCTGGGTGTTAAACTTGTCATCATTGCTCCCCTAAATCCCAATTCTCCCCCTTTCTTCTCCTCTCCCTCTCTCTACTTAATCTTCGTCTCATTTTTTCTTTGTCAAAATATTTCTCTTGGGACTACATAAGCAACTCCGCAAGTGGGGGACAAGAAGAGGGAGAACCAGAGGGAGAGCACATGCAAGCGATCAGACAGACGGAGAATCTGCCTGATTCGAGCACTTTCCTCCACGTGGAACTCAGGCTGGGAAAGTGCTCTAGGAGGGCACTCTGCTCTTGGCTCTGGACACTGAGTCTCTTGCCAAACTCGTCACTGTTAGAAAGAGAAGCCAACAAATATTTATTTAACACGGAGAGCCACCAGACTCATATTTAGAGACATGAGTTCTGGTCTTGTTTCCAAACCAGGTGATCTTAATTAAGCAAAGCGTTTAACCTCTCCCAGTAAAAATAGTTTGTGGATGATTGGTAAGCCCTTACAAACTCACACTCCCTACACTTATAGGATTTCATAGCCATGAAACAGCCACAAAATGTGATCTATTATGCCCAATATTTGCTATTCTGAAGACACAAAAAAGAACCAATGTTTAAGATGTTCCACTGACTGGAGATCTTCTCTTGGCTGCCATTCACTGCAACAGAGGAAGCATCAGGTAAGGTAACCGACACCATGAAGGGATTAGACAAGAATCACTGCTCATGAGGAGGTTAAGACTCTCTGAACCCCTGTAAGTGGGGTCAGGAGAGATTGGATGAGGTACCCATACCAGCTTCAGACAAATAAATTTTTCTTTGAAACCTACAACTTGGACTTGTGGCCTCTTTATTGTTCTTGACCATGTTTCGTTCCTCTCTTCAGGCTCTCAGACCTGCTGCTCTCTCCTCACCCAATTATCAAAACCATTTTCTGCAAAATTTTGACAAGTTCATGCACATTGAGGTATAAATAACTGATAAGACTTAATTGATGACAATTCACATGTTTATTTATGGTTTTATGGATGACAACATCATTGTTTATCCTTAGCTAAGAGAGTAAAGAAGTAATTAAAGACTTTTAAACCTCAGCAAATACAGTTGGGAGAGACACATTTTTTTGTTTTGACACCTTTTGGTTTATTTTGGTTTTGTTGTTTCATTATCACCACCTTGTCCAAAAAAATCCTACCACAAATATGTTAGCCTCTGTTGTCAACACATAGAGCTAGCCCTCGGGATGAAATAAATAATAAATATTGAATGGATTCTTGCTAGTGTGAGAGTTTATTAGAATGACTTTATTTTTTTCCCACTTGCATCCCCCATGCTAGAATCATTCCTAGGATACAGTAGATGCTCAATAAATATTTATCGAATGAGTAAATACACGTCATTGTGCGGTGAGAGTGATGGGAAGATGACTAAGATACAGCCCCTATTTCTGGGAGCAGACACAAACACACAAAGCATGAATTAGCAACACAAGAAATGTCACATGACCGTACAAAGTCATCCTTTTCAGCGAAGCCAGAAATCTAAAAATGAGGGGTTGCCTCTTGTAATTTGGAAAAAGTAGTTTTGGGTAACAAAAAGGAACTATTTCCTTTGCAAGGAGTAGCAAAGTTAAAGAACCTCAGGAAAGGTGGTGCAGATCTGAAAACAGACATAGACTCCAATGGATCTAGAAATGTTCACGAATGTGAGAGTGACTATAGGTTATTGCTTTATTATACATCTGTGACAGATGCTTTCAGCACAGTATACATTTCCAAACTCTTCCCCTACTTGACAGAGAACGAGTACCAGGCTCCCTTCCCTTCCCAATTTTCTTATGTAACCATTACTGCGCAAGGAAGAGGGTGCACAGGTGAATGGAGAGGGTTTATACGACAACCCTGGCTAACCAGTGAGATGATTTCCCTGGGGGAAGGATGGTAAGAGTCAATTCTTTCATGGTAAATAGAACAGTAAATAAAGGCAGAAAAAAGTTAGACTCATGGATATTAATTGTATGCTAAAACACACAGAAATTGATTGTCGTTTTTATGATTGATGAATTGCATTTCAGACTCCAGGATATTTGAAAATAGGTTTGATACCATCGGCACTTAGAAAGGACTGCTTTTGAGTCCTCAGTATGAAGAAAGGCTACATTTTTAAAGGTACGATATTGTTGAGGTGTGTGTGCCTAGATTTGAAATCTAGGATTTATTTCAGGACTTGGGCGAATCTCACTTGGTTCCTCTGGCTCCTATCTGAAATTAGCAATAGTCAAACATGGCAAAAATACTAGGGAGAAATAAATGCAAATTGCTAATGGGACAGCAGGGTTTTCTCACTATCTGGCCCCTGGATCCAAATGGTTTCCACTGCGATGGGAAGAGCTTTGCGTTCTTAAGTTACATAAAAAGTGAAACGGTTCCCAAACCCACTAGCTGGCAGGTGCAAATGACCATTTCCCCCTGAACTTTGCAGTTACTTTCTCCCCTTTCCGTTCTCTTTTCTGTCTCTCACTCCCTCTCTTCTTTTATTTTCTTTCTTTATTAAGAATTCTCTGACTTTCAGGTGGATAATAGTCACAGAAAATTCACACATGTTCATAGATTATGATGTCTATTTTTGCTTAATTGTGATATACAAACATACTAAGTATACTTGCACACAAATTCATTAGAGTTTGTATATAGATCTGTAGGCTATATTGGATAAAATTAAGTACCTACACACAGATATAATGATTGTGAGTAGACATGATATAAACATGTCGATGGAGTAAATTTCTGTGCCAGATATTTTAATGATTCTGAGAAGCATTCAATGCATTCAGTAATATTTTTCCTGCTTTTATATCTTCCTACCAAGTTCATGATTCAAAAGGAATAGCCCAGGAAATGACAACAGCTTAAATATGATGGAATCCATAGGTATGATTTCTTTAGCAATATACAGATTTCCTAGATTACTCATTAGAGCCACGTCCTAAAGGTTATCCTAAAGATACCTACACATTACATTTTGTAATTCAAACATTAACCACACCACATTTCCGCCTCCCTTGCTTCAATCAATCTACAGTGATGAAGTTTTAATTTACTTTAACTTGAGCTTACCTGAGGGAGTGGCGCCAAGGACGATGAACACGAAGAGAAAGCCTGCCAGTCTCATGATGTCAGTTTAAGAAAGATAACTCCTTCCTTTTAAACAATACAGTATTTCCACCAGAAAGGGAGGTCTTGAAAAGAATATGCAGTGGTTCAGAATCCGAAGCAGAACCCAAGGGGAAAGTAAACACCTGAAGTGGGATAAGAGAGTCTCAAACCACCTCACGTCAGGGCGATGTTTCTCAAACTCCACTTCATTGATTTCCAGTCAGCTGTCAGGTCGTGTAAGTCTAAAACATAGCTCTGGGTCCTAACTCCTGACTTATTAATTTGCTCTCTCACAAAGAGATGCACGGCAGCAGGGGCAGGATGAAGCTAGACAACTTCTGAATGCTCTGTGATATTTTTCTCACAGTTGGAGATCTGAGCAAAGGAGAAAAACTGCATTTTATCACAGTCAGCATGGAAGTTAGTGAGAAGTTTCTCGCACGTAATGTTCCGCCCTTGTGTCTTCATTTTGGACTTGGAGCTTAAGAATTAACAAATATGAGGGAGGGGTCAAAAGGTACAAAATTTCAGTTATAAAATAAGTCATGGGGATGTAACGTGCAACATGGTGACTATAGTTAATAATGCCGTTGCATATTTGGAAGTTGCTAGAAGAGTAACTTGTCACAAGAAAAAAAATGTTAACTATGTGTGCTGATGAATGGTAACTAGGCATAGTGTGACCATTTTCCAATATATCCAAATACTGAATCATTATGTTGTACACCTGAAATTAATATAATGTTGGATGTCTATTATATGGCAATTAAAAAAAAAAGAAAGAACGGGCACCTGGGTGGCTCAGTGGGTTAAAAGCCTCTGCCTTCGGCTCAGGTCATGGTCTCAGGGTCCTGGGATCGAGTCCTGCATCGGGCTCCCTGCTCAGCGGGGAGCCTGCTTCCTCCCCTCTCTCTGCCTGCCTCTCTGCCGACTTGTGATCTGATCTCTCTGTGTCAAATAAATAAATAAATAAAAAAGAAAGAATAAGGAGTGTGTCCTTTATCTGCCACATCTAATGGTTCTCGCGTGTTCTAATGTCAGAGCATCCTCTGTGCTTCCCCTGACCCCACCAGATCCACCTTATCCTTCTACAAGAGGAAGTGTGCTCAGAGCCTGGTCTTCTTTTGTGTCCCTTACGGGACTTGGACGCTGATAATGTCACCCTTCCTCTGATTCACCTTCTTCACAGTGGATCAGATTTTCATCGAGTTCTGTGCTGTCCACAACCAGTGGGCCCATCGTCAATGCAAATCTAATGGATGAGCAAGTGGAAGTTAAGGTGGGAACAGGTACCTGGATGGGGACCGAGCGTTGGGCAACAAGCTCCAGGGAGCCAAGGAGCTCCACTTGGACAACACTGACTCCATCTCTGGCCCTCTGTTTGGGCTGCCGCTGGCTCCACGTTAGATAACCATCCTCTGACCACACCCTCCTGCCCTTCACTCCATCCAATCTGGGGATTAAGGTCTGGGTAGCTGCGGAGAGTAGGCGGAGAGTAGGGGTGGAGAATAGCCTCGTAGTGCCCCAGATGGTTCGTTCATTTGCCGCCCTGATGTCCCTGTCCGAAAGTGACCCTGAATAAAACTCTGTGTATGGAGTGGCTTGCTTTGTTTTTCAGCACTGAAGTGCCTCTGGGTCTGAGGGATACATTCCTGACCCTCCTCCCCCTTCTAACACTGACTTAATCCAGTTTGAAATTTGCTTGTATTGTCTTATTAGGTCCCCACTATGTGCCATTAGCAATTTTCAAACACCAGTCCCTGCTCAGTAGGGTGCCAATATATAATCAAAACAGCCCTGGCTGAGGAGGTGGAACTCAGACCCCTCTCCTGCCCACCTCCCTGATCCTCTCCTAGAACCCCAGAGCATGGGGCTGTGTTCTTTGATCCCTGTATATAACCACTTTCTCTCCGGTGCCGATCGCATGAAATGCTTACGAGTGTTGCTTGGAGGAAAGGAGGAAGGAAACAATCAGACATTGATTTCCTATGCATCTGAATCGTGTTATGGGCCTGCTGTGAATTTACAACCGTCTCAGGAATAAATTAGCCACTAAGTCGGAGGTGCAGGAAGCATCACCTTTCTTTATATCAATAAATCAAATAAAATGAAGCCTTGCGTTCCACGGAGGAGGCAGACAAATCAGTCTCAATCCTCTTGCCTTAGGGTAGCACCAGAATTGGGAAGGTTTATGCGGTGCCCACAACACAGGGCAGGCCCTGTTGGCTCCTGTCCATCTTGACCACAGCAGATGGATCAGTGGCCAGCCCACGTGGTCCTTTGGAAGTGGCACTTGTACTACCCTTTGCTCAGTTGAATGCCCAGGATTCTGCCAGGACTGGAAGTCTGGGTGATAGAATGCCCCCCTTTCTGAACATTCCACACAGCCACTGTCTCCCGAGGATGGCCACCTCCACTGGGGGCCACCACTGTAGTGTGGTCCTGGCTGCTGGAGAGACCAGCCAGCTTCTGGCTCCTTCTTCACTTTTGCAAAGTTCTCACCTATCTCTCCTTGCAGCTTCCTTTCTCCCTGAAAAGACACTCGTCTTGTCTCCATCCCACTCTAAAAACCTCAGATAATCTCTTCAGTGAGTTTAGACTTTCAGTTGCAGCAGACATCAAATAAACAGGAAGAGACGTTGCCTTTAAGCAGCTTCTGCTTTGGGTCCCTGTAAACATAAGGAGCTTGGAGTCCAGCTCCTTTCTTGGAAAATGTAGGAACAAAACCTACAGAAAACAAAACACAAATCCTTACCTCAAAAAATCATCCTGTTTTGAATCAGTGCACACATGTTCCCTTACCCATTCTATAACCAATAATAAACATGAGCTGGGCAGTTGCTGGGTTGTGGTGTTGGTTGGGTCTATCAAAGCAGAAATAATCAGAGGTCTCCACTATCCATGGAGGATAAGTTTGCATTCTAGGACCCCAAGCAAAACCTCCGTTCATCCATCACTAACCAAATGCGCTCCATGTGAAGAGTGAGTTCACTCATTCTGAGGCTCTGGAATGCCCTCCAGACACATACTCACGATAGTCACAAAAGCAGAACTGAAGGGGAAAGAAAGCGGATGAGTTTTCAATGGAAGATTTGAAAAGTTATGATCAGTATTTTTATTATTTATTTATTATTTTTAAAGACTTTACTTCTTTAAGTAATCTCTACACCCAATGTGGGGCTTGAACTTACAACCCCGAGATCGAGTTGCATGTTCTACCGACTGAGCCAGGCGCCTCCAATCAGTACTTGTTTTAATTGTGAAAGTAGTATAATCCTAACTATAAGTTTGAGAACAATTATGATTCATCTTCCTAATCTAACCAGAATCAAAATCTTGGTCTACACACACACACACACACACACACACACACACACACACACACACACACACACAGTATTACACAATTTTTGTCTACCTTATAGACAAGTTTACCCTTCAGCAGAACTGTTGCTATCTGTAGTATAAAACTTGATATTTTAAAAAAGAGAATGTGTTAATATCAACTTCAAGGAAAAAAGAAACTTCTAGAAAGGATTTCATGACCTGTAGGAAGACAAAAGGGAAAATTATAGATGGTTCCAGAGTACAGTTAAGTGGACTCAGAGCTAGTTGAGCAACCACAGACAGGGTGTTGATTAACAAACAGATGCCAACCTAAAAGAAGGTCTCAAGTGACATTTTCCCTTGTGGCAACATGGCTCTGACACAGTCAACATCTTTCAAGTGCTTTCTTAAAGGCATGGAAGATATGCTGTCAGATTTGCAAATGACACAAAACTAAGAGATCAACTTGATTGCCAAGTTCCCTTGCAATACTAAGCTATCCAACCTTGTCATCCACTGTTGTGACAGACTCAAGATCCAGAACAACCTCAAAAAACTGGGATGCTGAGCCCATACTGACAAGGTAGGATGGCTTCGGATGACATTTATGTGAATTGGAACAAAATATGTCCATTTCTACAAAGAAAATTTTGAACACTTAGAAACACTGAATATCTTGAGGTATTCACTAATGAATTGCCTTTATTGCAATTACATAATACTGACAGCATCTTGGTTGCCATAAGAATGATGTCCAGAGCAGCTGCCTTGCCAGAAGCACCTGGAGCCACCTCATCGAGAGCCACATGCTTTAAGATAGCTCATCTAGGGGAGTCAAGTGACCCAGAGTCTAGAAAGTAGGACTTTTTTGAGAAACGATTAAAGACCAAGGAGTTTCAATTAGAAAAAAGTAGCCCTAGGGAACTCTTTTTGCTATGGAAAGTTTTGCTATGTGACAGTGAACCCCTGTACACCAACATCATTTGACAAGCAAGGAAAGGGAAGCCTAGAGAGGTGGAGTCGTGGGCCTGAGGCACGTGGATGGATGATGGTAGAAGCAGGGTCAGAATCATGTACCATGCCACTTAATAAGATACCCATTCACCAAACTATGAATTCATAGAGAAATGGAGGTGCAGAGAACACACACCCTGCCTTTGCAGGCTCATCCCCTCTGACTCTCCCCAGTTATTCATCACACTCTCGTCTTTGGACCCCTCCCTAGTTCTTACCTCAGTCATTCCTGCTGCTGCCTGTCTGCCTTTCCATCTAGCCAGCATTACTAGAACTTAAAATATTCTTCTTACCACCAGGGGGATGTTTTGTGGGAGGGATTCAGGAGGGGTGTTGGTATTCATAGGAGTCAAAGTCTAGTATTTCATAGTATATGGCTTTGAAAGTCTCACTGCCCTCCCAAATAATCTCCCATCTTTTGATGGCTCGCTTTTCACTCTAAAGATAATTCTTTAGGTTTCAAGCTTATTAAATTAAAAGAGGCTGGGAGGGAAATCCCTTTAATACAAGAGTTTCAACCCTTTTCCATCCTTTGCGCTGCTCGCTTGTGCGACATCCTCCCAATAGGAACATTTCTCATCATCTGCAGAGATTTAAAATTCACGGCTTTTAAGCACGTATCAAATTATTTCCTGAAATCAAGCCAGGAGCCGAGGTTTGGCGTTAGCAGTCACTGGGACCCGGAGAAACGACTTAGCGACGACAGAGGTGCAGTACGGGACTTGGGCGCCCTCTAGTGGACGATCGCACATTCTGCAGGCTTAGGCCGAGGAGTGCTTTAGATATTATTATTCGTTCCGTGAAATTTCAATTTAACAAATAAACTAAAATAAAAGCAGCCTGCCTAAATCCAAACGTAAGCACCAGAAGGCAATGGGTTGTTGGCCCAGCTCCAGGCATCGTCACACCGCTCTCGGGCAGGGGCGCAGTCCGCCGGGAGCTGCTGAAATGAGTTCAGGGCCGCCCCTGCGCGGGGGAGTCAGGCGCGGCAGCGCTGGGAGCGCCCACGACGGGGGGGACCTTGCGGCCCCCGTGGGAAGGACGGCTTGAGCCGAGAACCCATCTCTAACCTTACCCCACACAGCAGCGTTTCCCAGACCTGGCTGTGCTTCTGAGAAGCACACATGGCTGGTTGCTTTCCCCAGGAATTCTGGATCCGCGGGGCTGGAATGGGGCCCCCGTGGTTTTGAAGAGAGGCCAGGTTTTACTGCCACAACCACCGACTGGCATCGTCCTCCAAGTTAAGCCGCCACAAGGGCCGGGAGGAAACCCTTGATGACAGTGGGCGCAACCACAGGAGACCACCACGCGGGGAGGAGGGCCGCGGGGTGCCCGGGGGGCGGGGGGCAGCCCCAGGAGGCCCCAGGGTCCCCCCACTTCCCCAGGAGGACTGCCCAAGTGCAGGGAGGGCCCCTGGCGGAGGAGCGGCTGCTTCTGTTCTTCTCTTAGAAAGAGGATGGAAGAAGACACTTTTTCGGATACACACTTGATGTCACATTTCATGAAGTGGACAGTCTTGTCGGAGCAAAATGGGGTGGAAGGTAGGAAGCTTTTATTGGGTAAAGAAAAAAGACCAAGGCTGAGACAAATAGGAAATATCGGCCTGGCCGTCCTGTTGGGGTGAGGAGGCCCACAGGTGGCTGGCCTTTGGGGACCAGCTGACTGGGTCCATGCATGACGCGCCTGGCCACGCGGAGCATTTGCAGGGACCCCAAAGTCTCCGCTTGCTCCTGGGCGGGAGCGGCTCCATCTTGAGCCTAGAAATTTATTTTAACACTTAAAATTCCATTCTTCACTCGTTCCTTTTCTGAGACTTAACTGCCTCCTACGTGAATGATGGAGGCTTCCTTCACGACGCTCAACTCACCAATATCATTTTTCAGTAGTTTTTCCCGGTCAGGGACACAGTGCAGCCATTCCTGGTCCAAATTGCCAGGCTTGAGGTTTGGGTTTCCAGCTGGGTGCCCACCACACATGCACGAAGGGGCTGCCAGGAGTGAGGGTACTGGGGTCAAAACAGTGGAGGCCAAATCAGTAAACAGGAGCAAAGGGGACCCCTGGGGAAGGAATCCAAGCTGTATCTCTGGGAGTCAGAGGGACTTAGGAACAGAGCAGATGGTAGAGAAGAAAGTTGGAAGGGAGCAAGAAAAGAGCGTCTTGGATTTCAGCCGAGAGTGCACCCAACTGGAAGCTCTAACGTCTGTTTTACTGAGAGCCTGGCAGGTGGGGTGCATGTGTGTGCATTGCCCTAATAGCACTGGACAGGGGCTTGGTTGCAAGTAATTAATCATTAATTATCTGTAAAAGGATTGTGGTATGTGGGAAGAACACTGGCCTAGGAACCCTGAGTTTTGCCCCTAATTAATTGTGTGACCTTGGATAAATAATTTCAGTGGTGTTAGAGTCCTCATGTATCCAGTAAAAAAAGTTGGATTAGATCAGTTCTCCGTGCTCCTTTGGGGAGCTTTAAAAAATACTGATGCCTGGGAATGGCACCCAGAGATACTGATTTTATTTTATTTTTAATTAATCTCTACACCCAACGCAGAGCTGGAACTCACAACCCCGAGGTCAAAGTCTCGTGCTCCACCCACTGAGCCAGCCAGGCGCCCCTGAGAGACTGATTTTAACTGGTCCACTGTGAAGCCCAGCAATCATAGATTTTTTAAGCTCTCCAGGTAATTCCAGTCTGTAGCCAAATTGTCAAACGATAGACCAGATGAACTCTCCTTCTCTTAAATTTGAAGATTCTATGAGTCTGTGTCATAAGCAGGGTGACCAACCATCTGATTCACCCAGAACTGTCCCAGTTTTAAAACTGAAAATCCCCTGTCCCAGAAAATCCGAGGTTGGAGCCCCATCATTCCCCCTCTGACATCAGTACAACGGGAAAGGAGAGAGGTGCGCTCAGAGCTCTTTGGGTGGGGCGAGGTGTTGCGGACGGGAGGGCGTCGTGTGTGACTTTACCGCCGCCTAAGCTTCCTGACTCCACCATTCACCTGCTACATAATTGCCATGTATATAGTTAAGTACATATTTGGGTAAAACCTACCTTGCATGGATTTCCAAAGATTATAGGTCAACCATCCTGGCCAATATATTTCCTGTTCTCCAACCTGATGCTTTAAGAAAGCATGCTTCCCCCTGCCCCCCCACTTGCCGCCTTTCTGACTCTAGTAAAACAAAGATAAATTAAGGGCAGACAGTTTTTAAAATGTTCATTCATCCAACAGGTATTCATTTAATCTTTACCTCCTGATTCCTTCTCTACTCTGTTTTCAGTCCCCCACAAAATCATATTTTCTGTCTTCAAAACATATCCTGAATCTCAAAACATCTCCCTCTGGCTGTCTCCACGTCGGTTACCCTAGTGCAGTGGTTTTCAGACTTGAGGGATGTTGGAATCACCTGGTAGGACTGTTAAGACTCTAAACCCAGAGCCCAGACTTTTTCTTTTCTTTTTTTTTAAAGATTTTATTTATTTATTTGACAGAGAGAGAGATCACAAGTAAGCAGAGAGAGAGGAGGAAGCAGGCTCCCTGCTGAGCAGAGAGCCTGATGTGGGACTCGATCCCAGGACCCTGAGATCATGACCTGAGCCGAAGGCAGAGGCTTAACCCACTGAGCCACCCAGGTGCTCCGAGCCCAGACTTTCTGATTCAGGAGGTTTGAGGTGGGACCCGTGGTACACATTTCCAATGAGGTCCCAGATGTTACCCTCTGCATTCCAGGGCAATGCATGGAGATCAGGCAGAGTGGGACGCTGGACTCTAGGAGAAGACCATGGCTCTAGGGCTATGGGCTTTTTTTTGGGAAAAATGGTGATAATATACACATAACACAAATTTACAGAAAGTCCTAACCATTTTTAAGCATATAGTTTAGTAGTGTTAAGTACATTCACATTGTTACATAACCATCACCGTCATTCATCTCCGGAGCTCTTTTAATCTTGCAAAACTAGATATTCTGTATCCATTAAACACTAATTCCCCATTGTCCCCTCCTCCCAGTCCCTGGCAACCAACATTCTACTTTCTCTCTCTGAATTTGATCACTCATATAGGTGGAATCATACTGCTATATTTGTATTTGTCTTTTTGTGACTAGCTTATTTCACTTAACACAACGTCCTCAAGGTTCATCTATGTTGGAGCATGGCTCAGAATTGCCTTCCTTTTTAAGGGTGAATAATATTCCATTGTATATATCTATTCCATTGCATATACATACACCACACTTTGTTTATCCACTCATCTGTTGATGGCCAATTGAGTTGCCTCCGCCTTCTGTGAATATGCTGCTGTGAACATGGATGTACAGATATCTCTTCGAGTCTCTGCTTTCGGTTATTTGGGGTATACGCCCAGAGAGTTCCAATTCTGGATCCAATAAAGTGGAACTCCTGGATCTGGTGGTAATTCTATTTTGAACTTTTCAGAGAAACGCCATACCATTTCCCACAGCTGCTGTACCATGTCGCATCCTCACCTGCGGTGCACACAGGTCCCAGTGTCTCTGTGTCCCCACCAACATTTGTCACTTTCTGTTTGTTTGTGTTTGAGAGTAGCCCTGCTGAGCCATGGGGCTTCTAAGCTTCATGAGTCAGAAAATTTATGAAATTGTAGTTCTTAAAAATCTTTAATGAGAACTTTATGAGGGAGAGAGGATGAATATTTCTTCGAAACAGAAATCTTCTGACCTATGTTTTGATATTTCTTTCATCTACTCCCTTTACCTTTAGTCACTCTTCTTTCTTTTATTATTTTATTATTTCTTTCTTTATTTCTTTTTCTCCTTTCCTCTGTAGGCATTCCTCACTGGCTCTTATCCAACCCTCTGTCTTATAGAAAAGTCATCTTACCTACGTGGCAAACTGTTTCCCTCTCAAAACTACTGGAATCTTTTTTTTTTTCTAGCCAAAAGTCAGAACGAACTAAATTCCCGATTAGGCTTTTTTTTTTAAAGATTTTATTTATTTATTTGAGGGAGTGAGAGAGAGCAAGCACAGGCAAGGGGGAAGGGCAGAGGGAGAAGCAGTCTCCCCTCTGAGCAGGGAGCCTGATGCAAGACTCGATCCCTGGACCCCGGGATCACGACCTGAGCTGAAGGCAGATGCTTAACTGAGCCACCCAGACGCCCCTTGATTAGGTTTTAAACAGAGGAAGTTTGAGTGAGTTCTTGGTGCTTCTTAAAACACACCCACCTTTTCCCAAATGACCCAACAATTGTACTTCGGTTTACAGAAGGAGCAATAAGGCATGATAATATAGGATTCCAAGGTGTCACTTTTCTTCTTGCCACTGTTGACAACAATTTATAATTTGATTATAGTTCAGAGGCACAGATATTAGAATTGCTTGTCCTTTGCATTAAGCAAGAAGAAGGAAAGATGTACATATCAGAAAAACAAAGATGGCGGCCCACAGAAAAGGAAACTGAAGTTGGTCTTTCTCCTCATGATTAATATATTTTTTATCTTATCTTATTGCGAGTTGTGGATTTTAGAGATATTTCAAGGACCCAACTAACCACTGAGACTGAGACTGAGAATGTCGTGTTTTCTGTCCCTACAGGGCTAGAGGCAAAGATCACAACAGTGGAGAAAAGGGTCCGCCTAAAGGAGCCACATCAGTAGGCCTTCAACGGATGAGGAAGCCAGATGAGAGAGACCTCCTCCCCACACACCCCATATTTATTGGCCTCCCTGAATGATATAAGAAACATTCAAATAATTGGAACTTGAGGGTCCTGGAGTGAGTTCTCAATTTCCATATGCCATCTACTGACATAATTATGTATAATTATATTAAATATATATTTATGCACTGCTGATTAAATACTAGATAGGTGTTAAAAAGATAATATTATCCATTGAATATAGGCTCTAGTGAGTTGCTCCAGACAAATACAACCATGTTAGAACAACCAGTCCTTTCATAATTTACAGATTATCCTCTTAGACTAAATAGCCTCAGAAATGACACTCATGAAGGCAGGAAAGACACCATGTCCCAAGGATATCAGCCAAATCACTTTGGTGATGAACAGGGGGACACGTCACAGACAGATCGTCCTTAAACGTGAACATGGTTTATGTCAGTGCCATCGCTCTCAGTCAAGATAAAGGTATGTAGTTTTCAGATAGTAAAGCCGGAAAATTTCTGGCTTATCCAACAATGTGAAGACTATTGTTTGAGAATTACTGTTATTCAGAATTTGTATTTAGAATGAATCAACAAGAATCTCTTGAAAACCAGTGTTGAGGTGATAGAAACTTTGAGTAATACACAAAAATGGTAAGACAGCATCCTGTCCCTCTTGGAAATCTGTAATTGCCAGAACTTTCTTATTACAATGAACAAGACTTCAAATCACACTTGCTTAGAGTAAAAAGATGGAGGGGCACCTAACGGAGTCATCCTGGGGGGTTTATGCAGTCAGATGAAGATGTAAATATACAGGTGCAGGAAGACTGGGAACCAGGACTCTGGGCACCTTGAAGACCAGAACTAGGGGCTCAAAGTCACTGGAGCTTCCTCTCTCCAGGTATTGCTTTAGTGTCCCCTGGTGTAGACAGATTTTTCCACATGGTGCCTAGTACATCCAGCCTCACTTACACCTTGCACCTAGTTCCTGACCAGCGAGGCAAGGGAGCTTCTCTCCCAACTTTGAAAATGTCAAAAAAAGAATTTGGCCACTACTCAATGTGGCCAGAGATGAAGTTTTATGATGGACTCTGTAGCTAAGGAACATAGGTAGGGTCCTTTATGAGAAGGAGAGAGGATAGGGTGTCAGACAAAATCAAGTCACCACACAGTCATTGTGGCAAGATGACACTCACGGACATAAAGCAGTAGCGAAAGTATGCAATAATGGGCCAAGGAAACGTGCAATTGATACAGGGCTGAGGCCATCTCCTGGCCTGCGTGTGCCTACTCACTACCACCACACCCCCACTATGGCGCTCTGGCTATGCGGGCATGGCAGAAGCACTGAGCAGTCTTTGAAGTCCAAGAAATGAACCACAGAAAACATTTCACTAGGGAATTCCCAGGTTCCCCCTTCTTTCTATAACACAATAACCACCAAGATCTTCTAGCTTTCAGATTTGATTTGGAAGGTTCTATGAAACATACTCCTTGATCTCACCAACTCCACAATCCTTCGTGAGTTCTCTGTGGCCTGACTGCAGGCAGAAGATGTCCTGGACACCAGAATATTATAAAATTTGTGTCTTGTTGTCTTCCTTTCTTATATCTAAAAGCTTCTACCCACGCTGCACCCAGTGGCTATCACAGAGTCATGGAGTTCATATTTTCCTGTTCCCTTCTCAGTTGCTATCAGTAGGAGGGTGTTGAAAGTTGTATGGGGTGGAAACAACTGGGAGCTGGGTCCCTGGGTTTTGAGTATTGGCTCTCATATCTGATCAGTTAATTCAGTGGTTCTCACCCGGAGGCCATTTTGTCCCCAATGGGACATTTGGCAATGTGTGAAGACATTTCGGTTGTCACACTGAGAAGAGGGATGCTACTGGCATTCAGTGGGTAGAGAGGTCTTGCTAACACAGAAGAACCCCACAACAAAGAACTATCTGCCCACAATGTCAGTGTGCTAAGCTTAGGTCCTGGTTCTAACCCAACAAACAGCAGGAGTCCTGTTCTCTGGGGAGTTAAGGATGGGTGTAGGATAAACTGGAAAGAATGTTCTAGATGTTCTAAGAAGCGGAAAAGAAGGGGCACCTGGGTGGCTCAGTCCGTTAAATGTCTGCCTTCAGCTCAAGTTATGCTCCCAGAGTCCCAGGATCGAGCCCGGCATCAGGCTTCCGGCTCAGTGGGGAGTCTGCTTCTCCTTCTGCCCCTCACCCCCTCATGCTCTCTTTCTCTCTTTCAAAAAAAAGTGGCAAAGAGAAAGCACTCACGGATCTTTCTGCCTCAGCCTGCAACCTAAGGGTGTCGGCAGCATTTAGATGGAAACAGAAGGGTGTCTTCACATCACAAACACTCCTGTTTTAACGAACTCTAGAGACACGGCGGCAGCCTTGAACCAAACAATTCCCTTCTATAGTCCAGGCGAACCTCGCCGGCCTAGAAAGAAATCCCAGTTATCCCCCAGCCCTTCCCTGGGTGGACTCCTGCCTTGGGCACAGGCTCGCGGGGCTGGCTCTCAATGAGAAATTTACTCTTTTCCGGTGGAAATGCTTGACAGTTTCATTTTTACATGAAGCCTTTGGTGAGAAGTCCCAGTTATCATATATTTCGTGTATTTTGAACTAACTTGACTCTAATTGTTAATGTTGCCAGTTCCCATGGAACGAAATGTGAGATTATACACCAGTTCTTATCACTGGAAAATTTCACCATGGGACACAGATCATGAGAACAGGACGTATTTCAACAAGGAAGAACACTGAGAAAAATACCACTTAGATATAATTATGTTCCATCAAAGACAGAATAAAATTGAAGGGGAAGAGATGAGGGAGACTTGTTATAATCATGTAGCCTTGAGGAGGACTTACCACAAAGAAAACATGCATTTGGGAATGATAATTAAACTGTTGTACTGAGGACGGAAGGTTCCATCTATCCATCCATCCATTTATTAATTCGTTCTGATTTTCTACTCTGTTCCAGAAAGTCACAGTAGTGGGGGCGCCTGGGTGGCTCAATCAGTTAAGTGTCTGCCTTCCACTCAGGTCATGAGTCCCAGGGTCCTGGGATTGAGCTCCGCATCGGGCTTCTTGCTCCATGGGAGGTCTGCTTATCTCTCTGCCTCTGCCTGCCACTCCCCCTGCTTGTGCTCGCTTTCTCCCTGTCAAATAAATAAATAAAATCTTTAAAAAAATAAATAAAGACACAGTACTAATGGCTCAAAGGACAAGACAATGGATAGGGTGATGGTCCCCCACCCTCGAGGAATTTACAATTGCCTGTAAAGCTATGTGCCTGCCGCGAGACCTTCTATTGTCCAGTACAGAAGTTCCAACCTTATCTTAGCAGGCTCCTGATTCATAAATTGAGCCAGATTTCCCTCGCGCACATGGTAATTGGGGTAAATGGGGAGTAAAGGCTGGGAAATTCCATTTTAACTAGAATGTAATCTGTGCATTTTTTTTTAAAACCTTTTTTTTTTTAAAGATTTTATTTATTTATTTGACAGAGAGATTATAAGTAGGCAGAGAGGCAGGCAGAGAGAGAGAGAGGAGGAAGCAGGCTCCCTGCCAAGCAGAGAGCCCGATGTGGGCCTCGATCCCAGGACCCTGAGATCATGACCTGAGCTGAAGGCAGAGGCTTTAACCCACTGAGCCACCCAGGCGCCCTGTGCATTTTTTTTTTAATGCTCAGGGAGCATACATAGAACACACTTGGATCTAGGATTCCTGGTAGTGTGTAAGAACGTGGAATTTCCTGTCCCAGATAAATGGGGACCAAGGGATTTTAGGGAAGTTTGCTATCTTTGGGTATTTGGGGGGGGGGAGCGTGGTTCTCTAAGTTTTTTTTTTTTTTTTTTTTTTTTTAATTGAAGTGTAACCTACATCAAGCAAAGTATACAAGTGTTAAATATACAACTCGGTGAATTTTTGCATAGCTGGACACTAGCTAACCACCACCCAGCTGGAGATACAGATATTTCCACCTGCCCTCCACCCCCAAAGTTTCTACTTTCCAGGGCCACTTCCCAGACTATACTCCCTCTCAGAACCAGTGTTTTGATTTTGGTCTTCACAGGTTGGTTTTATTTGTCTCGAACTTCATATAAATGAAGCTAGGTAATACGTACTCCTTTTTCATTGTCTGTCCCCATTCTTAAACCTGTAAGTCCTCCATATGGATGCATTTAGCAGTAGCCCGATCTCTTTATTGACATGTGGCATTCCATCGAAGGAAAATACTCCAATTTGGGCGCCTGGGTGGCTCAGTGGGTTAAAGCCTCTGCCTTCGGCTCAGGTCATGATCTCAGGGTCCTGGGATCGAGGCCCGCATCGAGCTCTCTGCTCAGCGGGGAGCCTGCTTCCTCCTCTCTCTTTGCCTGCCTCTCTGCCTACTTGTGATATCTCTCTCTCTCTGTCTCTCTTGGTCAAACAAATAAATAAAATCTTAAAAAAAAAAAGAAAATACTCCAATTTATTTGTGTGTTCTCTTGCTGATGGACATTTGGGTTGTTTGCCCTTTGGAGTTCTTATGCCTAAAGCTGCTATGAGGGGTGCCTGGGTGGCTCAGTCGGTTAAGCATCTGATTTCAGCTCAGGCCACGATCCCAGGGTGCTGGGATTGAGGCCCGCGTCAGGCTCCCCGCTGAACCTGCTTCTTCCTCTCCTGCTCCCCCCACTTGTGTGCCTCCCATGTCAAACAAATAGATCAAATCCTTAAAAAAATAAAAAATAAAGCTGCTATGAGCATTCTTGTACATGTCTTTTGCTGGCTAAGTGTGCTTATGACTCTTACTACACATCCACGAGTAGAATCTGATGGTATTTTTCGATTTTAAAAATATTCCTAGAAAAAACATACTAGTCTTCTAATCTGAATATGTGTACAGATATTTATTAAAGGGAGATCTGTCTGCAGTGCACAGAAAATGGATTTTTAATTGTGACTGGCCCCAATCTGGAGAAGGCACAGTGTTTTGTTTTAAAATCATACAAGGGGAGGGTTTGTGCTACGGTGAGTGCTGTGAAAGGTGTAAGCCTGATGATTCACAGACCTGTACCCCTGGGGCAAATAATAAATAAATAAACAAACAAACAAACAAATAAATAAATAAATAAAATCATACAAGGAACAGCAGCAACATTGATGTTGCACAGTGAAACAGATGAGACCATGATGGGGGTTTGGTGTGCTTTGTTCCTCGAAATTAATTGGCTAAAATTTATTAGCTAGAATACATGTTTGTGTATTCTTAGAATTGGCCCTGGAAAGAATGTTTCTTTTGAAAATGACAGCTGGGGGACGCCTGGGTGGCTCAGTTGGTTAAGCAGCTGCCTTCGGCTTAGGTCACCATCTCAGGGTCCTGGGATCAAGTCACGCATCGGGCTCCTTGCTGGGCAGGGAGCCTGCTTCTCCCTCTGCCTCTGCCTGCTGCTCTGCCTGCTGTGCTCTCTCTCTCTCTGAGAAATAAATAAAATCTTTAAAAAAAATGAAAATGATAGCTGGGTGCCAATGGGACAACACATTTGAGCGCCTCGAGGTCCTGCTGATCTGCTATCTGGGAATGCACGGAGACATTGGGAAGGTGGAAATGATAGGCCTTGGTGGCTGATCGGATGAGGAGTGTCAAGGAGAGGCTCAAGGATCACCCAGAGGTTTCCATCGGCTGAGAATGGTTATGCTAAGAGAAATAAGAAAATCAAGACTAAGAAGAGCAGCATCGAACATTTACTCACACTCCTGTGCTGATACGTAAAGAAAATAGGTCTTCATTTCTCCATAAGCAAACTGAATTTTCACTTGAGACCTCACCTTCAGGGTAACAGGAAAGTTCGCTAGAGCTTTAAGCTGGCCGGAAAGTGGAATCTCCCTCTGCTTTGGGTTATTTGATCTCCTGAACAAATGCTCAGTTTCCACCCTCCACCCCCTAGGAGGCTTTTCTCCAAGAAGCATCTAGATACGGGGTGATGGGATTGGCGGGATTGCCAGAGCTCACAATGATCTCATGGAGGTAAAGTTGATTATAAAGTGTATAATCATATAAATTATAGAGATTTGTTTGTTTAAAAGAACAAAAAGGCAAGGATAGCCAGGAAGCCCATGAAAAAGAACAATAGGAGAGGGTAAAACAGGAAAATGCTATAAAACCTCCATAAATAAACCAGTGTGGTATTGGCAAATAAGTAGATACACAGACTGAGGAACAGACCAGAAAATTTAGAGAAAGATCCAATTGCATATGGAAACTTAGTGTATGATAAAGGAGGCACTCAAATCAGTGGGGGAAAGCCAGGCATTTTAATAAGTGGTTTTAAGATACTAGGATAGCCTTGTGGAAAAAGATAAAAGTAGATTTATTCTCCACATGGTACACATAAGTTCCAAATGGATCAGAGACTTCAATGTGAAAAATTGAGCCCTACAAATGCTAGAAGAAAATGTGTAATGGATGCATTGAGCAAACTTTCCAAGGTTTTAAATCCAGAAGCAATGAGACAAGAGATTAATAAATCTGACTACATTAAAAGAAAAAAAAAAAGCTTGCATGGCAAGAAATCCCATAAGCAAAATATAACAGACCGGGGGGAAATTTTTAGACAAAAGGTTATTTTTCGGGATGCGTGGGTGGCTCAGTGGGTTAAGCCTCTGCTTTCGGCTCAGGTCATGATCTCAGGATCCTGGGATCGAGCCCCGAATTGGGCTCTCTGCTCAGCGGAGAGCCCGCTTCCCCTCCTCTACGTGTGATCTCTCTCTCTGTCAAATAAATAAAAATCTTTTAAAATAATAAAAATCTTTTTAAAAAGGTTATTTTTCCTAATATATAAACAGTTTCTAAATTAAAGAAGAAAAAGAACAAAAGACCACAAATGTATAGAAACAAGGACTAGAAAAATGAAGAGACAAGTCACAGAAAATGAAATCCAAACAGCCCTTAACTGTATTCTCAACCTTGGCTACAATAAGAAAAATGCAAATTAAAACTCATGGAGAGACCATACCTCTCACTTAGCAGGTTGACAAAAGCCAAAATGTTTGACAACATAATCTGTTGACCACGCTGTGGGAAGATGGGCATTCCTATACATTGCTGCTGGGAATGAAAAATGGTATAATTCCTAGGGAGGGAAATTTGGCAATACCTAGCATGATTACATATGCATCTCTTCACTGGCCTGGATTTCCCACGTAGGTATCTATTCCAAAGATAGTGTAGCAAAAATAAGAAAAGATGCATGTACAAGGCACGCTATTCTTTCAGCATCATATATTTAACAGAAATTGAAAGGAACAAGAAGTATTTCCAAATACTAGTATTGCATAGTTATTTCCGGATTCTATCAATAAATGGAAAATACAAGTGAAGAAATGTTAATATACCATTTATCTATAAAGGGAAGGAATATGAATCTATATACACATATTTTCTACAGATGCATATAAACTTGTATTTTTAAAAATGGAATGATAAACCATAAAGGAGGAGGAAAGAGATTACCGATAGGGAAAAAAGAGGATAGGGTTGAGAAAATAGGTATAGAAAGCTAGACTTCTCTGACTGTAACTTGTCTGATAGATTTGATTTTGAAACCAGGTGTGTATATATATATATTTAAGCTTGTTTATTTTTCTTAGTAATCTTTATGCCCAGTGTGGTGCTTGAACCCACAACCCTGAGATCAAGAGTCGCATGCTCTACCGACTGAGCCAGCCAGGCACCCCAGAAACCAGGTTAATATTTTGTATGATTACAAAAAAGTTGAATTTACAAAGTAAAAAAAAATCTCTAAAAACTGAAAGCAACTACACAAACAGACTGAACTGTATATCGAACTGGTAGCCTAATGCACAGTAGTGAGATATTTCAAGGGACTTTAATTCAGAGTAATTTGATTATATATCCGGAGTCAGATGGATCCTGAAGACAAAGAGAACTCCCCCCCCCCACAAAACACACACACACACACAAAACAGAAACAAAACCTGTTTTCAGTAACCCTATCATAGATGATGGTGTTGGTATCATTAGCTTGAGATTGTTGTATGTGGATTGTGAAATGAAGCGAACCAATAATTATGGTGGGATCATTGAAAGAAAAGAGATATAGATGTAAAGTTACAAAACACCGTCAAGTAAGAAACACTGTCCTCTTGAATTTAACTTAGGTGTATAAATATGAGTTCATCGTGTACTTTAACTTTTTAGAATCTATTTCTTAATTCTATCCACTGGAAACACCTAGAAACAATGATATTCCGCGAAGCGCAGGCATACCTCGCACCCAGATTGAACCCTCGGAATCCCATTTCCTACTAAAAGGAACCAGGGGGAGAATTCATTCATCCAGCCTCTCCTGGATAAACGTATCTCATCATAAGCAGATAGTTGATGACATTTTCCTTTAAAGAAGTAATCTAGTTAATAAATGAAGAAGGAATAAAAGGATGTCGTAATTTGGCAACAACTAATTAGTTGTTCTAGGCAATGATCACCAACACCTGCTAACATCACTAAAAGAGTATGTCTCTTTGCCAAAAAGTCCAATCTGAGTCTGAACAAGCACGAGATTTAACCACCCACTTAGAGGAAATACAAAGGACGGAAGAGCATGTTAAATCACCTCTTCACGGGACGATCAGCAAAGCCAGAGGCTTCAGGTTTCTTCGACAAATAAACCACAAGGGGGGAAAATGCGATGAGGGGAACCAGTAGATATTTTAAAAATAGGAGACTCATGAGCCAATTGCAGTGTATGGATCTTAATTGGATCATGAGTCAAACAAATTGTAAAACAATTAAAGACAATCAGGAAAATGTGAATACTGGTTGGATGTTTAATGATTTGGGGGGTGGTAGTTTGGGGTAGAGTTGAAACATGACCGATCACGGGCTGGTAGCTGTTGAAGGTGGGTGATGGATACCCATAGAATCATTATAGTCTCCTGTCTGCTTCTGCAGCCCACTCTGGATAGGGAAAGCTGACTATTAACCCCCTCTTTGCACTCTTGCTACAACAATCCTAACCTTCCCGGAGGCAAATGAATGTTCAGAAGCCACACACAGGATTGTACCAGAGAAAAGCAACTGACGTATTTCCAAAAATATTATCCCCATTTCAGAAGATTTATTTTTGGTAGAAATTGCCAAGTTCCACATGACGTGTGTTGAATTTGAGATTCCCAGTTCCAGCAAGGAGTTGAAAATTCAGGACTCCCACCTGGGAGATACATCAGGGCTGACGCTGAGGCTTATATCACCAGTAGAAAAAGTATGGGTAGAGGGCACCTGGGTGGCTCAGTGGGTTAAGCATCAGACTCTTGATTTCAGCTCAGGTCATGATCTCAGGGTCATAAGATTGAACCCTGGATCGGTTCAGTGCTCAGTGTGGAGTCTGCTTGTTCCTCTCCCTTCCCTCTGCTCCTCCTCTCTCCCTCTGTCTCTCTCTCTCTCTAAAAATGAATAAATAAAATCTAAAAAAATTAAAATAAAAAAGAATAGGCAGAAAAGGAAAAAACTGGGACTTGGGTAGCGCTTTTCTTTCCTTCCTTCCTTCACTCATTCATTCAAAAATATACGGGATAAGTACTTATGAGATACTGGAACCTGGGGATGGAAGGTGAGGTTTATTGAGGAAGAAGGCACTTAAATAAAGATGTGAAAGCATTAAGTTCTGTAATCAAGGTATCCAACAGATACAGTGGATACACTGAAGACCTCTTAAGTGTGCCTGAAGGAAGCAGAGAAAGGTCATGTTTAGGAGGCCAGGGGAAAAAGTAAATCTGAGACCAGTGGTTATGCCTCAGTTCAGGCTAATGAAGATGTTTTTCTTCCTGATGAAAGGAAAGGAAAGTCCTTTTCTGCCCACTTCCTTCCTTGCTGCTTCCTGCTTTTGAATGAAGTACAAGACTATGATACTTGGAGCAACAGCAGCCATCTCGTGACAAGTAGCAACCAAGCACGAGGACAGAAAGTCAACATAGGGAGGGTGTTTGAAAGTGCCTGGGTCCTTGATGACATTGCTGAACTGCTCAGCATGCCCTAAGCAGCCGACCTCTGGACTCATTGAGTAAATAATAAATGTTCTTGGGGTACCTGGGTGGCTTAGTCAGTTAAGCGTCTGCTTTCAGCTCAGGTCATGATCCCAGGGTCCTAGGATGGAGCCCAGCATCAGGCTCCCTGCTCAGCGGGGAGTCTGCTTCTCCCTCTCCCTCTGCCCTCCCCCCAGTTGGTGCTTTCTCTCTCTCTCTATCAAATAAATAAGTAATATCTTTTAAAAAATCTGATAAATAGACTTAACATGGCCGCTTTCTGCCTTCGCCCTGGTTCGTAAATTGGCTCTTTCGGCTCCCGTTACTCTCCCCAGTTTTTCAATTGCCCGTAGTAGCCATGGCGGCCATGAGCTTATTGCAGCGGGCTTCGGTCACTGCAGTGGCCGCTTTCTCCGGCCACCGGCTTGGTACTTGGCTTGGATTCGGGGGCTTCCTCACCCGTGGCTTTCCGAAGACTGTCGCGCCTGTGCGACATAGTGGAGACCATGGGAAAAGACTGTTTATCATCAAACCATCTGGATTCTATGACAAGCGTTTTTTGAGTTTAATGAAATTCTACATTTTGTTGACTGGAATTCCGGTGGTAATTGGCATAACTCTGGTGAATATATTCATTGGTGAAGCAGAGTTAGCAGAGATTCCAGAAGGCTACGTCCCAGAGCACTGGGAATATTTCAAGCATCCTGTATCAAGATGGATTGCCCGAAATTTCTTTGATGGCCCTGAAAAGAATTATGAAAAAACAATGGCTATCCTTCAGATTGAAGCTGAAAAGGCTGATTTACGGTTACAGGAGCTGGAAGTGCGAAGGTTAATGCGTGGGAGAGGTGATGGTCCCTGGTATCAGTATCCGACTGTTGATAAGGCACTGATTGATTATTCTCCAAAAGCAACTCCCGACAATTAATCTTTTCTTTCTCTAAATACAAAGTATATTCTCTTTAGGGGAAAATTAATCAGTAAATGTATTCTGTTTTTTTGCTCACATGATGAATAAAAGATCTTCCATTGCAAAAAAAAAATCTGATAAATATTCTCATAGGGAAGACACTTTAATTTGGATACTCTATTACTTGCAATGACATAAACTCCCAACCGATGCAGTGTCTCTTCTCTACCAAACCATGAATTACTTGGAGAAGCAGTATAGCATAATGGCTCTAGCAGGCCTGTCTTGATGTTTATGAGACGACTAATGACACCAATGAAAAATGGGAGTGGGCAGAGGCTGGACTCTGAAGGAGTGAGTGGGTGGTAAATGTTAGCTTCTAGGATACCCCCCACCCACTGAGGCAGAGTATAAAAGGGGGTCAGGTTCAAAGCCAAATATGGGTGGAGCTGGAAGGTAGGGGTTAAATGCACATCCTTGCCCTCTGGAGGTCCTGTTCCTGGGCTCCATCCTCCGGGTGCCCTTTTCTCCTGCCGCCTGCAGCACAGGTGATCCCTCACAGCAGACGGGCTGCCCCCTGCTTTACGGCAGTTGCAGACACTCTCTTGTCGGGAAAAGGAGTAAAGCAAAGCAGGATCAAGGAAGGAGTTCCTCTTAGGGTGGGAAGATTTGAGCATGTTTGTGGACTGGAGGGAGGGAAAAACTGAAGATGGGAGAAAAGGGAGCAAGATTGAGGAAGTAGAAAAGATCAAGAGACAGAGAGGAGGGTTTTTTTTTCTCATGAAAGAAAAAAGAAGGCAAATTGAAGAGACTGTACAGAGACACATTGAGGGGAAGGAAATTCAGAGAACCTTCCTAGCTGACTCGGCCTCACAGAGTGGTGTGTAGTAGTTTTGGAGAGATTAAACAGAGCTTTGTCTCTAGGGGCCTCACGGACGCTATCTCCCTATGGGATCGCCAAGGTCAAGGGCTCCAACTTCTGTTTTAGAAATCAGTTTTGCCAGTGTGAGCAGAATTGCTTAGGCTGAGAGCAGTTGTCCTGCTCTAACCTAGTTAGCGACTCTTGGACTTGAGGCCAAGCTCTGTTGGCAATCCCCCAGCATCGTGAGCTCCAGTGTCCCCGTTTCCAGAATGATTTGGAAATTATTACTTAGGTCAAAGGGGTGCTGTTATAATCGAACCTGGTCATTCAAGTGTTTTACCTTTGAGCACAGTGCTCAGAAAAATGTTAACTATTATGATTTATTTATTCCATAAAATCATCGAACAATGACTGTATACCAGGCGCCATGCTAGGTGCTGGGATACAGAGTGGCAAGTAAACCTATGTGGCATGCTTGTCTTCAAGACACTCCTGTTAATGCATCCAGGGGAATAATATATGCAGTGGATGGAAGTTTCTGCAGAGAATCTGTTCTGGAGTACTTGACTGCAGAGCTTTAGTAAAAAGCATCTAGAGGAGAAAGCCAGAATGGTACTTCATTGTTGTATCAGGAAACATAACTACCCAGTGATAGACCAGTGTGGTCAGCTCTGAAAAACAAAATCAGAACATCGCTCCATGAATGTGGAAGCAGGGTCAGTAAAATTCCTGCCCACCCAGAACCTCAGGACGTGATCTTGCTGCCAAATGCAGTGTTCGCAGACGCACTTAGTTAAGCTAAAATGAGGTCATACTGGATTAGGGTGGGCCCCAAATCCAAGTCTGTGTCTTGATAAGAAGAGGGGAGGTCACACAGAGGGATGGAAGAGAAACAGAGGCAGATTGGAGGGACACACCACTGAGCCAAGGAAGACCAGAACTCACCAGAAACTGGAAGAGAAAGGGAGGAGCTTCGACCCATGGAAGCTGGGCCCTGCTACCACTCGGATTTCTGACTTCTAGCCTCTAGAACTATGAAGGAATACTTTGTTAACCCCCTCCCCCAACTGTGTGGTCATTTCTTTAGGCCTGCCACAGGAAACGAATACACAGAGCAGGACGGATCCGATTGGTGTAAATGGCCCATGGTTTCTGTTCTGGAAGGCCAGCTAGTCAGCTTCCTGATATGGTTCTACCTGCCAAAGCCATCTCACTCCTCCTGTTGGCCAATTACGGCACCTTCTCCTTGCCCGGAGCTGGGGCTTCACCCTTCTCTTTTGAGAACTTCGGGCTGACCCATCCTTCCTGCTCCTTCTTCTTTTCTTATACAGTTCAGTACAATTGATGAGCTTTCACTGAGTCTCCAGTCAGGCATTCCCAGAACGGACCATCTGGAGTTCACAGATAGGAACTTCTACAACTGCCTTTAGATTCTTCTTTATTTCCCTCAGAATTCTGGGGGGTCCTGCTCATATTCTCTTGTGCCAGTCCCGTGACATCATCGTAGGATGGAGATCCTCCAGAAGGGGAGGGGTTCTGGAGAGAGTGCTGAGGTGGGGTCAGGACAAGATGACTGGAGAACAAGTCTTGCTTCTACTAGATGAATGTTCTTGAAAAGACTTAGCCACACTCTTGTAGGAAGACAGGGACTTCATCAGTTTCAATTCTCCCCTTTCAGATGCCTCCCCACGTTCTGTGTCATTTGGATTTAAAAATAAATTGTGTCCCAGTAAATAGCTGAAAGAAACATGAGCTCATTCCCTGGCTGCCTTCCACTCCCTGTCGGAGCGAGAACTTGCTGCCAATGCTCTCCTTGGCAGGAGGTGTGGTCCCTGACGGACGGGTGTCCTGGTCAACCTGGTGTTAGACTTATTTCTGTTTGTGTTGGTCTTCCTTCTCTAAGTTGCCAGTCCCGAGGGTCAAAGATTGCATGATATTAACATTTGTAGTTTCAGGATCATGTTTTGCCCACAACAAGCACTCAGGAAATGGCTTACATGGAATGAGAACTACTTTTAATGTACTTATTTCTTAGTATTTAGCTCTTAACACCACTACATTAAAAATTTTATTTACTGATGATCCAGGGGATATGCTCAAAACAATCTTGGTTTTCTCTCCCGTTGTCCTTTTACTTAATTAATTACTTGATTTATTTATTTTAAAGATTTTATTCATTTATTTGCCAGACAGAGAGTGATAGAGTGTAAGAGCACAAGAAGGGGGAGAGGCAGAGGGAGAGGGAGAAACAGGCTCCTCGCTGAGCAGGGAGCCCAATGCCAGACTCAGTCCCAGGACCCGGGGATCATGACCTGAGCCAGAGGCAGACGCTTAACCGACTGAACTACCCAGGCACCCCTCCCATTGTCCTTTTCAGTGTATTCTTTGGTAATTGTTCTTGGCCTTGGTTGGGAAATTGGGCAGACTCTCTGCTGACTCTTAAATGAAAGACAGCTCCTGGTCACAACAGGTTCTCAGTAATGGAGAATGCTCAGCCTAACATGTTAATCAAGTAATTCAGCCTCCTCTCCAAGTGAAGATTCCCCCCTGCACTCCCACCCCCCATGCTAAAGTGGATAGGGAGTCTGCTTTTTGGGGGACGGTGTATGGCCTCTGATTTCAGTTACCATCAAGGAGAAGGAGGGCAGAGGAGAGGTCCTTCCTGGGGCCTGACTTGGCCAGTGCGAGCTTGGCTGTGTGCAGAGCTGTGCTCCGCTTGGAGGAGGCGGAGAGATCAGACGGAAGGGTGGGGGCCGCTGTGTGGGGTGATCTGTCTGGCCTCAAGAAGGAAGCCCTGTGCCTCGCAGCACATAATTCGGGCTGGATCCAAGTGCCGGCGCCACCCTGCTCGCCCCCCAAAGCAGAGCAGATGGCGGTAAAGAGCAGCCACCCTGCTCGCCCTCCAAAGCAGAGCAGATGGCGGTAGAGAGCAGCAGGAAGAGAACGTTTGCCTCCTGGCCGGCCTTCCGCGGAACACCCCCGCCCCGCAGGGAGCACGGTTAGGGCGCAGGCTCTCAGGGCTGGGCAGCAGGGTGAGGAGAGACTGGCACCCACCTCCGGCACAAAGTCGAAGCAAAAACTCGGCGGCCAGGATAGATCATCTTTGAATGCAGTTTGTTAGGAAGGCAAAATTAACGGAAAAAATCCACGAGGACCAAATGTTACTCGTTTTTCCTTCTGCCCCAGGCTCCAGTGTGGTGAGCAGAGCTTTTATTGAGCCTGTCTTTATTTAAAATTTTGATATGTTGTTTATCCTGGATTTTTTTTCATTGATTTTGAGCTTTAGAGTTATTGCATTGAAATATTATCCATCTTCTCTTAATTTATTTATTTAACAGAGAGAGCGCACACAAGCAGGGGGAGTGGCAGGCAGAGAGAGGGAGAAGAAGCAGGCTTCCCACTGAGCAGGGAGCCTGATGTGGGGCTCGATCCCAGGACCCTGGGAATGTGACCCAAGCTGAAGGCAGATGCTTAACTGACTGAGCCACCCCGGCGCCCCTGAAATATTATCCATCTTAAATTGCATTCGGCTGTCCACATCAACACACACACATGCATATAGATTAAAGAAAAAAGGGCCACCTGTAGTCCAGTTGGCAATAATGTTCTGGTTTTCAGGGTCCTCCTTGGATATTGTACTAGAGCTATCTACGTCACCCTTGAGGGACACCATTGTTTACAACTTCCGGTGAGCCTATCATTATTTAAAAATGAACAATTTGAAGATAGTTATTTGTATAAATAATTTTTTTGGCGCTCGGTTCAGTTTTGAGCCTAAGATAGGTCCTCACTGGCCTGCTCTGGTCCTGGCCCTTAACTGCTGCTCTCAAAATGGTGGGGAATCATTCAATGTTAACAACATTTTTTTCATTAAAAGTATCAACCCTTAAAAAAAAAATGGTGGGGAATATCAACCGAGAAGCTTCTCTCACTCAGTGAGTTTACCAGAGCTTCACCTTTCCCTTTGGGCTGGCCATGCAGCCTGCGGCCCACAAACGCACCCACCTGCCCCAGGCTGCCCTGCTAATTCTGTGCTCGGGCTGTGCCCTCCTCCCCCTGCCTGTGCCTTTGTCTCTCCATAAACATCCCACGTGCAAGGTGCGGTCGTGAGCAACAATGGGACAAGCTTTTCCTTTTCGTTCTTTGATCAGTCCAGATTGCTCATGGTATGACTAAATAATGTCCTGTCCCATTCTCGATTTGGTTATGTCAGGGTCTATAGTTTTTAACAGGTGTCCAGATGATTGCAATGTGGAAGCCCAAGTAGAGAATGATGCTCTCTACTGGGTCTTGATTTGGTGTCAGTGTTAGAATCTTCTAACCAGCATCACCTGTGAACGTTATTAGACATGCCAATTCTCAGAGCCCACCCTGGACCCATGAATCAGAAACCCTGGGGGTTTGAAAAACGCTACAGATGATTTCG
The DNA here is from genome assembly GCA_002007465.1 of Ailurus styani. Classification (NCBI taxonomy): domain Eukaryota; kingdom Metazoa; phylum Chordata; class Mammalia; order Carnivora; family Ailuridae; genus Ailurus; species Ailurus styani. Next base: position 1,797,167 of record LNAC01000215.1, read on the forward strand.
ATGCATGCTAGTGGTCTAGAACCACTGTTGTTCAAAAGATACAGGTGGTTGGACCCACCCAGAGATTCTGATTTCACTGGTCTGAGTTAGAGTCCTGATACTTTGAGAAAGTTCCTCAGGTAATTCCGGTGAGTACTGGAATGGAGGGGGTGAGCTACCACACAGTACCCGTCTAGGTTTGATTAGGGACATCTTTGTTCCTGGTACTCCAGCAGTGTTTTTCTCTGGGGATTTCAGAGAAACCAAAGGTGGTTCCTAACTGTAGTCTACTGAGTTAAGAGGAAAGAAAATGCTTTCATGACAATACCATTCTAAGCACCTTAGCTTCCAGGGAGGCTCTTTGGATTTGTATGGATTTTAGTTCACTTATTCTTTATTTTTTCCTCTGAACTCCCACAGAGTGACAAAAATCTCACAAATATAAAGAAACAGTTGTTCTCAACCTGGTCTGGAAGAGATATAGTTCAGATTAATCTAATTCACATCTCCTGGGAATACAATTCATTCCTGACAAAATGTTTAAGAAAATTTCTCATTAAATTTAGGAAGATTAAGTCATGTTCTCAGGAACGAGTCACCTACACAGCTGTCAGTCACACATCCAGTGATCTTCAAACATTGACCTTTCTTAATCTGGCCTAATGCAATTACCAACATTTTCTCACCCAGTAGTATAACCCTACCAAATGTGAACCATGGCCACCAAACAGCTTCCCTCTTATAACAAGATTGTAAGAAAACTTTTACATGTGCTTATTACTTAGTCTGAAAAGTTTTCTAATACGATCTAGGTAAACATGGCAGTCACTAAACACAATTTCACCTAGCGCAAACAATACAGTAAGTATAAATAGAAATGATAGTGCTTCACAGAATTCCACTTCTCAAACATAAACAATCCTGATATGGTGTGTGTACTTTGGGCCATTTCCTATTGTTAAAAAACAAAATTCAACCGAATACATTGGAAGCTGTAATTGACTTCCTCAAGTGATTCATGAATCAGGCAGCATCCCATCTAGCAAGTAGAGGGGAGCAGCTGAAGGTGTAAAAAAATAGGTTTTTATAGGAAAGAGCATGGGGCAAAGAGTTAAGAGCAAAATAAAAGAAAGGATTGTTTCAGGCAAAGTCATCTTCCCTTGGGGGAGGGTGGGGGAAGGGGGGTGTCTTAGGTGACTTCATTTTCCTTTTGGGGGGAGTGAGAGAGCCCATGTGACAGATTATCTCATTGGTACTGACCAGGAAATTCCAAGTTGATTGGTTTAAAATTCCATTCCCGGAGCAGTTGGAAGTGCAATTAAGTCTTGGTTTGCTGTCCTGAGGTCAAGTGACTCTACCTTGGCCCATGGTTGTTGTTGTTGTTGTTAACACTATTCACTCATTCATTCATGAACATCCAATATTTATTGATTGCTGTCTCAAGCTGCGTGCAGGGGATACAATTGTGAATGAGACCAACATGATTCTTTACCTCATGGATCTGTTAAAAAGAAAACCACAGGCCCAAAATGGCTTTGTAGTCTGGGCCCAAGGGTGCAGGGCACCTGGCTATGGGGGGGTCCCAAACAGAAGGTTCGGCCACTCACCTCTGACAAAATCCAAACGCAGAGAGACGAGTGGTGATGCAACCAGAAAGGAATTTATTTCCGGGAGGCCAGCCCTGGAGGGACAGTAGACTAACATCTCAAAGGCTTGTCTCCAAAGGGCTAAAAATCCTTCCAGGCTTATATAAGGAGAATGTGGGGCAAACGTCCATGGGTACGTGCAGGTGGCCAGTAAAGGTCAGGTCGGCCATCCTTGTCTTGGCTTTAATCACATGTTGTCTTGCTGTTGTCAGGACAACTGTTATTGCTTGAGGGGTAGTTTCCATCTCCATCATGGGATGCTTTGCCTCAGTTAAGAGATAAGCTGGAAAGAAGAACTTAGCCAGTTTCAAAGTAGAGAGACTGAGGTCGGAGTGGAAGCCTTGGAAGCTCTCTTCCAGCATCACTTAGGCTGACTCACCAAACTCGCCTTAGTATCCAACCGAACTGTACTTTGAAACTCCTGCAGGAATGCAGTCAGGAATTCTCGGCATCAGTGAGGGGATCTGTTGCATGGGCCCTCTCCACGCCCCCCCAAAAGTAGATGAGGTACTGCGCATGGTGGAACTGCCTGGTTTTTCACCTAAGAGAAAGTGAGCTTGCCTAAAACCTTTCTTTTTTTATCTTTTCTTTTTCTTTTCTTTTTTTTTTTTTTTTTTTTTTTTTTTTTTTGCTTTTAACCTCCTTGCCCGACCCTCCTTCCTATAAAAACCTTCTATTTTGTCCAGCTCCTCAGGAGCTCCCCTCTACTTGCTATATAGGATGCTGCCCTATTCCTGAATTGCTTGAAAAAGCCGATTAGATCTTCAAATGTACTCAGTTGAATTTTGCTGGGTTTTTTTTTAACATATCTTACATAAATATAAATACAACCTCTCATACACAATTGAGTTCTTAATAAAGAAACGAATTCCTGTCTCGGGTTTCTTTTCCTGTGTGGACTCACCAAGGAAAAGCAAAAACAAAACAAAACAAAACAAAACAAAACCCTCATCTACTTGCTCCTATGGAGGAGGAATTCTCCAGGTCCCCAAGGAGATAAGCAGCCTGGCTGGGGGAAGGGAATTGAGAGGTGGGAATTTGGGAAGGGAGAGCCCTCCACCCTGAGAAAAGGGAGCAGGGTTGAGGCTCCTGGAGGTAGCAGTGTCCAAGACCTCCTGCACCCAGCCCTCCGTGGGGGGCCCGGTTTCAAGATGGCAGAATACTAGGTGTGTCCATTTGGGGGCCAGTGTAAGGTCTCCCCTGCCCCAGCTGGGCCTCAAAGCTGCTGACCTTTGAAATGGACAGCTAGAGGTTGAGCACCGGATGCAAGGCTGAGTGGACTCAAGGCCAGAGGTACTTCCTTAAATCCTCTGGACTCTTACACCCCCAGGACTCCCCCGTGGCCTCGAGGCACTAAACACGGACACTGTGTATCCTAATTTTCTGGTCATTGGAGACTGGGATGTAATTTGATGGAGGAACATAAAACATAACATTTTCTGCACCTAAGTGGTGTAAAGCAAATTTATATCCATCACACACACACCACGCATGTATATGCACTCATTTGTGCTTATAACATTCCTCAGTTTCATTTATTAACAGCGAATTCTGCATTAGCATTCTTTCTACAGTGCAGAAAACATAACCGGCCTGGAAGTCTTTTCTTGCCAATGATAAGACTCATCACTGATTTCGTTGGAACTATGCAGCCAGCCCTTGGTAAGAATGTTGAAGTGGTTTTCTCGAAAATGAGCGGATCTTATACTGTTTACAAAGCCTGGACTGCTGGGCGATATTTTTGGCTGTGCAAAGCAGCTTAGTGTGGCCAAAAAGCCTCCTGAAGATGTAAATTTCCACAGAGCACTCCTGGGGTCCCTTTGAGGGCTGCAGGCTCACTGGGGGGGCAGGGGGGGATTGAGCTATCCCTTCCTCAATAAAAGCAATTCTGCTTTTAAAAAGATAAACAAAAGACAAAGCAGTGTTATTGGGGTATAATTTACACACGATAAATTCTACCCGTTTTAAGTGTGAAACTCTGAATTTTGACAAATAATGTACATCACCACCACAATCAACATACAGAAACAGTTCCAGTGGCCCCCAAATGGACCAAGGTTCCCTCAGCCACTTTGTAATAAGTATTCTGGTCCTTCCCCAGGTGACCACTGATCTGCTTTCTCTCTCTCTCTCTCTCTTTCATTTTTTTTAAAGATTTATTTATTTGAGAGAGAGGGAGAGAGAGAGAGAGAGCACAAGCAGGGGGAGTGGCAGGCAGAGGGAGAAGCAGACTCCCCGCTGAGCAAGGAGCCCAAGGTGGGACTCAATCCCAGAGACCCTGAGATCCTGACATGAGCCAAAGGTAGATGCCTAACCGACTGAACCACCCAGGCATCCCAAGCATATGGCTTCTAAAGAAGAAAGAAAATGGAAGGAAGGAAGGAAGTAAGCAAGCAAGCAAGCAAGGAAGGAAGGAAGTGAGTAGGGGAGGAAGCCACCAGTGAAAGAGAAAAAGCTTAATTTTTGGAGGCAGGACAGAGCTGGGCTTGAAGAGGCTGGTTCTGCTTCAGGTTATGTCAGCTGAGAAATGACGACACCTTTTGAAGGGTCAGTTCTCTGATTTGTAAAATGAGAACACTAGCACATGGGGTTATTGAGGGAACGAAATCCAACGAGATCTCCTATGTAAAGGGCAGAGCTGGTGCTCCCAAATGGTATTTCTCTCCCGGCTCTGTGCCTGGGGGAGAAGGACCAGCTGGAAGAGCTCTCTGGCCCCGGCTATCTCAGCAGACCAGCTGTACATGAGTAATTTCTAATCAGTGTCACTCTGAGGCTGCCTGGGAATTTGGATGATTCAGTCCACGTGTATATTGTCTGGTGCAAACTGTGTTCCGAGGACTTTTGGTCATTTCAATTCATGCTTGAAAGAACTCTTTTTGAATTGATTGACTATTCAAAACCCTAAAGTATCCTGGGTTATCTTTAGCTTTGTATATGGGGATGTTAGCTAAAATGAAGAGAATCTGAATTTGCCACTGGGTTAGTAATGGAAAGTTCCTACCAGCTAACTGCTAGCATGTTTCTAGAGAAACAGGCTCATCAGACCCTGGGGCAAAGTTAATGAACCTTACAGTAGGGCAGCCTCTGCTGGGAAAGGCAACAGCTTTGTCCAAGCCCTCTGCCACAGATTCTAAAGGCCTGTAACTGTCAAATGTCAGTCTGTGGGAGTCAGAGAAAATGAGCTGCTGGAACATGCAGTCACTTGAAAAGTAACCACCTGAAACACCTGGAGAAACAAAAGAGCTCAAGAAGGTCATGGCAAATCTAATGAGCACAGAGACCTCGGCCAGAAGTGGGAAGATGAGAGTCTTGTGATAGTCCTACCTCTCATTCTTGCAAACCCCTTTGGGGGTTTGGTTTCTTCATCTGTAATGAAGGGGTCAGACTAAGGTTGCTTTGAGCTCTGACATCCTGTAATTTTGTGATACTGATTAATCCATGGAGGTTAGGTGCTGGGAACTTGGCTACCAGATCAAGTTTCTGACGCTCACCAAGCCCCATATGAAGTAATTCTCATAAAAGTACAAGCTGGGAGGATGTGTGAGGCAAAAAGACAAAAGCATTTGAAACTGGGGCCCAGGGGTGAGGGAGGGGGATGGAAGTGGTAAGTTCAGTTTTTGACACGGTATGTTCCAGGTAAGGATAAGGCATTGCCATATACATTCTTCTTCTCCTTCTTCTCCTTCTTCTTCTTCTTTTTTTAAGATTTTCCCTGCTGAGTAGGGAGTCTGTTGCGGGGCTCGATCCTAGGATCCTGAGATCATGACCTGAGCCGAAGGCAGACGCTTAACTGATTGAGGAGCCCCACCATATATACCTTCTTGACAGCACCTGGCATATAAGCCTGGAGCTTAGTTGGAGAAGTTACAGCTGGAGAAGTAGAGCGGGGATCGTTAGCAAATCAGTTCCAATAGAGATTTTTTGAATGCCCAGGAGTGTGAACATTCATCTGTGTAATAATCAACAAACATTGCTTAACATCTATGGAACATTATGTGTCAAGTTCCACGCTATGTACTGTGAAAGAATCAAAGAGAAAGGAGACACAGACTTGTTTTCAGGAATTTGCAATACAAGTAGCGTTTGGATAAGACAAGGGCTATGCTACTGGACAGCATTGTCTGAGAGAAATACTGTGTTGGGGGTTCAAAGGAGACACGTGGGACTGGGCACAGCGGAAGCTGCTTGAAGGAAGCAGCATTTGAAACAGGGTTTGAAGAAGGCCTAGGATTTGGCTGGTGGGCGTGGGGGCTGGGAAGGGCATTCCAGGGAGAGGGAAAAGTGCAAGTGGATATTATCCCATGAACTAACAAGGTTTGGAGCGTCTCTCATCCTAGCCTGGCTGGAATGGGAGCACCGGCTCTGTATAAAGAACAGTGGGAATTCAGCTTTAGGTAGATGGTGGTTAGAACACGGAAGGCTGATGGGGATGAGCTTCCTTGTTTTGGTAGGTTGCGGGAGGGTGCCAGGCCCCTGCTTTGAGTCGGACTGTGTGGTAATCTGAGATTGGCCTTGCCAGGATTTATCTGGCGGTGCTGAATAGGACAGATGGAGTTGGAGATAAGAGCCGGGTGAATTTCTAAGTTCTAAGATAGGATCAGCCATGGAGAGTAGAGGCTGCAGGAAGAGAGTGAAAGTCTGGACTTGAGCTTTGAAGACACTCTAAGTGGCAGGGGCAAGGTAGAAGGCAAAGCGGCCAGAAGCTGGAGAAGTCCACTTGAGTGTCCTTGGGCCCAGAGACAAGCCATTGAGGAGGAGAGGCAGATGGGAACGCTTGTGGTCTGCAAAGCTTTCCACCTGTCCCATCAGATTCTGCAGAACGTAGACCTCTGGCCCACTGGGAAGAGATGTGGGCGGATTCAGGGATCTGACTCATCTCCGAGGCCTCAGTTTTTCATCTGCAAAATGGAGAGTTTATTAGGAAGGTCAGTGAGTTTAAGTATATAAAAGTAGTAGGTGCTTAATTCCTACCAGCCGAGTCGAAATAATTATAACAGCTTCAGAAATACACGGAGTCTCTTCTACACAAAATCAAGTCATGCTTTCGGTGATATCAACAGAGTAGACAAACACAGTGCAACAGTCCCCCAAACTGTGTCCTAACACAGTTGCACCATACTGAGCGGTCCCAGGAACCCAAGAAAGCAGCCAGGTGGCTGGAATCTAAAAGAAGGGAAAAATTTGATTTCGAACCAGAGTGAATTTTATTCTGAAACCAGGAGTGTAGGCTTTCTGACCTTTCCCATCCCTTAATCTCCTATTTTACATTCCAAATGCTATTTTCCCAATCCACAAAACATCCTGCCCTTTCCACAGTCTCCTTGCCCTGACATGGTGAGAAAAGGGAGAAGCCCAGTAAGGATGGGCTGATGTTTGCGAAGGGCTTTGGAAGTCTGTGGCTGGAACTTGCTACACAAACACAGGATATTACTTCTGAGTCGGTGCCTAGAGGAGGGCGAGGCAGGGAGCAGGGCTCGCCCAGTGTTCTGGCTCGCAGCGGGGGCGGGGCAGCCAGCAGGAAACAACCCGCAACTTCCCAGAGCTGGGGGTCCAGAGAGCCTGGCACTGGGGAGCTGAGGCTTGGAATCTTCTGGGTCAAGGAGCCGCCCACGTTTCCAAGACTGTATTGGAGGGAAGCAAAGCCCCCTTGGCGATTCAGTTATAAAGATGAAGACATTCCTGCAAATAAATTGTTGGCTAGAAGCCGTGCAGGCAGGCGGTGAGCAGGGATCCTGGCAGCTCACACTCTCCTGCTGGGAGTCCTGTGTATGCAAACTTCCTGCAGAGAGTCTCTGAGTCCATCTTGACAGGCACCTTAGGGAGAGCCAGACCTTCTGTCTCCGTGCCCACGCTGATTTTGACATGGGAGGTCGCAAGCCACCCAGAGAACCACACTCTGTCACCCACCACCCAGAACTCTGACTCTGGGGCCAAAGCAGCACAGCCCCCTTCCAGTTCTTTCAGCAGTTCTCCTGGGGGCAGTGGAAAGACCCACCTGCCTCACCAACCCACACCGGCACCCCAAGTTTTGTCTCTGATGGCTCCATACTCCTCTAGTTGTAGAAGTGTGAGGTTTGGGATTTTTTTTTTTTTTTGAGATTTACTAAGTTAAGGGTTACCAGTGGAGCTTCCTTTTTGCCCAGCTCTATGGGAGTTGATTTCAAAAAAGATTCAAAATAGATGTACTCCCATTCCACTAATACTTTCTGAGGGTCTACTTGCATGCCAAACGCCTTGCCAGGAATCATGAGAGGAATATAGAGTGAAGATGATTTTGTTGATGCTAGTAATCTAGTAAAGGAGACCAACACATTCTTAAATTCCAAGCGTTAGCAGAGCAGACAACTGTCCTACAAGAACATGGAGGACAACAAGGGGCTTTTTGCTGGAAGGAGGGTCAAGAGAGGGACTCTGACACAGGTTGGTATTGTCTCGGCCGTGAGAGGAAGAACAGTGCCTCAGCAAGTGCCCTTGGGTGTGGGAGGGGTGTTCCGTCTGAGCCGAGCCCCAAGAGGGAAAATGTAGGAAATAGTGACCTTAGTGGTCACTTAGGTGGAGGCTGCGGGGAGAGGTAGGAACAGAAGATCAGCAGCTTCAGATAAAAGGCTGAGGGGTTTGGACTTACTTCTTTGTGAGTGAGGGACGTTGAGTGTTTTTTTGAGATGTGAGTAATGCTCTTGGTTTGAGTCTGCAGGGAGCAGGGAGCCTGGTTAGGAGACCATTGCAAGAGTCCAGGAGAGAGGAGATGAGAGCTAAACCATGGGGATTGAATTCCTACGATTTCTAATCATTCCTCGTTCTTCTCAGGTGAGTCTCTGGGAGCCAACAGTGTTAAAGTGGAGATAGGCTAGCCCCGTCCATGCCAAGAGAAATGCCAGACCCAAGGGCCATCCAAGGGACACACGGGTGGGGTGACTGCAGGCGTCACATATACACGTTCCTCTGGAACAATCTGGAGTCTGCAGTCAGAACCCTAGCTACTAGATGCCTCAGTGAAGGGGTAGAGGAAGACTAGAGAAGGAAGGCAGACCAATGTGGGGTGGCATAAGTTACCAACACTCTACAAGCCCGTTGGATTTAATCACTGTTTATTATGTGCTGTGCAGGTTATTCTCTATTTGCACTCCCCAGCCCCCTGTCAGATCGGCCCCGCTCTGTGTTCAGGTGGGCTGCCCCACCAGCCTCCCTTGCCCTCTGCCTTCAAGTGGGGCTTGACCTGCTGCTAAGGAGTCAAACCTCAGACACCATCCCTTAGCGGCTCCCTTCACTCTGCCCTCACTCTGCACGTGGTCACACCACAGACTCTTCAAGGAGCCATTGACTCTAGTCAGTGTGCCCTGCGCATCCTGCCAGGACCCAATCCTCACCGTGTGCTGTGAATCCTCTGAACAGCCCTGGGAGGTAATAGCTCCATGTTGTAGATAAGGAAGATGAGGCACGGAGAGACTAACAGACGAGCTATGGCAGAAACAGTGATGCTCTTCAATGATGATGCTCATCAGTGTTAACGCTCTCATGTTCCCATCCGGTGCTCAGCAATAAGGAAGCCTAAGGGGACGCGTTCTGGCTAGAAGAAGCATTGGCTGGACGCACAGGAGAGGGGGTGGGCTTCCTGAGCACGCTCTTTCTCTGCCAGAGCAACTGTGGACCCTTCCAGTTGGGAGGCGCTGACTGTGAGCAGCCTGTAGCACTACTGTCTGGAAGATGGCTTCCGTGGACCCACAGCCAACCTGGCCCAAGCGCAGAATAAACTTTGGAAGGTCAAGCCAAGAAATGTGTTGCTTCATGACCCATTCCAAGCGGTGCTTTTCTAAGGTCACTCGACAGTAAATGAATGGCAGGACCAGGATATAGGCAGGATACAGGACAAGTCTGTGTCCTGTGCTGGGCACAAGAAATTAATTAGGAGGAAGAAGGAAAACACACAGTGCTAGGTCAAATGAAACCAGAGCTCGGGGCATTTTCTCTTGCTCATTTTTTCCACAGCTGTTCTATCCATACTCACATCACCACCCACAAAATTAGGAACTTACATTTCTCAAGTGCTTAACATGTGCCAAGAAATGTGTTAAAGGCTTTGCTTTATCTTACTCGGCCCTCATATGAGATACACACTATTATTATCCACACCTTTCATTTGAGGGAGCTGAGCTCAGAGAGGTTAAATAATTTTCTAAGTTTGCATAGGTGGTAAGAGTCAGTGCAGGGATTTTTACTCAGACCATATGACATCAAAGCAGAGCTATTACTTTCCACTGCCTCCCAAGATGATTGCCAGTGCCGACAGAGGAAAGGTGGTAGGAAAATGGCAAACATACATGTGTGTGCGCGCGCGCGTGTGTACTTGCGCACATGCGTGTGTGCGCGTGCACGCGCGTGCACACACACACACACACACACACACACACACACACAGGTTGAACGACTCAGGATGGAAGGGAGCGGAGCCAGTGAACCACATGTGCTGAAAACATTTCCCCAAGGCCCTGCCACAGTATCTAAGCCCATGCTCTCCCCAGCCAAGATAAAGTTTTCCATGAGATAATTTAGAGCTGTTCTAAAGAACCCTGCTGCTGCTCCTACCACTGAAGCAGTTTCTGTTGGGCAAAGTCAATGGGTCAGGTTTGGGGACCTAGCTGTTTAAGGAAATGTGTCCTATGGAAATTGAGAGGCGTATTCACCAGGGTAACAGTCTATGCAAAGGCAACCACAGGGCTTTAGTTGTATTGGGATAGTCACACATCAGCAACTGGAACCACCATGCAAATCATTCTTCTAGGAGACAATTACATTTGGCTAAGAGTGGGTCTGACCTGGTTCGCATTCGGCACTGAGGTGCCATTTCACACCTAATAGTGACATGAAACACCCCAGGGATTTCTGAGCCACCCGAGACCCCTCACTCTCTTACTTAGCAGCCCCATTTTCCCTCTATGATCCTGTATATTTCTTAACCAGTCTTCCATTTGGCTCATATAATTACTCTAATGCCAGGAAGGAATTCATGTTAGGGCAGTGAGGACATATAATCTTTTAAAATGAAATTATATAATATAAATGGCTTAACTAGAATGCAGCCTAATTTAGGCATTGCCCTGTCACCGCGTCTGGGTATATGGCTCAACCCAAGATGTAAACAACATTCATCTATCTAGGTACATTGACTTCTAGGCTTTTTTTTTTTTTTTCTGGTTATGGTAATATTTCCTGTACTACCAAAGATCTTTTTTCCTAAGAGAAAACTGATTTTGGATATGGTAGGGAACTTCCTTTTCTGGCACTATGGCCGAATAGACAACCCACAAAAACAATGTGAAAAAAACAACTAAAAATATTTGATACAATAATTTTTTAAGTTTTTTAAAATATGTGACTACACTTTATAAAAAAAAGTTTTGGTCATTTTTTTCCTTTCAGTTTTATGAAGATGTCATTGGCATATGTCATTGGATAAGTTTAAAGTGTACCACATAATGGCTTGATTTATATTTATTGTGAATTGATTACCATGATAACATCCATTTCCTCATATAGTTACAAGAAGAGGAAAAAAAATATTTTCTTTCCTTGTGATGAGAACTTTTAGGTTGTTGTTTTAACGACTCTCCTGTATACCATAGAGCTGTGCTAGCTAAGTCACCATGTTATACATTATATCCTTCCAAGTTCCCATTTATCTTATAATTGGAAGTTTGTTCCTTTTGACCACCTTCATCCAATTCCGCCCTATAACACCTCCTCTCCCTCTGGTCACCACAAATCTGATCTGTTTGTCTATGAGTTTGGTGTTTTGTTTTGTTTCGTTTTTAGGTTCCATATACAAAGTGAGATCATACAGTGTTTGTTTTTTTTTCTGCCTGACTTATTTTACTTAGTAGAAACCCTTCAAGCTCCTTGCATGTTGTCATAAATAGCAGGATTTCCTTATAGGTGAATAGTATTCCATTGTGCATATATATATATATATATATATATATATAAAGTATACATACATAGTATATATATAGTATATATATACATATATATATTATATATATATACACAAGTATGTATATATATATATATATACACACACACCACGTTTTCTTTATCCATGCATCGTGTCAATGGACACTTAGATTGTTTCCATGTCTTGGCTAATGTAAATGATGCTGCAAGTGACCGCACTTTCAAGAAAGCAGGGGAAATTCTCAGGAGTCAAAAATGAAGGGAAACCACAGTGGTAAACAGGTTCTGGCAGCTTCCATGCATAGACTCCCATAATGTTTACCAAACTCAGTTTCCAAGAGCCATGGGTTTTAATGGCCTCATGGAATGAGGAGACAAGGCCTTGGGTCCATACAGTTTGGGAAGTTGGAAATAAGACCTCCATGTATAACCCACCCTCTGTGTGAAGCCAGACCTGAAAAACTGTTCGCCACCAAAGACATGACAAAGAAACTTATCTGCTGTGACCTAGACTCTAGATGTGGTAAAGAAAAAAAAAAGAGAGAAAAAAAAGCCTGAAATTGTACAACCATGACCCTCTTTCACATGGATTTGGAGAATGATTTTAAGTCCCCTGAGTTGTACAGAAACCCTAGAGCAAGATCTTTAACTTACATTGATCTTGGGTCTAGGGCACCGAGCAGAATTAAAGGTGAAGCCTTTTTGAAGTCTGCACACTCAACCAAAGTTTCATGCGATTCCACAAACACAGACCAATAAGTAGGACATGAACTCACAACCCCAATTACAGAATACATGAGTGAACAAATTGCCTTGAGTATGTATCAGCAGGAACAGCAGTTAGATCCCCCAAGAATATTGGACCTATCCCCTCTAGAATCTACAATGAGCATTTTTACAAGGTTTAAAGAAACAAAAGAGGGAATCTAAAACAGAAGCAAAAAATAAGATAATATCAAAAAGACCAGACAGACTTGAAAAAAGAAATACAGTACTTCTAAAAATAAAATAAAATAAAATAATACTAATGGAAATTACAACACAGTTGATGGTTAAAAGCAGATTAGACATAGCTGAAATAATTGGAAAAGACAATCATTTCTTGGGCCCAGAAAATTTCGTTTTCTGTCTCTGTGTATGTTCAGGCCATAAACTTCCAACGTGACCTGTCTGCTCTTTGAGCAGGAGTAGCCAAGTGGTACTGTGTATCATGTGGGGCAGTAGGAACGTGCAGTCCCATGTCAAGTAGGCTAGAAAGAATAACTCCTAATCCTAACTGGTACAAATTCTACTCAATGCTTGTAGATTACAGAAAAATGAGGACAGAAGCCTCAGACTTCTAAATGAAGTTTCTTTTTCTAAAGCTACTGAAAATGAAGGTTTTTCAGAAGCCATCCACACAATTTTCTGCATAGACAGAAGGTATTTTCCCCCTAACTGCACAAAATCATTTTGGCGAATCATTTGGGATTTACCTTATTAATAAATAAACATACAAATCTTGATGTGTGCAACTGTTTAATGCTGATTTCTACTCAAGTATATGCGTATCTGTGTATAACAATTTAAAATAAGACTTTACTCTGATTTTTTTTAAAGATTTTACTTGTTTACTTGAAAGAGAGATAGAGATAGAAAGAGAGGGAACCCAAGCAGGGGGAGTGGGAGAGGGAGAAGCAGGCTTCCCGGTGAGCAGGGAGCCCGATGCTCGGCTTGATCCCAGGACCTGACCTGAGCTGAAGACAGGTGCTTAACAACTGAGCCACCCGGGCACCCCAACTTTACTCTGATTTAATAGAATGCTTGATTTTGCTGTAAACATAAGAGATAAGAGGAATTATGAACAGAGAAATACCCCCAAATCTTACCCAGAATACAGCACAGAAAGACGAACAAAAAGAACATACGGAAGAGGAAGAAAGGAATATGATGCAGGGGTAAGATGAGACGGTTTAAAGCACAGTGAACTGGAATTCCAGAAAAAGAAAAAAAGAATGATCAAACGTTAAAAAGCAAGAAATTGTCAGAGTTGATGAAAGGTGCAAATTGTCAGTTAGGAATTAAATGAGTCTCATGCTAAAAAACAAGAAATCAATGCCAAGCCACATCATTGTGAAACCGCAGATCACCAAAGACAAAGAGATCTTAAAAACAGCCAGACAAGAAAAACAGTTTATGTATAAAGGAATAACAATTATACCATCAGCCAACTTTTCAACTGCAATATGAGACCAAGGGATAATGTGTTTCAAGTATGAAAAAAATAACTGTCAGCCTGGATAACTTAGAGAGCTTTTCTTTAAACAAGGACAACGAAGGAGAGTTTCAACTTAAAAAAAAGAAAAAAGAAAAGCAAAGAAAGTTTACCCTAACTTAATTAAGGTAAAGCATTCTAAGTTTTTGTTTTGTTTTGTTTTTTTTTAAGTAGGCTCCACACTGGTTGTGGAGCCCAGTGCAGAGCCCAGTGTGGCGCTTGAACGCATGACCCTGAGATCAAGACCTGAGCCAAAATTAAGAATCAGATGCTTAACTGGCTGAGCCACCCAGGCACCCCCAGCATTCCAAGTTCTTTGTGACATTCTGGAAAGCAAGAGTGTGGCAGGCTGCTAACTGTGCCCCAGCCTGTGGTCTTCACTTCTTTCTAGTAACAGAATCTCCCACCTCCTACTTTAACTGGGCACATGGCCACCCAGCTAGAGACGACATTTTCCATCACCCAGATGGAACGGGTAAAGGAGAGAATGGGAAATGATTAAAGATGAATCATTAAGAAGAAATAAGGGATAATACCTTGGGTAGACCAGGAATCAAGGGACGGTTTTGCTTTTTTAAAGATGAGAGATCCTAGAGAATGTTTGTTGTTCCAATAGAGGGAGAGAAAATAATGTTGCAAAATAGAGAAGGGAAGCTGCAAGACTGAAGGTTTTGAGAAGACTGGAAGGATCCAGAGTACACCTTGGGGGGATGGGGGGTGTTGATGGAGCTGGGACACACCCAGTTGTACCATATAATGGTTTCCCAGGACCAGTATCATCTCTTATATTTTAATAATTCAGTTAAACACCCTGAATTTATTTTTTAATTTTTCAACCCCTATTTGTGGACATTTAAGTTGTTTTCATTCTTTTTTTTTTTTTTAAGAGAGGGAGAGGGGAAAGTCAGAGGGAGAGGGAGACAGAGAATCTCAAGCAGACTCCCCACTGGGCATGGAGCCCGATGTAGGGGTTTGATTCCACAACCCTGAAATCATGACCTAAGCCAAAATCAAGAGTCAGATGCTTAACTGACTGAGCCACCCGAGGACCCCTACCCTGAACTTTAATTTCTGTTCCTAAAAGGAGCAGTTCTGTACTCTTTCAGAGCAGACCTCACAGGCCTGTTGAAGAGGCTTGGAATGTCCAACTGGAAAATGGTGATTTGTGTTTAAGACGTAAATCAGAGGGATCCCATGCAACAGGAAAATGTTGAAGAAGAGTGTTTGGTCCCAAAAATTGTACGATAAAGCACTTATACAAACATATCTGGGTTTATTGCTTGTGGCTTTGTCTTCCTTTTCTAGGATGTCAAGAGGAGCATGGGTTCTCTGGAGGTTAGACAAGGGACACATGGAAGAAGTTTGTTGAGGAGGTGATAGTAGAGAGGATGTCTTATGAGAGCCCCCCGGAAAGATGTAATAAAAGGTGGAAGAGCTAACAGAGCCAAAAGTACACTCATCTAGAGCCGGTGGAGTGAGATAAGGGATGGGGGAGAGGGGAATTTTTCCAGTACTATAATTTAGTAAGAGCTTCCTGGAACTCCAATGCTAGTGAGATTAAGTAGTTATGGCCTAGTGGCAAGTTCATGGGAAAAAGCCAGAGGGAGAATTAACTTGTATTTGACATGAAACACACACTCTCTGGGTATTCATCAGAGTAAATTATATGCAGTGGGGACGTTGAAAAGCACTTCCTTTTTCCCCCTTAATGAATATGCTCTGTTAGATCACACTGGACTGCCCTCTTGGTTTTTAGTAAACAATCAACAACTTCTGATGCCTATAATCTAATGTCTATACTTATGATTAAATTTAGGGTGAATACACATTACCATAATCCCTAGGAATTGCATAATATTTCCCACCAACACTTTGTTCCTTGCTCCTCTGCACAATGCAGGATCCCAGCCAGGCCGATAGGCAATGCCATGGGAGAGCGTGGCGTCGGGAAGAAGGCTCAGCCTCTGGGGGAGTCTGGGAATCCATGTGCGCTGGCCCAGCTGCCCAAAGTGAAAGGGAAGATCCAGGTTGATGGGGAGGGTGCAGGGGCCGCTGCTCTGGAGTTGTGAGGCTGGGCATCAGCCCTCCCTGCTCTGCCGCCCTGAGAACACGGCATGTTGGCTGCTAACAGGCAGCACCCGTGCAGTGCTAATGAGGTCTCTGCCTCTCCAGAAGAGTCAGGGGAACCACGACTGGAAAAGGAAGGCTGCAGATGGAAGGCGATCAGACTGCAGGGAAGTGAAGTGTGCAGCGTGGCCTCTGGCCTCCTGCTCCTGCTGAGCCTACCTTCTTACTTTCTTCCAGCTGTTCTTGTGAGGCTGATGCAGAAGACATGAAGGCGTGGGGCTCCATTCACAAGGGGAAAATAGCCAGAGGATTCTAAGAGGTCTTTTTAATGAGGGGCAGGGTGCACTACTGTATACGCCACTGAACCTCACAGCAAGGGAGCAGGTGCAATTAGCCACATTTTAGGACAAGGCGCTAGAGACAGGAAATGACTTACTAAAAGTCAGTGGCAAAGCAGGGATCAGGTTCCGAGTCTCCTGACTCTCAGTCAAGGATTTGTCCCACCAAGACTTAGAATTATAAGCATCTTCATTAGCACATGTGAGTTAATAAAGATTTGAAAGCAGGGACCTGACATGAATTGCTACTCCCTCAATTACCAACCAGTGTTCAAGAGCAACTACCTAATACAAGAAATTATAGAAAACAGTCATTTTAATGTGTATAGCTTGGCTAAATTAGTCCTTAAGCTCTAACCAGATGGTTTCTGAAAGCATTTCCTATTCTGGTGTTCACAGTCCTCGAAAGTGGGTAGTAGTAAATTTTATGTATTCTGCGAATGCAGGAGTATCTGACAGCAATGGGTGTTGTTAGTATCATCACAAATGTAGGAGGAGTGTGTGTTAAACCATGAAAATCCCCAGTTCTTACAGTCCTGAGTCTTAACCTAAGCAGACACGAGTAAAAACTTGAACATCAACTTGGAAAGATGGGATGGGATAAAGAGACGCAGAAAGGAGGGAGAGAATCCACAAATCCTTTTCCCATCAGTTGGTTCCACCATTACTTCTCCCTGTCCACATACACTTTTGGCTTTATTTCAGCTAGAGGTTTGGAAAGGAGGCAGTAAGAGACAAGCCCCAGCCACTTCCCAGGCACAGTGCAAGGATTCAGGAAGGGGTTCCTCTGTAACTGGCCATCTCAGCCAGCTATGAAGGGAGGGAGCCTTCCAACTTTTAATGGCCTAGTCACTTTCCCCTTTTTGAAATACCATCCCTTCATCCCTAGTCTGACCCTCCTACCGTCGGAGCTGCTACAATGTGGCAGAGTTGCCAGGGGAAGGACGATGTGCCGAGAAAAGGAATCATGATGGGTAAACTTAATAGAGATGAAGTCCCCCATTAGCAGGAGTTAGTTTATTGTAATTAGCTAATTCTCTCTTTGGAAGATAAAAATCAATCAAACAAGTTTGTTTTTAAAGATGTATTTATTTATTTTGGGGGGAGGTGAGTAGGAGCAGAGGGAGAGAGAATCCTAAGCAGACCGTGCACAGAGCACAGAGCCCGACACGAGGCTCGATCTCATGACCCTGAGATCATGAACTGAGCTGAAACCAAAAGTCAGATGCTTCATCGACTGTGCCACCCAGGCACCCCAGTCAAACACGTTTTTAAATGAATTTATGCCACAGACTCAGCGGTATGTAGGCACTAAGAGACCACAGAAACCCCTGGAAAGGCTTGCAATCCAGTTGGGAATATGATTACTGTTGCAGGTACTTTCTATGCTGTGCCACAGAAACCACAAGAACCATCAAATCAGAGAGAAGGGGGTCAAAGAGAGCTTCCCCATGTCCTGGCAAGGATTCAGGGAAATGTTTGCAGGATGACAAAGGAGAGTGGCCATGAAAGTGCCACATCCTCTGCTAGACTGAAGGCGGAGGCCAAGAACCAGTATGAAAATGGATGGCTCACTGGGAGTAGGTGGGATATTATAAATTTGACTATGGCACGATTTTGTCCAGAAGCAACCTTGCCTACCTCCACCTAATTTAGATAGGACACTGGAATGTGCTAGTCTTGACAATTTGAGTAAATCCCGAACCCTAAACTTTTTGCCTTAAACACACACACACAGACACACACGGACAGACACACACCTTTAAACTCTCTTTGCTGGCCCAATGATGGTGACATTTCCTAGTGTCAGACACACGTGCGTTTGCTTATCTGTTTTGTATGGAACCACTGTACCTGAGCCATGGGACTGTTGGTAGGGGCCAAAGGTGAAGGCTAAAGTTCTAGGCAGGATTTCTCTGCCTCAGCACTGATATTTGGGACCAGGTAATTCTCACCTCTGTAAGGCCGTCCTGTGCATGGTAGATGTTTGTCAGCATCCCTGGCTTCTGCCCACTACATGCTAGTAGCATCCCCTCTCCCCAGTCCCCCAGTCAGAGCAAGAAAAATGTCTCCCACCGCTCTGAGAAATGGAATACCACGTCAGGGTGTCACAGTGGGGCATCCACAGCACATGTATCTGTCCACTTCTCATCATTCATCACTTTTTAATTCTTGAGCAAAGCCACTTTGTCTCAGCTGATGATACTTCTTGAAAGCCGAAGAGAATTTAGAGTTGATCTAAGTCAAGGCTCTCCTTTGGAGATCGAGGCCCAGAAGGGAGTTCAATTCTCAAGACTAGGGAGCCATGATTACAGCCCCACTTCTTGAGTCCTTCGAGACCTTCATTACACTGTCATTCAGCTCTGTGACTTCTAGCATCAACCATCCAGCCTTTCTAGGGATGCTGTTTACCTGTTACAAATAGTAGAGCTTTGAGCTCACCTTCCCTAAAAGGGTGCCCAACATGCCGCTTGTTGGGGACAGGTGTGTCTATGTTGTGGGTATTGTTTTTGAAATAGTTCCTTAAGGACCATAGAAGTAAACTGAAATCATTTATTCATTCATCCAGCAAATGTTTCTGAAGTGCTTTTATTGGAAACTGAGGACTTCAAGTCTCTGCTGATTTTGGAACTCGAAGATGATCATTATAATACAGGAGACAACAGAGGCCTCATGCAGAAGCTGAGGCTGGACAGAGGGGCCACACCCAACCCTACAAAGGCAGGCAGGGATCACTTCCGGGAAGAGCAGATGATGGAACCACATCTACAGGAAGAGTGAGTGGTTAGCCAGATGGAGTAAGGAAGTCAGGCTGGACAAGAGCATGTCAGGTATGAGGGGAAGCATGGAAAAAGCATATGGCCTGGAAACAGAGCACTGAGCAGGCAGATGCCAGTGTTCAGCCTCGATGAAATGGAAGTGACCAGGAGAGATAGAAAGCCAATTGAAAGGCCTTCACTGCTGTGCTGAAGAACTTGAATTCATTCCTGTGGGCCATGGGGACTGAAAGATAGAGTCAAGGAGAATTGATTCAAGGCACAACCACCAAGTTGGGATGGCGCCAAAGCTTGGGAAGCGGGGATGGAACAGCTAGTGGTGGGCAGAGAAGAGGGATGAGTCAAGAAATATTTATAAGGATGTTGGAAAGAGTCAAGAATGACTCTCAGGTGCCTAATGCTGCCTTCCAATGAGATGGCAATCCAGAAGGAGGAGCAGGCTTGAGGGCTGGGAAGTTGCCAAGCTCTGTTTGGAACCGAGATACCTGTGGGACTGCAAGTAGAGTGATCCAATATGTCCATGGGGGAGATAGATCCAGAAGATCTGGGCTGGAAAGATGCATTGGGAGCAGGTGGATAGTGGATACAAACGCAGAACGGGGTGATGTCACCCAGGGGAGGATGGGGATGAGGAATGCGTGCAGTGAAACACTTTTTGGTAATAGCAAATCTAAAAGAAGCACGTCTCTCCAGAAACCACCTTCTTGGCCGGTCCAACCATTCCTGTGAGACCCATTTCAAGACTTTCGATCCCTGGCTGGAGCAGCCCATGCTGCTTTGTTTTGTGTTCCAAAGGGAGGTGAGATCAGAACAATGAACAGAGGTGCCCAGGAGGCTTATAAACTTTTGTTTCCAAGTTGCCCAGATAGCTTGCAGACTTTTTTTTCCCACCATCAGACTCTCCCAAAGGCACCAGAATCCTAGCTGGCATCCTGGCCCAGGATCTAGGCTCCTTCTAATGAACCGTGAACCTAACATTTGTGGAAAACATTGTGCAACTTCTAAGGTTTGTGGTCAAATGCATTTATCCCCAACTTAATTGCAAGTGTAGACCCTTAAGATCTAGATTATAGCTTACAGAGGTTGTTGACTGTTTATTGAAAACCAAAGGATAGTTCACTCTGGTCACATATTTGCAGTTCTGTATATTTGCAGTAGGGGGAAGAAGGTTTTCTTGGAACAGCCCCCTCTGCATGTAATTTCCTCTGATGAATACCTATAGTGTCTGTGTTTCACGTTAAACGTAACGTGACTTTTCCCCGGACTTTTTCACATGAACTTGACCCTCTTAGTACATCAGAGGCAATGCTACTTGCTCAAGCCCTTCACAAACTCTTCTCAACTCCTTGGTCATTTCAACCCTTTTGGCAGCCATCGTATCTTTCAGTCAGTTCAGCTATTTAACCCTGGGATCCAATTCTTGTCCCTTGGGGAAGATGATGGTTTAAATGAGGAGCATTTCCTAAAATACTTGGTGTTTTATTTCATGTTCTCATTTTCAAAGAGCATTTATGGAGGGTCATTTTTACTTTTTTCCCTGAGCTTTATATGATCTCTTTTTACTGATGAAAAGTGAAAGTGCAGGGCTGGAGGCAAGACTTAGGGCCCAGAAGGTGTGGGCAGGTGTGGGCATGGCCCCAGGTCATGCCCCCAGCCCTGCCCTGCCACAGGTGGCATGGAGTGGAGGAATAGTTAGTGGTCCCTGCAGTGTAAGAACAAAGAGATTTGTTTTTCTCTGTTTAAGAACGAGATGCTATATGACTCCATGTATGTTAGACTCTTGATTATGCTTGTGATGTGTGTGAGCTATACAAGCTGGTAGCCTCTCACTGGTCAGCTTGGTGACACTCTGGAAACATATTTTTTAAAGATCTTATTTATTTATTTATCTGTTTATTTGAGAGAGACACAAGTGGGTAGAATGGCAGAGGGAGAGGGAGAAGCAGACGCCCCGTCAAGCAGGGAGCCTGATGCAGGGCTTGATCCCGGGACCCCAGGATCATGACCTGAGCTGAAGGCAGCTGCCCAACCAACTGAGTCACCCAGGCACCCCTGGAAACATAATTCTATTGTGAAATCCTCCTGTTTCTTCAGCAGGACACAACCCTCTGAGACGTGGAGAGTCCTATAATTCATTGTCACTCGGGGCAAGCGACTGAGATTCAATTCTTGATTCTCTACTCTTCAGCCCAGAATATCTCCAGAAGTCATTTCTGCTCTCTGGGCCTCAATTTTTCAATCTGTAGAAGAAAGGGTTGACAGAAATGGATGTTTCTCACACTGGGGGTGGGGGTGGGATAAGGACATACTCTTGGAAGCTGTGGGATTTCTATGAAAAGTTCTTTGTTTCTCAACTTTTTCACGAAAAAAAAAAATCCAAACATATATAAAAGTCACAAGAATGAGACAAGAACATCCACCCACCCCTCACTTAAACTCACTAATTATTAGCCTTTTCTGTTAGTTTCTCACATTGATGAAAACTCACATAAGCTTTTATCTGAATCCCTCAGCTGTGCCCTTATAAACAAGGACTGCTACCCACCACCAGAGCCCAAGCGTCTGGTCACATTTATCTTCCCTTTGGCATCAAGCCATACTGGTTGACTTTTCATGGATACCCAGAAAAGAACTAAAGAGGTCTCAAGAAGATTCACATTGAGTGAACGCCAGATGATATCATGGGACCCAACATTAACAAAGGAAAGAAGTGGTCTTATGAAACACACACACACAACTTCTCCATGGATGCCATTATGATATTCATATCATCAGTAGCAATTTAGTTTGAGCAAAACAGTATCATTTGGCAAATTAAATTAGTATTATGAAGTTAAATTGTATTGGTTTGGTAGTAATGTTTTTATTGAATTTATAAATCTGTTTTATTATAATTGTTCAGGAGCTATGAGCATAAAGAATTTACATCCACAAGAATGTTGACGCAGACTCAAGGAACACTACAATAAAAAGAAAACCGGGGGACATGCAAGAATGCATTACTGGGGAGCACATACATTTATCCTGTTTATAAACAATGAACATTTAAATTTAAGTTCAGGGGATATGCCTCCAGGGGTGCCTTGGAAAGAGGAGTGGGAAGGAGAATAAGGCAGTTGAAATAAGGGAGTTCCTTTACCCCATTTTGGAATATAGGAATTTTGTGTAAGATCTCGTTCAGAAAACAGACGTTTGAATGCCATGAATCTAAATTATTTCTAAGAATCTTTTCAGCTTCTGCAGCTAAAACCCACTTGTTTCCACTGACAATGGGAAACTTGGCAGCTGTGGACCCTCTCCTATTCCTGCTCCTCTTGACATCTCACTGCATTTTGTGTTACATAAGGTTTTATGGGTGTGCATGTGTATTAGGGTTCTCCAGAGAAACAGAATTAATAGGAGATAAGTTGTATGTATATGAGAAGGAGAGAGAGAGAATTATTTTGAAGAATTGGCTCACACAATTGTGGAGGTAAAAGTCTAAAATTTTCAGGGTAGGCCGGCTAGCTGGAAGCCCAGGGAAGAGATAATGTTTCAGTTCAAGTCCAAAGTTCATCTGTTGGCAGAATTCCTTCTTGCTCAGGGGAGGTCAGTCTTTGTTCAATTAAGACCTTCAAGTGATTGGATGAGGCCCACCCAATTTATGAAGGGTAATCTGCTTTATTCTAAATCCACTGATTTAAACATCAATCTCATCCAAAAGACATCACAGAAGCATCCAGAATACAGTTGACCAGATATCTGGGTACCATGGTCTAGGGAAGTTGATATATGAAATTAACCATCGCAACATGTGTTGGCCAGTTTCACCTAAAAATAAATTATAATGGAGAAGAGATTTTGTTTTCAACGATGTGAAGATTATTTTGATTCTTAGGTGCAGGCCAGGTAGAATGTTTATAAAGAAAAGAACAACAGTGCACATTTAAGAAATGCCTCCAGGATTACAGAGGTTGTATCTGTTTTAATCATTATGTTATTGTAGTATCTGATGCAGAGCCTGGTATATACAAATTGTGTTCAGTCTGTATCTGTGGACTGGGGGAATGAGAAAGTATACCAGACCCTTTTGTGTTTTGTTGTTATTGGTCATTGTCGTTTTGTTTTAATTTTTATAAAAATTCTTATTTTGAAATAATTTTAGATTGACAAAATAATGGCAAAAAGAATACTGAGAGTTTTTGTATACCCTCACCCCACTTCTTCTAATGTATATCAAACCTTCTTGTAATATGGACCACAGCGAGGAGAAAAAGCTTTATCAAAGCAACATTATTTTGGTCAGCAAGGCAGGACTAATTGCCTGGCTTTATTCATTCTTAGAAGCTGAATTTTGGCAGGGGAAGTCAAAACCTTTAATGATATCTGGCCATAAAGATACAAATGCAGTGATCCTCAGGGGCATGTCCACCCGAATGTTGATAGCAGCAATGTCCACAATAGCCAAACTATGGAAAGAACCTAGATGTCCATCAACGGATGAATGGATAAAGAAGACATGGTGTATATATAGAATGGAATACTATGCGGCCATCAAAAGAAATGAAATCTTGCCGTTTGCAATGATGTGGATGGCACTAGAGGGTATTATGCTGAGCGAAATAAGTCAATCAGAGAAAGACAATTATCATATGATCTCTCTGATATGAGGAATTTGAGGGGCAGGACGGGGGTGTTGTCAGGGGGTAGGGAGGGAAAAATAATGAAACAAGATGGGATGGGGAAGGAGACAAACCATAAGAGACTCTTAATCTCATGAAACAAACTGAAGGTTACTGGGGGGTGGGAGGATAGGGATAGGGTATATGGGTTATGGATATTGGGGAGGGTTTGTGCTATGGTGAGTGCTGTGAAAGGTGTAAGCCTGATAATTCGCAGACCTGTACCCCTGGGGCTAATAATAATAATAATGGTAATAATGATAATAAAAGAATGATATCGGGCCAGATTCCTTAACTTGAGACTGTCTTAAAGTAAAAAAAGTATTTGCTGAGAATGAACTTACACTCTTGAGATCTAATGAGCTATAGGAATTTTCCTGTACACAACTTATGTATTTTTTTAAAGATTTTGTTTATTTGAGAGAGAAAGAGAGAGAGAAGCAGACTCCCCGCTGAGCAGGAAGCCCCATACGGGACTCAACCCTAGGACCCAGGCAGAGATCATGACCTGAGCCGAAGGCAGATGCTTGACCCACTGAGCCACTAGGTGCCCCACAACTTAGGTATTCTTATATACAAGATAAAAAACTGTACCACAGTGATTTGCCACAACTCTCCAGGCTCCTCACTGGGCAAATGATGGGAGCCTTAGTCATTAAGCAAGGAACCCCGGTTCCACTTTAATCTGATTCTCAGCTTCTTGTATTCTCTATCTGCTGCTGATTGCTCCTAAAGGCCTCCTTTCCTGTCTGTCCTGAGAATGGCTTCTCCCTCTGCTCAGTATTGAGGCTCTGCTTCCTCCCCATAGGTCTATAGCAAGAGGGTGGTTAGAACCTCCCTTTGCATGATGGACTAACTTTCTGATTGAAATGCAAGCTGAACACGGTGCCCGCCCCTGATGCCACTTCTGTGCTCCCCTTTGACCTAGTCAGAGCTCAGCCCATTATAGTGTCACTCTGTGCTATAGTGTTAAATGTTTTCATTCTGCTCCCCGAGTGACTCTGCCTATGCTTGGTGCCCTCCAGTGTCATCTCTTTATAAAGCAAGACCCGTGTGCAAACAGCTGTCCGCAGAACACCCTATTCCCTAGTGCCTTGTGCAAACAATTTCTTAGCACATGCTTCAGAAAGATTTTCTCCCACTGGAAAAGAAAACTGTGCTCCTTAGAAGAAATATGAGAAACACATACAAGGAGAAATAAGGTATCGCTGCTAATGCCACCACTGCTAACATACTGTATTAAGTTTAAAGAGTCAGAAAAATAGTAGTTAAATCACCCCCCCAACAATACCACATTATTATTTTGTCTTAAAAGGTTTGCAGAGGTCTTTAATTTTATCAAAGAAGTGGTACATTGCAAATAAAGCCGAGATCAGTGTCTTCGGTTCCCAGTCCTGTTCCCTCCTCTGGCCAGAGGTAGCTGCTCTCACAGAGGGCGGAGGAGGTTAGAGGACAGAGAAGAAAGCCCAGGAGTCCTAAACATAAACAGCCAATGAGAAAGCCAAGCTTCCGGCAGTCCCATCGCCTGATGTCAGCCCAGCTCTTTTCCAAAAGGAGCCAGAGGATCTTGACACCAGCCTTAGGCCGTGCTTTGAGTCGAAGTGTGGGGTCCCTACAGACCTCATGATCATTTCTCATTGAACATTGCTTGTATTAGTTTCCCAGAGCTTGGGATAAAAGTCATTTGGGAAACAAAAGGGAGACTTGGGTTGGAACTCAGACCACCAAGAAGCTCCCCAGCCGGCTCCTTGCTGGTGCGAGTGGAGCTCACAGGTGGCCGCGGGCCAGGACTCCGCAGCGCGGTTTCCATGGGCATCAATAGCCTACATCAGAATTCCAGGGCACGGCCGCGGGTTCCAAACAGAAAGTGACCCTCTGAGCAGAGAATGAGCCTGGAGCGGTCAGTCTTTTCCCCCTTCCCCGGTCCACACTCGGGAGCCCCTCCTTAACCCCCTCGGCACCCCGGGGGTCGCTCAATGGCTGAGAGGCCGCACGTGGAAGCCCCGCCTTCCTCCCTTGTGCGCATCAACAGGGCGGAGTGTTGCCCCTGGCAACCTGGTAGGGAAGGCTGGGAGGGAAAGTGAGGCCACCACATTCTTCTGGGCCACCGTGTGGAGCTCCAATTTGTGGCACCTCTGCTTCTGAAATGGGGCAGAGCAGTGGCTTGGGGGGGGGGGCGGGTCCAGCCCGGGATCCTCGCCGAGGCTGGTTCTGGGTGCTTCCTTTTGGCTGGCAGCTGGTATGCTATTTTCCAAAGCCCACATTTCTTACTATGGAATTATCCTCTAATTTAAATTTAAGCCAATGGAGTGAAAAGGATGCAGAAAAGTTATCGGACTCTCAAAAGCTTAAGAAAATATATTTTATTTCAGTCCATGTGACCCTCCCAGGATCGGGAGGTGCATAAAATTCACAATGTCCATGGTGTTTGCCAGTTAATCCCTTTACATTTTAATCTTTTCAAGTGCAAAACCGAAATGTCAAACATAGTACTATTTAAAATGTATCTTGATCATGGATGAGGTACTAAAGACTGCTTAGATGACAACCAGTAATTTTTATAATAATATTTGGACCACACTTTAATGTTTTCAAATCGTATACATGTAATCTCATTTGCTTGCTTTGATTCTCTGTTCTTGCCGCCTGCTTGTAGGTCTGTCTGTGCAGAAGTGGACTCCATGGAGGCCACTGTTTAGTCTCCAGTGGCCCGTTGTTTTGCACAGGGGCTCCTGAGCTGCTCTTCTTTTCTAAAAGACAGGAAAGCTTTCTTCCACAGGACTGAAGCACAGCTTCCGGGGTAGTAGATTGAACCACATGAAATCACTGTTTTTGTAAGTCAGAAGTGTTGCATTGTATAGTCCAACCTAATATTTTAGTGTAAACAAGGTGTGTGAACAAAGATGTATTCACTGAAACTCCACCTTGTCTGCATCTTCCTTTTATGGATTGTGAGAAGGTGGAAACTATTCCAGAAGCTTTACTTTATTATTTTGAGAGAGAGAGAGAGAGAGAGAGAGAGAGAGAGAGAGAGACTGAGCACATGCATGTGCACGAGGAGGAGAAGGGGCGGAGGGAGAGGGAGAAAGAGAATCTCGAGCAGACTCCCTGCTGAGAGGGGAGCCCCACAAAGAGCTTGAGCTCACCACCCTGAGATCACGACCTGAGCCAAAATCAAGAGTCGGTCACTTAACTGACTGAGCCTCCCAGGAACCCCGTAACTCTTCCAAATGCTTTGAATGTGTTAGCTACTTCAATCATCACCATAACCTCATAGAATTTACCCCTCTTATTAGCCACCTTGTACAAATGGGGAAACCAAGGCCCAGCAATCTTTAATAATTGACCCTCACCTCACCAGCTAGGATGTGCCTGGACTTTTCACTCTGCTCATGGTTTTCTCACTCAAGGAAACCACAGGATGGAGAGGCAGACGGAAGTGTGCAGGGGTGGGGAAAAATAATTTGTATGAATGTCTGGAGGAGTTGGATATTGTCAGTTACAGCAAAGGTGAATTAGTCACTAAATTGGCTTGCACCATAGGAGGTATATTAGCTGCCTAATAAGAAATCTAGAGATTGGGCAGCGGCAGGGCTCGATTTATAGAAGGCAATGTTCATCAAGGTCCATCAAGGTTACTGCCTCTGTGTTCGTGTTCTGCCGTCCTCCACACATTGCTTTGTTCACTAGGCTACTTCTCCTCTTGGGTCCCAAACGGTTACAGTGGTTCCAGGCTTCATATGCCAATAACAATATCCAGGCAGAGAGTCAACCCTGTCTTATGTCTCATTTTAAGTTTGAGCAAAACCTTCCCAGGCTCTTCAATAGCCTTCTCACTAGTCATGGTTCAGGCACTGACTCGTCGCACGACCATGGTCTCACAGCATGTGTAAACCAATGACTTGGCAAAGGGAATAAGATCACCATGATTGGATTAGACAAAACTGAAATTTCCCTTTGGGGCCTCAGTGGGCCCTAGACTGCTCTGAAGGTCATGATCCTTCAGAGCAGGGGGAAATGAAACCCCAGTTTTGTTTGCAGGGAAGAAGGTAGGGAATGGTTGCCCCAGATAGGTTCAGAGTTGGGCTGTAGAAAATGGAGCTAAAAGTTTGGAACTGGCTGGAGGTAAGGCCAGAATAAAAATTCCTGTGAATACATGGGGAAAGCTTTGGTAATTCAAACAGGCTGAAATACTCATGACTTGATTTTATTGGGTTGGTAGGAATGTGAAAAGTGGTGTGCAGAGGAATAGATTAGCACAGTAGTTTTCAAATTTTACTATGTATTTAGTCATTTAAAAACAACAATTATAAACACGTTGCCTTGTAACACAAATTATATTTCTCTCTCTTTTTTAAAGATTTTATTTATTTATTTGAGAGAGAGAGCACAAGCATGGGGAGTGGCAGGCAGAGGGAGAAGCAGACTCCCTGCTAAGCAAGGAGCCTGATGTGGGACTTGATCCCAGGACCATGGGATCATGACCTGGACTGAAGGCAGATGCTTAATAGACTGAGCCACCCGGTGTCCCCACAAATGGTATTCTTAAACTATATTTGAAACTATATTTTCCAGTTAGTAGAGTAGCCTTGTTTTATGTTTTAATGTATTTTATTTCTTCTTAATGTCTGAGTTAATAAGAGAAAGCTCTCATATACTTTTCCACATTCAATCTGGTATGATGTGTCATTTTGATGGACAAATGTGAAGCAAGTCCAACCTCACAAGGATAGATAGAAAGTTGAAAAATGGAGAGGTATTTTAATAGCTTTTTTCAGATAATTGTGGATATTCTTTGATACTACACTAAAACTTGATGAGAGGTAGTATTTAATGGTTAGTTGCAACGTGGAATCAAAAACCATAATAATGAACTTTTCGTACTTTGTTACATTAAAATCCCTTGGTCTATTTAACACTCTGAATGGATATTTTGTTCATGCATGTTTCTAAAGCATCAAACACTTTTCATTTGACAAATATTTATTTACTGAGTTATTCAGAGCTTCTAAACGTTGACATACTTCCTACAACACCAAAGAAGTCTTTAATAGCACCACCTTTCCAGAAGGAATGTATTGTGAAGCTGTCAAACTTGTGGTGGTGAATTCAACTTTTATAATATTCTAAGTTTCCCCTGAAAGTTTGGTTTTATTCGTAGCAGGAAAAATGATCAATTATTTTCCTTGGAATACAAGCTTTACTCTGTTCATTTTCCATTCAACGTCTGCCAAATACCATTGCCTGAATAATCATAACTTGTCTATCTGCTGTTCTTTCAGGTAGAGAGAGCTGCATGGTGTTCCATGACAAAGGAGGCTTGTCCAGCTCACAGCTGAAACAGTTGCCCAGACGCTCTTCTTTAAGAGACCATCAGACTTCAACATGCGGCACAAGTGTCGTTTTACACAGAAGTATTACAAAGATATGTAGCCCCGGAGTTGAGTTTTCATGACATAACTTTTACAGTTTTGCCAAAGACATTCCTAAGTGAAACTGGGTTTTTTTGTTTTTGTTTTGTTTTGTTTGGTCGTGTTTTTTAACTGCGCAGTGAAGAATACAAAGGCTGCTGGTACAATTTAATGCCACTTCCTTGAGTTGCGTGAAGGCGCCTGCAGATTCATTCACCTTGGCTTTTGTAGCCTCCACACAAATATTAACAGGCTTGTTCCAGGATAAACCGTGAGATTCAATCAAGTTATTCAACACTTTGTGTTTCTTGCCAAGCAACACGTGTTTTGTCAAAAAACTTATTTAACTCTCTGTGGTCATGGTCAAGTATACCTGGAAGATCTTTGATGATTATTTTTTGGGGCTCATAATGGATGGACATAACACAAAATAGCAAGCCTGGCCACATCGATAGATTTGTCCCATTAGTAAAGCAAAAGTACAATTTCTGCAGACGAGCTATTAACTCAGTTATCATATTGGGAGCCAAGTCGTCACTGCAACAAGTAGCTGTGTCGCTGGAAAGTGGCACTGTCACCAGTCTCTTTTCTGACCTTCTATTTGGAAGGCACTTAGCAAATGTCTGCTGCAAAGGCTGTTTAAGTCTTTCAACCTCTGGTTGTAATTCTCCAACCTATGTAATAAGATAATGTACTCTATAAGGTGCTTTGGAGGTTTTCTCATTTCTAATATGAAAAGCTGTAACAAATAATTTTTAGATTTTTTTCTTTAAAGATTTTATTTATTTATTTTGGCAGAGACAGAGAGAGTGATCGAGAGAGCACAAGCAGAGGGAGAAAGAGAGAGCAGAGGGCAAATGCTTAACCAACTGGGCCCTCCAGGCACCCCAATAATTTTTAGTTTTTAAAGAACTTATCACACCTACATTTAAAATATTTAATTTCTTCTTCTTTAAATGCTGAAGGACCAGTTTCCAAGTGAAGTCATACCACAACTTACTTGGCACCATGAGGCTTTCTTTTTTTAAATTAATAAACTCGATTTTTAGAGCAGTTTCAAGTTCACAGCAAGATCGCAGAGTTCCCATATCCTTCTCATCCACCCCACAACACATATCCTCTCCTGCTACTCTCTGCAGTATTTATTACAATCGATAACTTTACCTTGGCACATCATTATCATCCAAAGTCTAGAGTTTCCATTAGGGCTCACTCTTGGGGCTGTACATTCTGAGGGTTTGACAAATGTGTAATGACACGTATCCACCATGTTAGTGTCATACATTATAAGTTTCACTGCCCTAAACATCCTCTTTGCTTTACCTGCTCATTCCTCTGTCCTCTCTTTACTCCGGCAACCACTACTCTTTTTACTGTCTCCTTAGTTTTGCCTTTTCCAGAATTCCATGTGGTTGGAATCATTCAGTATGTAGTCTTTTCAGATTGGCTTCTTTCACATCGTAATATGCATTTAAATTTCCTGCATGTCTTCTCATGGCTTGACAGCGTATTTCTTTTTAGCACTGAATAATATTCCATTGTCTACATGTACCATAGTTTATGTATCCGTTCACCTTCTAAAGGCCATCTTGGTTGCTTTCAAATTTGGGCAGTTATGAATAAAAGCTGTATAAACATTTGCATATAGGTTTTTCTATGGACATAAGTTTTCAGTTCATTAGGATAAATACCAAGGAATGCCATCATTGGATGATTTGGTACGACCATGTTTCATTTTGTAAGAAACTGCCATGCTGTTTTCCCAAGTGACTGTACCATTTTGCATCCCACCAGCAATGAATGAGTGTCCCTATTGCTCCACATCCTTATCAGCATTTGGTGATTTCAGTCTTTTTTTTTTTTTTGGCCATTCTAACAGACAGGTACTTGTACCTTGTGTGAATTTGCAATTCTTTAATGACACACGATGTTGAAAATCTTTTCATATGCTTACTTGCCACCTGTATATCTTCTTTGCTGAGGTGGATGGTCAGATCTTTTGTCCATTTTGTAATTGGATTGTTCACTTACTTACTGTTGGGTTTTAAGAGTTCCTTGTATATTTTGGATAACTGTTCTTTATCACATGTTTCTTTTGCAAATATTTTCTCTTAGTTTGTGGACTGTGTTCTCATTGTCTTTACATTGTCCTTCACAGAGCAGAAGTTTTTAACTTTAATGAGGTCCAGCTTCAGAGTTTTAATTTCTTTCATGGCTTGTGTCTTTGGTGTTATCTAAAAAGTCATCACCATACCCAAGGTCATCTAGGTTTTCTCCTATGTTATCTACTAGGACTTTCATAGTTTTAAAATATACACTTAGGTTTATGATTCCTTTTGAGTTAATTTTCGTGAAGGTTGTGAGATCTGTGTCTAGATTCACTTTTTTTTTTTGCATATAGGTGTCCGTTTGCTCTAGCACCATTTTTTTTTGAAGAGATTATTTTGCTCTGTTGTATTGCCTTTGCTCCTTTGTCAAAGATTACTTTACTATATGCATATGAGTCTATTTCTAGGGTCTCTGTTCTATGCCTTTGATGTATTTGTTTGTTCTTTCACCAATATCACACTGTCCTGCTTACTACAGCTTTAGAGTAAGTCTTGAAGTCAGGTAGTATCAGTCCTCCAACTGGGTTCTCTTTCAATATTGAGTTGGCTATTCTGGGTCTTTTGCCTCTCTACATAGACTTTAAATTTGTTGCTATCCACAAAATAACATCCTGGATTTTGACTGAGATTAGATTGAATCTATAGATGAAATTGGAAAGAACTGACATCATGACAACATTGAGTTTTCCTACCCATGAACATAGAATCTCTCTCTTTTTTTAGTTCACCTTTAATATCTTCCTCAAGAGTTCTGTACTTTGTCTCATAGAGATCTTGTATATATTTTGTTAGGCTTCTACCTAAGTATTTCATTTTGAGGGTGCTAATGTAAATGGTAGTGTGTTATTTATTTCAAGTTCCAGTTGTTCATTGCTGGTATGTAGGAAAGCAATTGACTTTTGCACAGTAACCTTGTATCAAGCAACCTTGCTATAATCATTAATTAGTTCCAGGAGTTTTTTTAATTGATTCTTCCACATTTTCTACATAGATGATCACATCATCTACAAACAAAGAGAGTTTTTCTTCATCCAAATTGGTAAAATTTTTATTTCTTTCTCTTGTCTAGGACCTTCAGTATAATGTTGAAAAGCAGTGGTGAGGGGCACCTGCGTGGCACAGTTGGTTAAGTGTCCAAGTCTTGGTTTCGACTCAGGTTGTGATCTCAGGGTTGTGAGATCGAGCACCTCATTAGGGTCCTTGCTCAGTGCACAGTGGGTTAAGACTCTCTCTCCCTCTCCTTCTGTCCCCCAAGCTCTGCTTGCACATGTGCTCTCTCTCTCTCAAATAAATAAGTAGATCTTAAAAAGAAGAGAAAAGAAACAGTGGTGAGAGGTGCCATCTTTGCCTTGTTCCTGATCTTAGAGGGAAATTGTTGAGTTTCTCACTTTTAAGTATGATGTTAGCTAAAGGGTCCTTGTAAAACTCTTTATCAAGTTGAGGACGTTTCCCTCTATTCCTACTTTACTGAGAATTTTCATCATGAATGAGTATAGGATTTTATTAAATGCTTTTCTGCTCCTGTGAGCATTCAATATTTGGGATAAATCCCACTTAGCTGTGGTACATAATTTTTTCCATACATTGTTAGATTTTATTTGCTAGAACTTTGTTGAAGATTTTTGTATCTATGTTCATGGGGATATTGATCTGTAGTTTTCTTTTCTTGTAATGTGTTTGTCTAGTTTTGGTATTTGGGTAATTCTGGTCTCATAGAATGAGCTAGGAAGTATTCCTTCTGCTTCTATCCTCTGAAAGAGATTGCAGAGAAATGTTATAATTTCTTCCTTAAATGTTTGGTAGAATTCACCAGTGAACCCATGTAGGTCTGGTGCTTTCTGTTTGGGGGGATTATTAATTATTAATTAGATTTTATTAGTCAGTATAGGCCTATTCAGATAATTTCTTCCTTTTTGTGCGAGCTTGGTGGATTGTGTCTTTCAAGTTCATTTCATCTAGGTTATCAAATTTGTGAGCATAAAGTTGTTAATAATATTACTTTATTAACCTTTTAATGTCCAAGGGATATGTGGTAATGTTTCCTCATTTATTTCCAGTGTTAGTAATTTGTATTCTTTCTTTTTTTCTTAGTCTGGTTAGAAGCTCTTCAACTTCATTAATCTTTTCAAAAAAACAACTTTGGGTTTTGTTGATTTTCTCTACTGATTTCCTTTTCTCAGTTTCATTGATTTCTGCTCTAATTTTTATTATTTATTTTCTTCGACTTACTTTGGATTGATTGTTCGCTTCTTTTTATAGTTTCTTAAGGGAAAGCTTAGATAATTGATTTTAGATTTTTTTCTTTTCTCATAAATGCATTCCATGCTATGAATTTCCTTCTAAACATTGCTTCCACTGTATCTTACGATTTTAATAAGTTATATTTTCAGTTTCATTTAGTTCAAAATTTTTAAATTCTCTTGAGATTTCTTTGACCCATAGGTTATTTAGAAGCGTGTTGTTTAATCTTCAAATAGTTGGGAGATTTTCCAGGTATCTTTCTGTTATTGATTTCTTATTTAATTCCACTGTGGTCTGAGAGCAGACACTGTATGATTTCTGTTCTTTTAAATGTGTTAAGGTGTGGGGTGCAGTCATTTAGACATATGACTCTTGGTTTCATTTCAGGTTATGATCTCAGGGTCATAAGACCAAGGCTCCACACTTACTGCTTAAGTTTCTCTCCCCCTTTCCTTCTATACCTCCCCCCCCCAAAATAAATAAATAAATCTTTAAATGTGTTGAGGTGTGTTTTATGGCCCATAATATGGTCTATCCTCCTGAGTGTTCCATATGAACTTGAGAAGAATGTGCAATCTGCTGCTGTTGGACAAAGTGATCTATCGATGTCAGTTATATTTAGTTGATGGGTGGCACTGTCGAGTTCAACTATGTATTTACTGATCTGCTTATTATATCTTTCCATTTCTGATAAAGGAGTGTTATAATATAAACACACATAATTGAATACATTGTTGATATGATTATTTTCAACAGAAAATATTGGTCTGTCAGAAAAATTGATCTGTTAGATCAATTAAGAAAAAGGTTTCATTTTACCATCACTTATTCCTTCTCTGATGCCTTTTTTTCTTTATATAGACCTGAGTTTCTGACTTAAGATTTTCCTTCTCAAGAAATTTTTTTAAACTTTTACTGAAAGGCAGTATTGACAACAAACTGACAACAAATTTCCCCAATTTTTGTTTATCTGAGACAGTATTTTTCTTTCTCTTTTGAAGGATAATTTGATATGATAAATTATACTAAGTTGGTGGGTTTTCCTTTCTCAACATGTAAATATTTCACTGTGCTCTCTTTTGCTTGAAGGTTATTGAGGAGAAGTCAGATATAATTCATTTGGTTTTTTTTTAAGATTTTCTTATTTATTTGACAGAGAGAGAGTCTACAAGTAGGCAGAGTGGCAGGTGGAGGGAGAAGGAGAAGCAGGCTCCTTGCTGAGCAGAGAGCCTGATGAGGGGCTCAATCCCAAGACCCTAGGATCATGACCCACCCAGGTGCCCCCAGATATAATTCTTATTTTTGCTTTTGTATAGGTAACATTTTTTTTCCTGTACCTTCTTGCAAGACTTTTTCTTTAGCATTGCCTTTCTGAATTTTGAATATTACAGTCATAGGTGTATTTTTTTGGCTTTTAACTGGCTTGGTGCTCTGAGCTTCCTGGATCTGTGTTTTGGTGTCTGACGTTAATTTGGAGCAATTCTCAGTCAGCATTTTTCAAATATTGCTTCTGTACCTTTCTCTCTTCTTCTCCATCTGTTTTTTTTTCAAGATTTTATCTTTAAGTAATCTCTACACCCAACATGGGGCTTGAACTTACAACCCTGAGATCAAGAGTTGCATGCTCCAGTGACTGCGCCAGGGAGGGCCCTCACCTTCTGGTTTTCCCATATGATAATTGTCTTTTTCTGATTGACTTCTTTTGCTTAGCATAACATCTTCTAGTTCTATCCACATTGTTGCAAGTGGCAAGATTTCATTTTTGATGGTTGCATAATATTCCATTACACACACACACACACACACACACACACACACACCACCTCTTCTTTATCCATTCATCTGTCAATGGACATCTGGGCTCTTTCCACAGTTTGGCTCTTGTGGACATTGCTTCTATAAATATTGGGTTGCAAGAGCTCCTTCAGACCACTACATTTGTATCTTTGGGGTAAATACCCAGTAGTGAGATCACTAGGTAGAAGGGTAGTTCTATTTTCAACTTTTTGAGGAACTGCCATACTGGTTTCCAGAGTCGCTGCACCAGCTTGCATTCCTACCAACAGTGTAAGGAGGGTTCCCCCTTTTCCACATCCTTGTCAACATCTGTCATTTCCTGACTTGTTGATTTTAGCCATTCTGACTGGTGTGAGGTGGTATCTCACTGTGGTTTTGATTTGTATTTCCCTGATGCCGAGTGATGTTGAGCATTTTTCATGTGTCTGTTGGCCATTTGTATGTCTTCTTTGCAGAAATGTCTGTTCATGTCTTCTGCCCATTTCTTGATTGGATTATTTGTTCTTTGTGTGTTGAGTTTGATAAGTTCTTTATTGATTTTGGATACCAGTCCTTTCCCTGATAAGACATTTGCAAATATCATCTCCCATTCATCAGCTGTCTTTTGGTTTTGTCGATTGTCTTCTTTGCTTTCCAAAATTTTTAATCTTAATGAAATTCCAATAGTTCATTTTTGCCTTTGTTTCCCTTGCTTTTGGAGACATGTTTAGCAAGAAGTGGCTGCAGCTGAGTTCAGACAGGTTGCTGCCTGTGTTCTCCTCTAGGATTTTGATGGATTCCTGTCTCACATTTAGGTCTTTCTCCCATTTTGAGTCTATTTTTGTGTATGTTGTAAGAAAATGGTGCAGTTTCATTCTTCTGCATGTGGCTGTCCAATTTTCCGAACACCATTTGTTGAAGAGATTATTTTTTTTCCATTGGATATTCTTTTCTGCTTTGTCAAAGATTAGTTGACCATAGAGTTAAGGGTCCATTTCTGGGTTCTCTATTCTGTTTCATTGATCTATGTGCCTGTTTCTGTGCCAGTACCATATTGTCTTGATGACTACAGTTTGTAATAGAGTTTGAAGTCTGGGATTGTGATGCCACTAGCTTTGGTTTTCTTTTTCAACCCTCTTCTGGCTATTTGGGGTCTTTTCTGTTTCCATACAAATTTTAGGATTATTTGTTCCAGCTCTGTGAACAATGCTGATGGTATTTTGATAGGGAGTGCATTGAATGTATAGATTTCTATGGCCTTTATCTGATATTTTCAGATAGTGTAAACATCTTCACAATATTTGTTTTTCTATCCATGAGCATGGAATGTTTTTCCATTTCTTTGTGTCTTCCTCAATTTCTTTCATGTGTGTTCTAGGAGTACAGATCCTTTGCTTCTTTGGTTAGGTTTATTCCTAGGGGTCTTATGATTTTGGGTGCAATTGTAAATGGGATCGATTCCTTAATTTCTCTTCCTTCTGTCTCATTGTTAGTGTATAGAAATGTGACTGATTTCTGTGCATTGATTTTATATCCTGCCACTTTGCTGAATTCCTGTATGAGTTCTAGCAATTTTAGGGTGGAGTCTTTTGGGTTTTCCACATAGAATATCATGTCATCTGCAAAAAGTGAGAGTTTGACTTCTTCTTTGCTGATTTGGATGCCTTTTCTTTTTGTTGTCTGATTGCTGAGGCCAGGACTTCTAGTACTATTTTGAACAATTGATGAGAATGGGCATCCCTGCCATGTTCCTGACTTTGGGGGAAAAGCTCTTAAAAGCTTTTCCCTGTTGAGAATAATATTCGCTGTGGGCTTTTTCTATGTGGCTTTTATGATATTGAGGTATGTACCCTCTATCCCTACACTGTGAAGAGTTTTAACTATAATTTCTTTACTATGGCCTTCTTCGTTTGTAAAATGAAAGCTTTAAATTAGATGTGTGATCTCAAACATCACCTGCTGTTCTAACCATTTCTAAATAATGAATGTGATGAAAGCAGTGTGATTTTTATACTCTCAGCACTGCAAAGTAGGACCAGTTTACAAGAGGGTATAAAAACATGACCTTAGCAATTTCTACAGGCTTACGCAATTATCCACACCAGTGGGATCCTCAGAACAGATAACAGCAGTGCTGACCAGCATCCTGATGCTCAGTTTGGAGACTTGATGAGATCAAACTCCAATTTTAACCAAAAATATCTCCACTATTTGGCCTGAAAGAAAAAAAAACATAAACAATAACCTTGATTTGACTAAAATATCAGCAGAGAGGGACACCATCTGTGACCTAGCTAAGGAATTTTGGAACTGAGCAGCTAAGAGAAAAATTTGCAAGACAGATGCAGTATTTAATTTACTGTTCTTAAGACTGCCTAGGGAACTTACTGAGAAGAGAGGGAAAAAGAGAGGCAATAATAACCATTCTGCAACAATTTAGGTATGTCCCACTTAAGAGGCCAAAGGAAAAGAAATGTATAAATTATAGCCAATTAGAATATATAATGGAAGAAAGCATATATTTCAGTGGTTTCACAAAAAGGTAAAGTAGCTAGAAATAAATGCACTAATAAATATGCAATTCCTACAAAAAATTTTTTTTAATTTACTTTTGGACACACAAGAAAAATAGATTAAGTGGAAAGTATACTGTGTTCTTAACTGGTAAGACTTAATATCATGAACGTATCAAGTCTCTCTAAATTGATCTATACATTTAATTTAATTCCAATAAAAATTTTAAATGGATTTTTAAATTAGTAAAGTTAAGTCTGAACTTTGTGTAAAAAATGAATTAAGATTTGCCAGTAAAATTCTGAAAAGAGTAATTGAAAGGGCTTGGACCAGCCACATATGTTTAAATATTATATATTTCAATAAATAATGTATTACACGCAAATCAGTAGAAAGGATGAGAAAGTCCAGAAATAGACCTAAATACATAATATGATAAGGATGACATTATATCATTAGGGAGAAAGCAGAGTATTTGATAAATGGTCTTGGAAGTACTTGGTAAACACATGGACAAATTCCAAAGGGGCTACACACTTAAATCCAGAGAAGCAAGCTGTAAAAACAGACAAGGAAGTACAGCAGAGTTTTTTCTCAAGTTAGCGTGGGTACAGCTGGCTGCTCCACTCTAAGGAGCTGAGCTAAAAGCTAAGCAGCCACTCTTGAGAGTGATGGGTCCTGATCATCCAAGGAAAAAACAATATGGCTGTACCTTCACTTCTGCTCTGCAATCTCATGTGACAAAAATGTCTCCTGTGGCCCACCTTATAAGAAACATACAGAGAAGGGAATTGTGAAGCCTATGGTTCAGCCTAACCAAGTTGACACATTTCAAAACCACCACCATCAAATGATATGCAAAATTTTCTATTTCAGTACTATTAGTTTCATTGGAAGATTGTGAATAACCTATATAGCTATCAAAGGATCTGGTTAAACAAATTATGGTAAACAAGTTATGGTAAACTGTAAATTAAATACTATACAGTCATAGAAAGAATGAAAAAGCTCTTTATAACATGACACAGTCTCTAAAATATTGTGTCGATTAAAAAAAGAGATTTGATGGGCATCTGCGGGGCTCAGTTGGTTAAGTGGCTGTCTTTGGCTCAGGTCATGATCCCAGGGTCCTGGGATCGAGCCCTGGATTGAGCTCCCTGCTCAGTGGGGAGCCTATTTCTCCCTCTCCCTCTGCCCTTCCCCAACTTGTTCTCTCTCTCTTAAGTAAATAAGTAAAATCTTTGAAAAAAGAGAGAGAAGGTTGAAACCAGAGGATTTAAAAAAAGAAAGAAAATATATTCGTCTGAAAGTATATACAAGAAAGTGTTGATATTCACTGATTCCAGGGAGGGAAAATAGTGGTTAAGGGATGGGGGTAGCAAGAAATACATTTTCACACCTACTGAATTTTGACTCATATGAATCGACATTTAATTAAATTTAATCTAAGTTTAAGAAACAAGTGGAAATAATCAAGAAGGTGTATATTGAACATACAATACATAACCTGGACAGTGCTAGGTATTATCTTGGCCATGAGAGAAAACAGGATTGGAATATCTCCTGTTCTGAAGTAACTAAGAGTCTATCTGGATTTTTCTTCCTCCATGTTCCTTGAATATCAGTGTTCTACAAGGTTCTGGACCACTTCTTTTTTCATTCCTAGGAGATCCCATCTACTCTAGTAGATTTAACTATCATCACTATGCTGACCGTTCTCAAACATATGTCTCTAACCTCATGGTCACCCCTCAGTTTTACCCATGTATAACTGTTTCTAGTTCATTTGGACAGAGAGTAGTTCCTACAAGTATCAATATGTCTAATCAGTCATCTTCCCTTCTTCCAGAAATGGCCCCTGGAAGTTCCAAACCTGATCTTCCTCTCAAATTTCCTAGCTTTGAATTTTTCATTCCGTGCTTGTTATTTATTATTATTAAAACAAGAGTTTTTACAAGTCTATTTTTTGTTTGTTTGCTTGCTTGTTTCCTGCTTTTGCTTGAATGCAAGAAAGGCTCTTCCCATTCCTAAATCAGCTAACAATTTGTCTATATTTTTCTTCTATTTCTTTTTTGGATTAATAAAATAATTATCTTTTTGAAATTTATTTCGATATGAGTAACAACCTAATATCCCAACATCATTTATTTTAAAAAAAAATCATCTTCTCTTGTGCTTGTGTCTGAGTAACTTTTCAGCTTGTTCTCTGGGGTTTTCTAGGTAGGTAATGTAATTAGCGAAAATTTTGCTTTCCTTCCCAGTATTTACACCTTTTAAACTAATCAGAACATTTTGGTTGCCCACAGTAGAAATCCAGCTTAAACTGTCTTAAGCAAGAAATGAAAGAAACCAGGACGGATGGGAGTTGCTTCTGTCATGGCTGAATTCAGGGATTCGTATGATGTCTTAAATAATCTGTCTCTCTGTTCCTTGGCTCTGCTTCTTTCAGTGTGGTTCTCAATTTCAGATAGGTACAATGCAAGCAGAGACTAGATGTTAAGTCAACCGCAGGCCTCCACTTAATAGACTTTTTTTTTTGTCCTAGCAACACAACTCCTTGGAGCCTTAGTGAGTTGCCTGTCAAGGTTATTTTTGGTCAACTTATGTGCCAATACAGGGGTTATGATCTTGTCATGCTGGGCCAGGCAGCTCTATGAATAACTTTACCAGGTATTTAAACAGTTGGAGTTGGACCACACCTTCTTATCTATCTATCTATCTATCTATCTATCTATCTATCTATCTGTCTGTCTGTCTGTCTGTCTGTCTGTCTATCTATCTATTTATTTATTTTGGCAGCAAGAGTAGGCTAAGCTCTGTTTCCCACTAAAACTTCTTAGTCTCAGGTTATGGATAGGAAAAAATGATGGGAGGTTGCAAGAGTGGTCTTCCCTTTCTGTAAACATCCACTTACGCTGCCTTTCAACCCTCTCATGCAAAGAGTTTTTGGAAGGGAGGCCCCTCCACATTTGTCCAGCAGCGGGACATGGCGACAAATGCCTCAAGCAAGGCTTTGGGTCTTGGGTTTCCTCTCATTTCAGGTTCTTACCATATATGCCCCTGTGGCAATCACCAGATTCCAACTTTTAGGGTTTAAATCTTAACAACAGGGGTGGGAGCAAAGTACAGAGTTTTGTTATTGTAATTTGACATGATTATTAGACTGGATCTCAGCATTCTCAAATATTTGGCTTTGTTTTTTGTTTTTTGTTTTTTGTTTTTTTTGTTTCCAGCCAAGCCACCTTGGTCTGGAATCTGTCACTTTACTGGTCCATTTTACTCAAGGCTTTGAGTCTAATTTAAGCCTTAACTTCAGGGGGCCTATGGGCTGAGACCCAGAGGCCTCCTTTGCTGACTACGGTAGATTACCAGCTTCCCTTCCTGGCGAGGCTAAATCCTCAGAGGTCCCCAACTCCACATTTTTCCTGAGGATCTTTGACTTATAAACTTACTCTTTATACCACTTTTTACCTTCACTTTAGCTTTCTGTGTTTCAAAGCCTAGTGGAGTGTTTGTGCCTACTGTACCACTTCAGAATTCTCCCACAGGCTTCGCTCTCTGCCCTTTTCCCACCCCCACTCCCACACACCCTGAAGGAAGGGCCTCCTCCTTCAGTACCTCATTTGGTGTCCAGGCCACCTGTGGTTTTATGGCTGTTGGAAGGCATGGGGGTGAGGGAGCAGTACTAGAAGCTGTCACAGGGATGCCAGATGGTGACAGAGCAGATACCAGTGGAAGGGGCCAGGCAGTTCTCCCACCTTGCGGTTGGCTGGTGAGGGGGTGTGAGATTTCCACTTATGTGAACGCTGGGAGGTTGACTGGCAGTGGCTCTGGGTACAGGTCATTTGAATTTTCTAACCCCATGGAAAATGAGAGACCATGGAAAAAACAGTGAGATCAGATTGGGAAAGGATATTTACAGTATCTTAAACCAAACATGGTCAAATATTTAGAGTATGCAGGGAAAGAAAAAAAAAAACCCCAAGAACTCCGATCGAGAAAAAGGGAGGTGCAAACCCAAACAACAGCAAAACAGGCAATTCAAGAAGAGGAAGCCCAAAAGGCTAATACACATATGAAGCTATGTGCAGCCTTTGTGGTAATGAGAGAAATAAGACAAAACAAATAAGAATACATCCCTTTATACTTGCTAGATTGGCATAAAGTAGAAAGCTGAGAACACTGAGAGCCAATGGAGATGTGGGCACCGTAGCCAGAGTGTGGATGGGTGTGGCCATCCCAGAGACCCATCTGGTGGCACTTCCTCAAATCAGGTGGCCCCCTAGCCTGTACCCAGCAATACCCCTCCAAAAGAGCAGTTCTCACACCGGTGCACAAGGGCACATGTAGAGGGCTCTCTGCAGTATTGGGTGTCAGAGTGGGGATTTGGAGATAACTAGACGTCCATTACAGAAGCATGAAAGTTAGTAAAGGGAAACCTCACTAGAAATGGAGTCGGGAGGTTTGGCAGGGGGGGGACCTCATGTCCTACCACTCCTTGTCAACTGCAAATCCAACAGGAAGAGATGGACCTTGCACAGGGATACTACATTACTATCCCAGCAGGAGGAAGGAAATTTTCCTCCTCCCTGGCAACCGCCCAGCCAATGACAGACAGTCACAACTCAGCCAATGAGAAGGCACCATACTCCCAACTCCCAGTTTACTCCAATGGGCTTTTTGTTTACAACAGCCAACTTCCCTTTCCCCTTTGAAAGTGCTTTCTCCTACGTTCTGTGGCCTCGCGTCTTGTGTTGCCATAGCTTGGTTACTTTGGATTGCAGTTCTCTGGTATTCCCAAATAAACCCCATCTTTTACTGGTAAAATAACTGGCAGTTTTATTTTTAAGATTAATGGATAAGATAATGGATAAGATTAAGGGAATGGTTAGGAAAACTCTGGTAGGTATACACTTCTGCAGCAATGAACTGGAGTGCGTGCAGCAGCACGGATGGATTTTTTAAAAATGGCAGTTGGCAAAAACAGAAACAGAATGACAATACAAGAAATACCTTTAAGTAAATTAATAATACATGCACAATAGTGGTGGTGTTTGCACAATGTAGTGAATACGTTAAAAACCACCAATTATACAGTTAAAATTGTAACCAGGGTCCACCCACTTGGCTCTGAGGGGCCCAAAAAGACTAGGGTTGGCCACCCGCTGCTGACAAACGAGTGGCGGTGAAACCAGAAAGGAATTCATTTCAGTGAGGCCGATACCGGGAAGAAACGGACTCATGTCTCAAAGACTGACTCCAAGTGCTGAAAATACTTCCAGGTTTATATAAGGAAAATGTGGAACAAATGTTGGTGGGTGGCACGTAGAGGTCAGTAGAGGTCAGGTTGATCATTTTCTTGGGGTCAATCACACTGGGTCTTGCTGGCGTCAGGACAGTTGTTATTGCTTGAAGGGTAGTTACAGTCCCCATCTTAGGATGCTTTGCCTGCCACTTCCTTTGCCTGAGTTGAGATAAGCTGGAAAGAAAAACTTGATCAACGAGAAAGTATAGACTGAGGTCAAAATGGAGGCATTTTAAGGCACAATTGGATTCTCTTTCAAAATGATGAATTATATGGTATGTGAATTTTATCTCAATAAAAGTTCATGCACATAAAACCACAGTAAATATTTTCACCAGAACAAATTAAAGAATACTTAACATCTCAAACGCATTAGAAAGCTTGTCTATGAAGGTTAGGGAAGCGGGAGTAAAAAGTAGAAGTGAAAAGAAATAAGAGAGTAAAGTTTTGTGCAGGCCAGTGATTAAAAACAGAGCTCCATGGTCAGTAAGGACTCAGGGACAACATCGCTCCAGGAAGCCAAATGCTGCCTCCTGCAGAGGCCCTTCTCTTGCCCACTCACCTGCTGCTTCCTGCAAAATGATTCCATTTCCAGAATCCTCATTAAGCTCCAACATTTTCCCCAGCCTTCTCCAGTTCTGAAGCCAATCTCCTTTCCACACCAAAAGGCCCGGTTTTTTTTCTTTCATATTATTAGCCCTTGATTCTAGATTAGGAAAAGCCTTGAATATCAAGAAAAATTGAGCAGTTTTCCTTTCTCGTGGACGAAGAGAACCCAATGTTTAGATATCTCAGTTCTCTGATTTCCACTGCCTGAAAGGGAGTGCAAATGTTTACTTCTCCAAGGGAGCCGCTGTCCCCCCACAGAGCAGGACAAACCTGTGCTAATGGAATGAAAAGAAACTGAGTTCAGTTTTACATCCAAACAGAGCAAACCTTCATACCTTGCTTACATAGGTAATAGAAATCTACTCATACTTCCTGAAGCCAAGAACAGGAGTTTACTATAGAATACAGGAGTACCTCTTGGAACGCAAAGGTTGAAATACAGTCAGGCTTCAAGAAAAAAAATAAAACAGGAAGCAGGAAGCTGGAAAGCTGCCAAGAGCCAATAATTCACTCAGCTGCCCCCCACTCCCCCAATTTATTTTTCCATACACAAAGTAGTATATGAGTTCCTCACTGTTGAAACAATGAGCAAAGGTCCATGTCATTACTGAACCTCAATTCCCAATTCCTGAGGAAAAAATGGGATTGGCTCAACTTGGGTCATGTTTATTTAGCTACTGGGGAGGTGGGGTGGTGTGGTGTGGGGGTGTCACATACTGC
The DNA here is from genome assembly GCA_002007465.1 of Ailurus styani. Lineage (NCBI taxonomy): Eukaryota > Metazoa > Chordata > Mammalia > Carnivora > Ailuridae > Ailurus > Ailurus styani. The sequence continues at coordinate 1,841,521 of LNAC01000215.1, forward strand.
CAAAACCCACTCTGGGGAGAAGAAGGCAATTTTCAAAGAAAGGGGTTCGAGCTACCCAGATGTCTCCAGAAGAGTCTACTAAAATATCTACAAAAATCAACCATATGTTAATCAGAAATAGAAAAATAATTTCATTTCCAAAAGCCAACATTAGATAGGTCACATTCTACTGTCAAAACACAATGATTTTAGAAATTAAAAATAGAAGTTTCAAGTAAAGAGAGTCAATACATAGTTAACACACTCCAGTTATGAAATAAGGCCAAAACTGCCTTCAAGGAAATTAGTTACATGAAATGATTTCATTCTTAATTTGGAAAAGGTTAAAATAAATAAATCAAGAATTCTCAAGAAATTCGTAAAAAATTATTTTGTTTTAATTTAAAGGATGCAGAAGGAAAAATAAGAGCTAAAATAAATGAATTCTAAAATGTAAAAATTATCAAATTAAATAAATGTAAGAGCGAGTGCTCTGAGAACAACAATCAGCAACAAAATAGACTCACCTCTGGCAAGTATAATTAGAAAAATAAATATATAGCACTAAACATTAGAAAGGAGAGAGATACAGAAAAGATGTAATAAGTATAAGAGAAGATCTACAGATTAATATTAATATATTTTAAAAATTGGACAAAATAAATGATTTTTTATAAATGAACAAAATTAGTACAAAAAGAAGTAACAAAACTGAACAGAATGATAACCTTGGAAGAGTTGAAATTGTCATTTTAAAAGAACTGCCAATGAAACAGATACATATTCTCTCTATATATTTAGTTCTGTAGCTGAGTCTTTTCAAACTTTCAAAGAGTAGATAGCACTAAAGTTATTTAAAATTGTGCAGCACACAAAAAGATGAATGATCTCCCTCTTAGAATGATCTCCCAAGATAGCATAACTTTCATGCCAAAACCTCATACAGTTAGACAATTAAAGCCTGGTGTCACGTTTTCATGCCTGCTGACAGTCCCCTTTTTGGAATGTGTTGGGGAGGAGATGGGTGAATTGACAATTGAGTCTGTATGCTATAGGAAGGTAGGGAGGTACAACGGGGTCCAATCAAGCCTGACTGAGAAAAGGGATGGGTGCTTTGCATCATCGCTAGAAGGGATCTGGGATCATTTGCAGTTGTGATTGTACCTGGGAATTGAGTATTTTGTAAATGCCTACTATTTAATTCTGTATAAAACAAATAGAAAAATCTCAAACCAATACTTAGCAATACATGTAAGATATTCTGATATTTTTTATGCTATTCTATTTAGTTTCTTAAAGTGCCAAACAACACACTAAATTGATTTTATTCCCATGACTAGGTTGCAGTCCACAATCTGAAGAGCAGTAGAGAAATGGGATCACGGGCGCCTGGGTGGCTCAGTGGGTTAAAGCCTCTGCTTTCAGCTCAGGTCATGATCTCAGGGTCCTGGGATCGAGGCCCGCATCAGGCTCCCTGCTCAGCGGGGAGCCTGCTTCCCCCCCCTCTCTGCCTGCCTCTCTGCCTCCTTGTGATCTCTCTCCCTCTGTGAAATAAATAAAATCTTTAAAAAAAAAAAAAGGAATGGAATCACACTAGGAGGTCCCATCCTCGGAGAAATGAGCCGTTGGGTGAGCACCTGTGTGCGCTCACACTCGCTGGTTCTCTAAAGGCTGTCATGTCACAGACAGGTTCTGCTCTGTTGACAACCCCTTTTCCTTTCCTTTCCCTTTTTTTTTTTTAAAGATTTATTTATTTATTTGACAGAGAGAGACAGTGAGAGCAGTAACACAAGCAGGGGAGGGCAGAGGGAGAGGGAGAAGCAGGCTTCCCGCCAAGCAGTGAGCACGATGCGAGGCTCAATCCCAGGACCCTGGGATCATGACCTGAGCCGAAGGCGGACACTTAATGATTGAGCCACCCAGGCCGCCAACAACTCCTTTTTCTGATAATGTGTTTTCTCATCCATGGGGGTGGGACCTGTTCACTTAGTCATAGTTGCTTGGACCCCGGTGGGAACATGAAGCCAGCTGGAATACAGCTTCTGAGAGAGGATTCTGTGGCGCCTAACTATGGCTCCTTCACCACTTAAGCTAATATAAGAGAGTTTCTAAACTCACCACCAAAACAGCTCTCACTGTATATATAGGAAAAATGTGTAAGGTACAAAGTTTGAAGTCTATTTTAATTCATTGTACCTTCTTCTTAAATATATTATTTGATTTTCCATTTAGGGGGTTGACAAACCATGGCCCATAGTCAAATCCAGCCTGTGGCTTATTAGACAATATTATTGTACATTCCACCAACTAGGAATGGTATTTACAACTTTAAAGGGTTGTGAAACAATAAAGTAGGATTTGTGACAGAGATCGCATGTGCCCCACAGTACCTAAGTAAGTATTATCTGGCTCCTTTCAGAAGGTGGCCAACTTCTGCTCTGTATTCTTGAGATGTCTTGTCTATCTGATCTGTCAAATATTCAGAGGTATATTAAACATTTCCATTCCTTTTAAGTTTTTGTCAGTTTTGGCTTTACATATTTTGATGCTCTGTTCAATACATCAAAGTTAATGATGATCATATTTTCTAGATCTCATTAAATGCACTTGTGTTGGATTCCATTTGAATAATAACGTACTGTTATTCTTGCTATATTTTTTGTTTCTATTAGCTTAATTTATTTGTCCATCCTTTATCTTAAACCTTTTTTTTTTATCGCATTGTCTTAAGTTGCCTCTTAGAAAGAAAGTATACATTGATCTTGGTTTTTGCTGAATCTGAAAATCTTTGACTTGTAAGAAAGAATATAATAGAGAGATTAAAACATATGAATGTATTGCAATGATTTGTTTGGGGCTACTTCCATTATGCTGTTTCAGTCAAAGTGAAAAGGTATATCAGCTAGCATGCTTTCATAGCCAAGTGATAACTACTCTTCCTTGAACAACCAGAAAAGTTACAATCTCATAAATATATACCATATTCTGGACCATAAATAAACTTTTAGATTTTTTTAAAATTGAAATCATATTAAATGTTTCTCAACCATAACAAAATAAAGTAAAATTCAATAATAGGGGCTCCTGGCTGGCTCAGTGGGTAGAGCATGTGACTCTTGATCTCAGGGTTGTGGGTTCAAGCCCCACACTGGGTGGAGAGATTGCTTAAAAAGAAAAATCTTTAAAAAAAATTCAATAATAGATGCCAAAAAATCTCAAAACATTAGAATGTATATATATATATACATATACACATATGTATATATAGGGGTGTGTGTGTGTGTGTATGTGTGTAAAGATAATTAGAAAATATTTTGAACTGAATGCAAATAAAAAATCAACATGCCAAAATTTGCAGAATACACCTAAAGCAGCTTAGGGGAAATTTATAGCACTAAATGCTTAAATTAGAAAAGAAGAAAGGTGTCATATTGTCTCAGTCAGCTTTAACAAATCACAGACAGGTGGCTTCAACAACAAACATGTATTTCTCATAGGCTGGAAGTCTGAGATCAGAGGGCAGCATGGGCATGTTCTTAGAGATACTCCCTGTCTCCTCTTTTTATGAGGGCACTAATCCCATCATGAGGTCCCCACCCTCATGGCCTCCTCTATCCCTAATTACCTCCCAAAGCCCCACCCCTGAAAATGATCACTTGGGAATTAAGATTTCAACATATGAATTGAAATTGGCAGGGGATCCAAACAGTCCATACTACACAATCATCTAAGCTTCCACCTTATGAAAACAGAAAAAGAAGAGCAAATTAAATCCTGTGCCATCAGAAGGAAGGACGTGAAAAGGGTCAGAGCTGAGCCAAATAAAATTAGAAATAAAAGCAATAGAGAAAATCAGTGAAACTAAATGCTGCGTTTTTGATAAGATCAAAAAAAAAAAGAAAGAAAGAAAACAAAACTTGAAAAACCTCCAGCCACACTGACCAAGAAGAAAAAGGAAGAAGCCACAAATTACCATAATCACTACAGAACCTACAGACGGTAGATGAATAATTAGGAAATACTATGAAAAATTCTCCATCCATGTATTTGATAACTGAGATCAAATGAATCCTTTCCTTGAAAGACAAAAACAAAAACTCACTCAAGAAAAAAAAAAGGATGACTTGAAAGAGTCCTCTATCTGTCAAGTGCATCAAATTTGTAGTAAAATAAAATAAAACAAAAACTTTCTCATGAAGAAAACTTCAGACCCAAAGGATTTCATGGGCAAATCCTACCAAACACTCAAGGACATAGTAATACCAATCCTAGATATCCTCTTCTGGAAAATACAAGAGTAGGAAATACTTCCTAACTCATTTTATGAGGTCAGCATTACTCTAATGCTGAAGCTAGATAAAGATGTTACAAGAAAACTACAGACAATGCTTCATAACATATAAAATTCTGAAAAAAACTTGGCAAACAAAGCCCCAAAATGCATAAAAATGACAATACATCCAAGTGAGATTTATCCCAGGAATGCAAAACAGTCTCAACATTTGAAAACAAATCAACGTAATTTACCATATTAGTAGACCAACGAAGAAAATATTTGTGTAATTCAAAGTTTGTTAGATTATGCCCTGGTATAAGTCTTTTTGAATAAATTTCATCTTAAATATCTAGAAACATCACCAAAAGCAAGGGAAGCAAGGGCAAAATGAACTATTGGGACTTCATCAAGATAAAAAGCTTTTTCACAGCAAAGGAAACAGTTAATAAAACCAAAAGACAACTGACAGAATGGGAGAAGATATTTGCAAATGACATAGCAGATAAAGGGCTAGTATCCAAAATCTATAAAGAACTTATCAAACTCAACACCCAAAGAACAAATAATCCAATCAAGAAATGGGCAGAAGACATGAACAGACATTTCTGCAAAGAAGACATACAAATGGCCAACAGACACATGAAAAATGCTCAACATCACTTGGCATCAGGGAAATACAAATCAAAACCACAGTGAGATACCACCTCACACCAGTCAGAATGGCTAAAATCAACAAGTCAGGAAATGACAGGTGTTGGCAAAGATGTGGAGAAAGGGGAATCCTCCTACATTGTTGGTGGGAACGCAAGCTGGTGCAGCCACTCTGGAAACCAGTATGGCGGGTCCTCAAAAAGTTGAAAATAGAACTACCCTACAACCCAGCAATTGCACTACTGGTTATTTACCCTAAAGATACAAACGCAGTGATCCAAAAGGGCATGTGCACCCAAATGTTTATAGTAGGAATGTCCACGATAGCTAAACTATGAAAAGAACCTATATGTCCATCAGCAGATGAATGGATAAGGAAGATATGGTATATATATACAATGGAATACTATGCAGCCCTCAAAAAATGAAATCTTGCCATTTACAACAATGTGGATGGAACTAGAGGGTATTATGCTAAGTGAAATAAGTCAGTCAGAAAAAGACAATTATCATATGATCTCTCTGATATGAGGAATTTGAGAGGCAGGGCAGGGGTTCATGGGGGGAAGGGAGGGAAAAATGAAACAAGATGGGACCAAGGAGGGAGACAAACCATAAGAGACTCAATCTCTGGAAACAAACTGAGGGTTGCTGGAGGGGAGGGGAGTGGGAGGGACGGGGTGGCTGGGTGATGGACATTGGGGAGGGTATGTGCTAGGTGAGTGGTGTGAATTGTGTAAGCCTGATGATTCGAAGACCTGTACCCTGGGGCAAATAATACATTATATGTTAATAAAAAATTTTTGTGTTAAATTTGATGAACACCTTTTTTTTTTTAAGATTTTATTTTTAAGTAATCTTTACACCCAGTGTAGGACTGGAACTCACAACCCCAAGATCAAAAGTCGCATGCTCCACCGACTGACTGAGCCAACCAGGAGCCCCACTGAATGAACACTTTTAATCTGATTACACAGGTTTTCCTCAGCCTAGGAATTTGGTTTTTGTTTTTGTTTTTTGTTTTTTGTTTTTTGTTTTTTTGCTTTTGATAATTACTTCTGTTTGATTTATTCTGATGTCTTTGGCAGGGATAGCAGTTATCTACATGTTAGATTAGATTTCCTTTTCTCCATGCTTTAAACCCCCCATCTTTTTGTTTCTTTGTAATTTTCCCCTAAATTCTGGGATACTTTCTCAAGCTTGTTGCCAGTTAGCTACTGCTGTGTGACAAACCATCTCAAAACATAATGGCTTTAAATAATAACATGTACTATGTCTCACAAACTTCCAAGTCAGTGGTTCTGCCAGCATGAGCTGGACTCAGCTAATAGTTTGGCTTGCCTCTGTGTCTGTGGTCAGCGGGATGACTGGCCATTGACTGTCTAGGGTCTAACTTTTGCTGGAATGGCTTGGCTCTGCTCCATGGGATCTCTCAGCCTTCCCGAGGCTAGCTTAAGCACAGTCTCATGGCAACGGTGGAGGAGCAGGCAGAGAACTAATATTCTAAGCACTTTTCAAGCCTCTGTATAGTCAAGTTTGCTGTTGTCTCTTTGGCAAGCCACATGGCTGAGCCCCAAGTCAAATGGAAAGGGACTTCAAAGATACAGAGCAAAGGGGCTATAGAGGAAGACTATACATTAGGGCCATTAACATGATCCATCTACCACATTTTTCCTTTATGTTACCTATTTAATTTTCTATAGAACCAGTTTTATAGGATTTATAGATTATATTTTGATATTTGTTTTTAGGTTCCATGTTGTCTTATTTTTTTTCTTATCCACGACCCTTTAAATTTCATTCTACTGTCTTTCCATCTTACCCTGTTTATTCTTTATGACTTTCCTGTTGTATTTCATATTGACCATATCTTCCTGTATTCTATGAAGGAGAGCACAGTATTCAAAGAGTTTTGTCTTTTTTTTTAAGTTCAGAAACTTTTAAAAGTTTTCAGAGGTCTCATGAAATTCTTCTCTGCTCTTCCCTTCTCTTCATTGTAATATATTCTTATAAGCCTCATTTGACATCTTCTGAATAAATAATAAGACAATATTTTTTTCAAAGATTTTATTTATTTGAGAGAGAAAGTGAGAGAGAGCATGAAAGGGGAGAAGATCAGAGGGAGAAGCAGACTCCCCATGGAGCTGGGAGCCCAATGTGGGACTCGATCCCGGGACTCTGGGATCATGACCTGAGCCAAAGGCAGTTGCTTAACCAACTGAGCCACCCAGGTGCCCCAGACAATATTTTTTGATGCGTGTGATATATGGGTTGCTTTTGGGCTCACTCTGGGTCTATCTAAGTGATGGTTAAAAAAAAAAATCTCATCACAGATGCCCAGTGGAGAGAGGAGGTGGGTGAATCCAGCTCCCAGTCCTCACTAGAGTTTCTAGCCAGTACTCACCAGTGCATTTGTGCTCTGAGGAAATGACATAATATCCTGTTCCTGCTGCCTAATTCTGTAATATTCTAAACAAAGAAAATACAATTTGGGCACGCAGAACTACCAGGATTCTTCCTGCCTGCCCCTGCCAGCCATTCTTCACTTGTGAGGAGTATTCTGCACCACCTCCAGCTGTCATCTGCGAGTTCCTGTCTCTTAATGTGTGAAGACAGACAGCAAAGGTTATGTGTAGGCTGGGGGTGGGGGGTGGGTGGGTGGTGGTAGCAACAGTGTTCTGGCAGTCTCAAAAACAAAAACAAAAACAAAAAACCAGTCCCAGCTTGGCGGACACTGCTTTCTCAGTTTTCTGGTAAGGTTCTAATTGCATCACAGCTATGCCCGTGATGGTCTGGCACACGGGTTTAGCCCCAGCAGTGTCTCACACAATACTGAAGCACTTAAGTTACGAGGATGAACAAATACAGGGACCCTAAACCTCTGAGCTGTGAATGGGGCATAGGTTTAAAGTATTTTCCACCATTACGAAGATAGTCTCTGTTTTGTGACGTAAAGATGGCGTGCCATGATATGGGAAGTTGGGCACGTGTTTTCAACATGGCTTCACTCCTCCCAGAATCTTATTTATTGTTGCCCATGGGTCTTAGTTTTTGGTAATGGTATGAACTTTTATCTTTTTAATAAAAGCTTCGGGAAGACTGCATTCAAGAGCCATTCAAGAGCCAGACTATGATGAGAATTTTGTTTTGAATAAATTAAAGAAATGCATAGAAGCAAAATCCAAAAGCTGAAAAAGGTAAGTATGCCTTGAAAAATCTCAGGGCTAGCCCAATCCTCTGACTCTCCATTTTCCCCTCCCAGAGTCAGCCTCTCCAGTGAAATTATCTTACATGTTCCCAGAGATATCCTCTACATACATGAACACAGTATATGCATGTATATGCACGCACATAGCCACATACTGACCAGTTTCCTTTGTGATTTTTACTTATTAGCAAATCTTAGAGGTATTTCCATATGTCAGTACATACAGAGATTTACTTATCTTCCAGCCTTTCTACTGAGATTTTTAAAGTACATTTTTAATTTTAATCAAGTAAATCGTTATGTTTGGTTTAAAAAGTCAAATAGAGCATAAAGATTATTACAAAAGACAATACCCCTCCTTGCCCCTCATTCCTCATTTTCCTAGAAGAAACCACATTCAACTCTTTCAGTGATTCTTCATATATTTCCATGTATTATATTTTTAAATAATATACAAATGTTAAAATTCTTGGATTTTCCAATCTTTTAAGAAAGATTTTATTTATTTACTTATTTTAGAGAGGGGGTGGAGAGAGAGAGTGGGGGGGAAGGAGCAGAGGGGAAGGGAGAGAATCTTCAAGCTGACTCCCGGACGAGATGGAGCCCATGGCAGGGCTGGATCTCATGACCTCATGACCCTGAGAGCATGACCTGAGCCAAAATCAAGGATCAGACATTCAAGTGACAGCCACGCAGGCGCTCCAGGACTTTTTACCCTTTTAAATATCATCCATTCACTTTTTTCAACTCATCCATTTAGATGGCATAGAAGGAGCTGGTGAATGAGTTGGAGGTCAGACCAACGGAAGAATGAAGGAAGAGTAACATTGGAAAAGTCAAGAGAAGTTTGTGTTTCAAGAAAAGGAACAGTCAATGGTATCAAGGGTTCTGAAGAGATAAGGTGGTAAAGACTGAACCGCTTCCACTCTGCCTACTTAAGTGTTGACTTCTACTTTCAGCTCTAACAACTTCAGCGGGCTAGGAGCCTGTTGTGAAATGAACAGAACTGTTTGCAAGTGGGGAAGGGAAGTAATTCCGGGTTGTCTAAACAATGAGTCAGTTGGTATGGGAAGTGCGGGGGTACATGAGGGGTGTGAGACCTAGAATCCTTGAACTCTTGCTTAGCTTCCCATGAGATTTCTAGCTTCCTTCCCCTAGCATAGGGACTTGCAATATTTTATGAGCCATCGAGTCTCCCCAGGCTAGACATCTGGAGTTGCCAGAAATTCCTTAAACAGCAGGTACCCAAATCCTTCAAACAAGACAGTTTTCTCTTGCTTGCCCTCAAAGGGAAGACAAATGAAGGGAGAATCCCTCACCCGGGAGGCAGACTCCACTGCACCTGTCTATAGGATGATGGAAGGATCAGGAGCTCTGTGCCTAATCTCTTAATTACCTGTGACCTGTGTAAGTTTCCCCCAACAAAGCATATTTTAAAAATGCCTGGCGTATGATGGAACAGGAGTATCTTAAGCTCTGGGACATGACTGGGAGTGACCCAATGTGTGCCCTACAGGCCCAGCAGGACTTGTGTTGTGGCGGGGCAAGAAGTTGGATTTCAGAAGGTTGAGGAGTAGGAAAGTAGGAAAGGAGAGACAGGAGGTGAAGACTAGTCATTCCAGAAGTCGGTGGATAATAGGATGGAGAGAATGGGGAAAACCAAGTGTAAGATCCTGAAGGATCCAGGACACAGTGAAATTATAAAAACAGGTGCATTTGTCAGATCGCCTGTGTATCTAATGGAGACAATGTTTTGTATGCGTCTTTTACAGCTCAAACCATCAGAACTCAACACGCAGCTCATAAAGGTTGAAGAATGGATTACACTGTCAGCATCAGTTTAGGACCTGGACAATCTGTATCCTGACTTGAAAAATAAGTTATTTAAATCAGAGATAATAAGGGCGCCTGGGTGGCTCATTGGGTTAAGCCTCTGCTTTAGGCTCAGGTCATGATCTCAGGGTCCTGGGATCGAGGCCCGCGTCGGGCTCCCTGCTCAGTGGGGAGCCTGCTTCCCCCTCTCTCTCTCTGCCTGCCTCTCTGACTACTTGTGGTCTCTCTCTCTCTGTCAAATAAATAAATAAAATCTTAAAAAAAAATCAGAGATAATAAGATATGCCTTAGATATATGCATCGTGCTTTGATGCATCAAAGAAACTGTTGAAATAGGAGGTGGAAGTTGTCAAGAGCAGAATGATAGAAAAATTGAAATTAAGACAAACAGTAGCTCTTTTTTTTTCAACAGTGGTTTTGTTAGGATGTGCATGATTCCCCCATCCATTAAATTTTTTGCAAAATAAAGAAAAAGACCTTTTCACACTTATACAGGCAATATATTGTGTGCTTCTTTAAAAAAAAAGATTTTATTTATTTATTTGAGAGGGAGCAAGAGCACAGAGGGAGAGGGAGAAGCAGACTGCCTGCTGAGCAAAGAGCACGCTGGGCTCGATCCCAGGACCCTGTGATCATGACCTGAGCCAGAGGCAGACACTTAACTGCCTGAGCCATCTGGGTGCCCCTATTGTGTGCTTGTTCAAACAAAATTAAAGATTCGGGCAAATAGCTGTGCGGAAGCGATACTGACTTACTTACAGACAGAAAGTTCAAGACCCCAAACCTGATGGTTTAATGATACTATTTGAGTGTGGGTGCTGTGGGTGCTTGTGCAGGGATTCCCTGGGGTGGAGACTACCTCAGACCAAAGTAATGGGTTTATATAAGTCGTTTTTCTAGAAATTCTGTGAGTCTGCATGGAGAACTCTTTCTAGAAACTTATCTCATCACAGATACTGTCTTCTTTAAAACAGTCCCATCAATAGTCAGCGAGGTTTGTTTCTTCTGAGTCTGAGACACATAACCTATAAACACATAACTCTCAGATGTATGAAGAAACCCCTCCCCCTCCGCCATAGCTGGCACTCTCCCTACGATCAGGTAAATTTGCACCATTCACCTGAGCACTGGAGAATCAGGCTGAACATGACCTGAAAGGCAATACCACATGTGAATAAGAACTCCTTTGACCTAGGCTATAATTCTGGTTCCGCTCTTACGAGCTGTGCAGTGAGTGATTATTTGACACCTCTAAGTCTCAGTATCCTATCTGCAAAATGGGAATAATAATAGTACTTGACCAAGTGGTCAACATGTCAGAATGGAAGCATATAAAAATGTTGACATAATATGCATTGTGTACCTAACTATGTAAACTGAAAAAATATAATTTATAATTTTTATCACATAAAAATATCATAATTTTTACAATTAACTTTTATAAATATTATTCTTTTTATAATTAATTTTATCACACAAAAACTCAAATTATAAAGCGATTATAATGAAAGCAAATAGTCCATTTCTCCTTTCCTCTCTTTCTCTCCTCCTACTCATTACTTCAAGCCCTGTTCTATTTTCATTTATTCTAATAGTTAACAACATGCCTGTAAATTGTACATTTACACCCCAACTATTTTTTAAAATTTATTTAAAGTTTCTCCATGTCTTTTCATGACTTGATAGCTCATTTTCTATTTTTTCTTTTTAAAAAATTCTGGTATAGTTAACATACAGTGTTATATTAGTTTCAGGTGTGCAATATAGTGATTTGACAATTCTATGCATCGTTCAGTGCTCATGATGATAAGTATACTCTAAATCCCCTTCACCTGTTTCACCTCCCCCCCCCGCAGTAACCATCAGTCTGTTCTCTACAGTTAAGAGTCTATTTTTTGGTTTTGTCTCTTTTGTTTTGTTTCTTAAATTCCACATATAAGTGAAATCTTACGGTGTTTGTTTTTCTCTATTTCACTTAGTGTTATACCCTCTAGACCCAACCATGTCATTGCAAATGGCAATATTTCATTCTTTTTTATGGCTGAGTAATAGTCCAGTGTGTGTGTGTGTGTGTGTGTGTGTTATGTATATATTTGTGTGTGCTGCTTCCATAATTTGGTATTGTAAATAATGCTGCAATAAACATAGGGGTGCATATTTTTTCAAATTAGTGCTTTTGTATTCTTTGGGAAAACACCCAGTAGTGGAATTACTGGATCATATTGTAGTTCTATTTTTAATTTTTTGAGAAATATCCATGCAGTTTTCTACAGTGGCCATACCAGTCTGCATTCCCACCAAGAGTGCACAAGGGTTCTTTTCTCCACCTCCTCACCAACACTTGTTGTTGCTTGTGTTTTTGATTCTAGCCATCTGACAGGCGTGAGGTGATATCTCCCTGTGGTTTTGATTTGCATTTTCCCGATGATGAGCAATGATGAGCATCTTTTCATGTGTCTGTTGGCCATCTGTTTGTTTTCTCTGAAGAAATATCTGTTCATGTCTTCTGCTCATTTTTACTCAGATTATTTGTTTTCTTGGTGTTGAGTTATGTAAGGTCTTTATATATTTTGGGTACTAACCCTTTATGGGATATGTCATGTGCAAATATCTTCTCCCATTCTGTAGGGTGTCTTACCACCAGTACTGATTTACCAATTTAAATGTTATCTATTTAATTCTTGTTATGACTGTTACAGATCTAGCTCCCTGGCACAGTTGCAACTCTCACAGTACAATTAACCTTCCATTTCTTGTTCCATACAATGGACTGGTCCACCCCAATTGGTGTTATGAATATTAGCTGAAATTTGGTATTTGTTTTAAAATATCAAAGTTGGTTACATTTATAGCTTGCTTTGCAACCATAATGAACTTTTCTGCTGTTTGCCTACAAGTTGATTCTAAATATTAAAAATAATTAACAACATATACGTTGTTATGACTATACATACTATTTCCTCAACAGTCAAATAATGTCTGTGAACAGAGCGCTTTGTCACCAGCACTTGTGAGCTGTGTTAAGACCAAATAAGAATGGTCTTAACATAAAATTCAATCGTGTCATATTTTAGTTTGCCTTGTATTTGGAAAATATCTTTCTTATACTTTGTCTCTTGAGTTCCTAATTACCCTTTCACTGTTGTAAGAAAGACCTTAAGGATTAACATTTGTCTTCCCCACCTTCTCCTTACTTTTGTCCACGTTCTTATTCATATTATCCATTGCTTGGAAACTATTACATTGTTCTTTTTGAAATTCCAGGGTTTTTTTTCTTATTTAGTTTGTGGTTTTCTTTTAGCGATTTTTGTTTTGCCTTTTTGGATCCAACGCCTTTAATATATCTTCGTTAAATCTTTCTTTTTTTTTTCCTTTTTGTTTAATTTTTCTGAGTGCACAATCATTCTATCTGATCTCAGTAAAATGTCATACCATTTTTCTCCCAGGGACCTCCCTTCCAGGATCCCCATGCCCTGATCTATAACAGACCATGTTCTGGAAGTGCCACCTTGCGTGATGTCATTGTGGCACAATCCTTCATGACTCTCCTGGCTCATACCCACTGTGTGCTAGATCTTACTCTTCAGTTACCAGGAATTTCCCCCAAGATTTCTAATAAAAGGGTGCATATCAAGTAAATTTTGCATGGACTTTCCTATCTTTACTCTGTCATCATTCTGGTGGAATAAGTGTCTTATAGACTTGTGCCTTCCTGTTTTGCTCTCTTGAGGCTTTTAGAACATTTTTTATTTTTAATATCCAGGGTTCTCAAATTTTACAGTGAAATTTCTGGGTGTGTCTCTTGTTTCACTTATCTTTCTGGACATTTTTGTAGTCTCTTTTGCTACAACTTCTAGAACTTCTGTTATTTTTTTTGGATAAGCTCATCTCTTCTGTTTTCTTTGTTCTGGGATTTTTTTAAAAAAGATTGTATTTATTCATTTGAGAGAGAGAATGAGAGAGAGAGAACATGAGAGGGGAGAGGTCGGAGGGAGAAGCAGGCTCCCCACTGAGCAGGGAGCCTGATGCGGGACTCGATCCTGGGACTCCAGGATCATGACCTGAGCTGAAGGCAGATGCTTAACCAACTGAGTCACCCAGGTACCCTGTTCTGGGATTTTTATTAGTTGTATGTTAGACCTCCTAGATTAAGCCTCTCTGTCTCTTGTTTTTTGGTTCAGTTTTCTGTATGTGTGTCATTTGGTTTACTTTCTGAGAGATTTCTTTGATTTTATATTCCTACCCTTCTATTGAATTTGTAATTTCAGCAATATTTTTCTTTTTAGTTTATTTGTAAGAGCTCTTTCTAATTTTTTTACTGTTTCATTTTCCTGGCATTCTATCCTTCTTTCCTGGACATTTTACTTCCTTATATCTCTGTGGTGGTACTAATTATATTATTTAAAAGGCTATCTTCAGTTCCATGAATTAGTTCTGTCTCTTCTGCGGACAGTTTTCCTCTTTGTTTACTTGTTATTTCCGTCCCGTTTTGCAGGCTTGACTCAAACATCTGATGAACTGTGGGTATCTGTTTATATTTGAAAATGAGGAAATTCAGAGTCTGACTGGGAGCGCAGGGTAGAGTGGTGGGGTTTTCATCTGAACACATGTTGCTTTTGACCTGGCAGGTAGGCTGGGAGGAGGCACCATTCCACAGAATGCTGAAGGAGGTGCGTTTTACCCGGATCACCAATACTGCTCTCACTACTGTAGTTCTTCCTGGAGAGTTCTTCCCATGTCTTCGGAAGAGTTGTTTTTTCTTTGTTTGGGGGCCAAGCAGCTGGCTACAAGACACATAGGGAAGTGGGAGAGGCAGATGGGGGATGATTGACTTTAATGTATCTTTAATCTCCACCAGATCCCCTGCGTTCAGCCCCACTTCATGTCTGCCACAGGGGCCCAAGGCTTTCCAGGCACTAACGTGTTGGTTCACGCCCACTTTCAATGCCTGCGGTACAGTCCTTCTTGATAATCTACATTTCCTAGGGCCTACTTCATCGTGAGCCAATTCTGTGCGCTTTTTGTTTTGCAGAAATTTGTTGAACTCCATTGTTTTTTGTTTTGTTTTTAAAGATTTTTTAAATTTATTTGACACAGAGAAAGAGAGATCACAAGTAAGCAGAGAGGCAGGCAGAGAGAGGGGGGAAGCAGGTTCCCCGCTGAGCAGAGAGCCTGATGTGGGACTCGATCCAAGACCCTGAGATCATGACCTGAGCCGAAGGCAGAGGCTTAACCCACTGAGCCACCCAGGCGCCCCTGAACTCCATTGTTTTTTTGTTTGTTTTTTAAAAAGATTTTATTTATTTATGTGTGTCACAGAGAGAGATTGAGAAAGAGAGAGCACAAGCAGGGGGAGTGGCAGGCAGAGGGAGAAGCAGACTTCTCATGGAGCAAATACCCTGATGCGGGACTCAATCCCAGGACTCCGGGATCACAGCCTGAGCCGAAGGCAGACATTTAACCGACTATCCAGGCATCCCAAACTCCATTGTTTGTCGATGGCACGCTCTCCTATTTTCTTTATTGTTGGAGTTTTAAAAATATTATTTATTGCATTTTAATGCAGAGTGTATACATTTATGTACTCAGTCTGCCATCTGAGACGGAAAATCTTCTATTTCCTTTAGTAATCAAGATACAACATCATTATTTCTTCTCAGGAAGAAATGGGAAGGAAGTTCTGAATTGCAGGCAGTTTTGATGGCTAGAATGACAGGAGTTGAGGAAATTCATGGAAGGTGAAAGAGAATGTTTTTTTTCTGCCGGCCCTCCGCACAACCCCCTAAAGGACCAAGGCAGACAGAACTTTCGACTCTCCCCAAACTGCGTTAGATGTATTTGATTTCTTTTCTTCCACACATATGCAGACCTGAATTTGGAACTAATATTTTCTTTTATGAATGCTCATTATGTACCACGTATAAGTCACGTATCATTTTATTTAATCCTAGCCACCCTACAAATTAGACATTATTATCTTTATTTTATAGTTGACTAAATGGAGACTGAATGCAGTTAAGTATTCCATCCAAGCTCATGCAGCTTATGAGAGACAGCACCAGAGGTTTAGCCAAAGCTGTTTCCCATCTTCTTTCACTTTCTGCTGTAATGAGAGAAAGCGTATTATTAAGTATTCATCTCCTCTTTCCCTCACCCTCCCCTTCCCTACTCCCAAAGTCTGAGGTCTAGTAGAAAATGTATCAAATTAGGAGTTAGAGAACTTAGATTTTAGTTTTGCCTCTGCTGCATTTGGTAATGTTACTTTGGCTTAGTCACTAGCCTTTTCTGACCCTTAGTTTCCTCGTCTATATAGAAAAGTATTGGGGCTCCTGGCTGGCTCCGTCAGTAGAGCGTGTGATTTGATCTTGAGGTGGTGAGTTTGAGCTTCACCTTGCGAGTAGAACCTTCTTAAAAAAGAAAAGAGAAGTATAATAAAATGAGCTCTGTTTCAGCCACGGGTTGCAGGAGGATCACATACAAGCAGGTATATTAAAAGGCTCTGCAGGTAGGGGTGTCTGAGTGATGCAGCTGGTTAAGCATTAAATGTTGGCCTCTTGGGCTCAGGTCCTGATCTCAGGATCATGAGATGGAGCTCTGTCTTGGACCCTGAGCTCAGCTCAGAGTCTGCTTGGGTTTCTCTCTCCCTCTGCTCCTTCTCCTGCCCCTCCACCCCCCTTGCTCTCTCTCTCTCTTTAAAAAAAAGAAAAAAGACTGCAGGTAATCCCAGCAACAGCCCACACCTGTATAGTACTTTATAATTTGCAAAGTGCAATAACATTGTGAAAAAATCCTGTTTTGCAGAAGAAACTGCAGCTGTTTTGATATAATACAGCTCACACTCTGCAGAATCAGAATTGAAACCTCGTTCTTCTTACTCCAAATTCCATTTTTTTCCACTTCGTCATGCTGCCATCTTATTTACAAGAGGATTCTGTAATTACTAAGCAATTAACAATAGAATTTCTTCACATAGCCTACTCCATAAAATTCTATTTTTTCTACACATAATTTTATTTACATACTACTTTTCTGGAGTTCACCTATTGCATTAAGTGGAGTGCGGCTGTATTAATTATTTATTATTCATTTATTACTTTACTATATTAAATCGTGTCATAATGGCCACAGAGTATGAAGCAATTCTTTAAAGGCACTTAAGTTAAAACCAGTAGGCTAATGGAACGTGGCACATACCATAATACTTTGCACAATTGAATACCATTTCTAGTCGCTGGATGATATTTTCAATAAAATAAAGAGCTAGCCTGCATCTTCAGTATCTTTAAAATAAAAACATTCTAGCAAGTAATATAATGTTTACATAGTTCTTCGGCTTTAGAATACATCCTTGCCAAATGAGCATAAATCCTCCAACCCAGTCTCTGGGAAGTCTTGTTGGAGAAGACCACACGGACATTCCAACCAGAGTCTGTTTGTCTAGCTTGTGTCTGGGCCTCAATGCCGTCTCCTTGTGGATTAATGAGAAAACAAGCCATTAAGCCTTAGGACATGGGGTACAAAAGGAGACACAACAGACGGAGGGCTGAGAAAGAACAGGGGGAGAGGCAGAGGGAGAAAACAACATTAGAAAACCAGGAACAAACAAGAAGAAGGACTTTGTGTATTTTCAGCATTGGCATCGCCCTGATGGGTAGATATACAGGAAAGAAAAAAGGGTGCTAGTTAATATTCAGGTTACAGAAGCCAAAATGAACAGTTCCTAAGAATAGAGGTAATTAAATCTCTGCCCATATGAAAGAGAAGCTAACAAGCACTTGTGGGCCATCCACTTCGTTGGACTGGTGAACTTCCCCTTTAAGATGATAAGGTTTCTATAGGTTCCATCACTGCAAAGAAGCACCAATGCCTTCCCTGAGTGTCCTACTTCTCAGGGCCAGGCCGCTCTGCCCTCACCCCCCCTCCCCGGCCTGCTGAGGCAGCATGATGCCATCTACCAGCGGGACCAACCAATTTGTTTCACAGCAGAAACCAGTTTCAGCTTTAAGGTTTACAATTCCATTGCATCTCTACCCAAAACAAGTCCTAAATTCATCAAAATTAAAAGTCAGAATATAATTGGGAAAATGGTGAGTTATGGGGGGTACAACCTCATTGTAGAAACCACAAAATATATAAAACAAATTTTGAAAAATCATCCATAGTCCCATAAACTCAGAGTAGTTGTATTCTTTGAAGAGTAGCTTATGTATAATTAGGCTCTAAATTTTCATAGTAGTCCTACAAGAGAGAACTGTCTGAACCACCAAATGCTGCCAAGACTTTACCTTCGAGACAGGATCAAAGGATAATGAGTCTATTCTACAATTTCAATCTACCTTTTTCTTTTCTTTTCCTTTCTTTTAAGATTTTATCTTTAAGTCATCTCTATACCCCATGTGGGGCTTGAACTCACAACTCCAAGATCAAGAGTAGTATGCTCTACTGACTGAGCCACCCAATACCCACCTTTTTTTTTCTTTCAGTAATGCTTTCGATACTTAGATTCTGGAGTTCCGAACAATATTCTGTACAATAAAAAAATCATATAGAAGCTGCTGCATGGGAAAAAAGACTATGAAGGTTAAAAAGTGTATGTTTAATTCCAGCTTCACTTCTGATCTTTATTAAAGGTACTCTGTCATTTTTATACAGCAGTTGCTTGTGTCTGCGTACTATTTTACATTCTGCTTGACTCACTGTGTGTCATTTTATATATACATGCCCCTTAGCTCATTTGATAAGCTGCCTCTTCGTTTTGTCCTGGCCATGTCACTGACCTTCTTCGAATCTTCTCTGGATCCCCCATTATCTTCAGAATCAAAACCAAACTCATGCCACAGAAAACCCTTCCATGCCGGTCTCTGTACTTTGTGCCCCTCCTCCTGGGCCTGATGCACACTATTAATGCAGGTTTTGATAAGCTCTGTGAGAGTGCTCTCCAGGGTGGACGAAATACGAATGTCTCTGTCCTGGTTCCTATGGTCCCACAACCCTGCCCCACTCTCGGCACACTACCCAGCTTGCTGATTTTTTGGTCTAACTGGTGCAAAATGATTGTGGGTGAATGATACTAGGTGCCTTTGGTTTTCTCCCCGGGTGACTGCTCATTCACCATGTTTCTCCATTATTTTTTCATACTGATTTGCCTTAGGTTCTTGTCAGTTTTAGATATTGCAAAAGTCTTCTCTTGGATCTGTCAAGACTTGAGCCATAACGTCTTTTGTTGAAGAGAAATACTCAATTTTGATGGAAGTTAATGTATGTATTTTTTGCTTGCTTGTACTTTGCAAGTTTTAATACTCATTCTTCAAGATTGTTCTACTATAATTTCCTCTGTGAAATTAGTCATCACCTCCTCTCAGAACCTGAAAGATTTTTTCATACTTCTTTCCTCTTACCCTCTTTTAAAGAATTTTTTTTAGACCTTCTGTCTTGTGTTCTGAGTGTGACCTCTTCCAGGACAGGAACTGGGCATTATTCATCCTCGAATCCCTAGCAGTCTGATTCATGGTAGTTCAGTGTTGGTGGAATGCATGAGCGACCCACGTTAGTGGCCATGACACTGTGTGTGTTGAGTTCTAGTAAAGCCACTGCCTCTCACTTCTACAATGCCTCCCATGGTCTCTTTTGCCCACAGTTATTTGGGATTGGGGCTCAGACAGAATGAGTCCTTTAGCATCAGATGCCAGCCACAAGAGATCTGGAAGCACAGGGCAGTCATTCAGGGGCATGAATCCAGATCGTCAAGGAGTGGGAGATGATCTGCAGAGAGAAGAGAGCGAGAGTCCATGGGGACAAGGGAGAGAGACCAGGCTTTTATTGGTTCTTGACAAGTATTCTGCTTCTGAAAATTCCGCATGAAGTTTTGGATGTCATAAGATACCTGTACATTCCTTTACTAAGAGAAAGCCTTTAAAAAAAAGATTTTATTTATTTATTTATTCGTTTATTTATTTATTTGAGAGAGACAGCAAATGAGAGAGAGCTAGTGCATGCGTCGGGGGAGAGGTTGGGAGAGAGGAAGAGAACCTCAAGCAGACTTCACGCTGTATGTGGAGTCTGATGCATGGCTTGATCTCACCACCATCTCAGATGATGAACTGAGCTGAAACCAAATCAGACACCCAACTGACTGAGTTACCCCAGCGCCCTGACCAAGAAAAAGGTTGGGTAAGTTCTTCTTTATAACCAAAGTATCCCAAAGCCACCTATCCATATGTTTTCTTTTTTTTTTTTAAGATTTTTATTTATTTATATGACACAGAGAGAGATCACAAGTAGGCAGAGAGTCAGGCAGAGAGAGGAGGAAGCAGACTCCCTCCTGAGCAGAGAGACCGATGTGGGGCTTGATCTTAGGACCCTGAGATCTTGACCTGAGCCAAAGGCAGAGGCTCAACCCACTGAGCCACCCAGGCGCCCCTCCATATCATATGTTTTTTACATAACAATAGCATACTTGGAATTTTCACATTTTTCACTGAAGATAATATTAACTTGTTCAATACCTGCTTATTAAAGCTAAACCATCTTTTTGTTCTTTTTTTAAAGATTTTATTTATTTATTTGAGAGCGAGAGAGAAAGAGAGAGCACGAGAAGGGAGAAGGTTAGAGGGAGAAGCAGACTCCCCACGGAGCTGGGAGTCCAATGTCGGACTCGATCCTGGGACTCTGGGATCATGACCTGAGCCGAAGGCAGTTGCTTAACCAACTGAGCCACTCAGGCGCCCATCTTTTTGTTCTTTTAATAACCACACAAAAGTGGATTCATATTCAACTTGTCACCCAGTGATCTCTTTTTAACTGTCTACACTTTTTATTCCTAAGTTGGTACTACCACGCTTACTGGGACTGAAATCATGAGGCCTCATTATGGTTAGATTCATCTTTTTGAAATAACCATGTTGATTATGTGTTTTGCCATGTAAGTTCTGTTTCTGTGTAAGATGATATTAATTCCACTTTATATTTACTGTTGTTGGCATCCAAAATTTTTCACATGAAAATGGAAAACTCAGATAGCAATTTGGTGCATTGGTAGAAGGACCCAATAAAAGGATAGGACTCAAGATCACTCATTTACTTATATGTTAATTCTATTTAATGTCTTTAAATAATATAATAAAACCTCCCTAAGTCAGTCCTTTACGATTTCACCTTTGTAATAGTTCATACAGTAACTGGGTTGAGTAAATATTTTTTACTAAAAATTTTTGTTGTATAATAAAACACAGGCACTAAATCCACACAAAACAAATATATAGCTCAATGAGTAATTATAAGACAGACACACCCTTATAATTACTACCCAGGCCAAGACATAGAGCTTTGCCACCCACCCCAGAAGCCACTCCCTGTGCCCCAACACAATCACAACCTCCTCGAGGTTAATTTTTAATTATATAAATGACAAAATGATTGGGTAAGCAATAGTGTAAATAATTTCAAAGAGAATGTTTACATGTATCAGACTAATTTTTCATATTTAAAATTATTTTTAAATCCTACTTGTGGTAAAAAATTTATGATAATATTGGATTGCTCATGACTCTGTATGGTTTATTGTATATTTTCTATAGATAGATGATAGCTAGGTAGATAGACATGAATATAATTTTAATATATTATCCTCACTACACCCTGCAATATGTTATTTTAACAGACGAAGAAGCCAAAGATCAAAGACAAAGAAATTTGCTTAAGGGACAAAGCTAGAATTGAAATCAAGAAGATCTAACACTCCTTTCCAGTATATTCTGCTATGATAATTCTAAGTGGTTCTTATTTGTTCATTAAAACAGGTTTGCCTGTTATTTTATGCATGTACTTCTGTTACTGTACGCTATTATTTTTGAAATCCTGTAATACAAATATTTCGCTCCTGAGAATGGTCTTCTTTCTTGATTAATCCTTGTAAATGTTTCACTTTATTCTTAGCCTAAATTATATAGCCTGGCTCAAAGCAAGTATACAACAACTCTTATGGAACCCGTATTCTGTCAGACACCATGCTGAGCAATGAACATTGGGAATTTCATTTAACCCTGAAAAAGGTTCTTTGAGATGGGCGTTGTTCTCTCCGTCTTAGAGGTGGGGGCACGGGGCGCAGCTGGTAAGAAGAGCCACAGCTCACCGCGCGAACCCTTCCAACGCAGGCCTACTCTACACTGCACCCCTCCCGACTTCCAGGTCTCTGTTGGCGCCTGAACCGCAGGAGTCTTTTTTTTTTCTTTAATTTCAACTTGAATATGTTTCAGTCACCGACAGAACCTAGAGCAAATCAAAAGAGATATTGGGCAAAAGCAAATGAAGGAATCCCTAGTCCTATCTGTGCTCCTAAGACCATGTCTCTTGACTTTCTTTCCCTGATTTACGTGGCAGAGAAGGTGCTTTGAAGGTAAGGGTAGACGTCATCCAGTCATCACTAGAAAGCTCTGGTGGCTGCAGTTTCCATGACTCACAAAAAGGATACACAAGAGAAGAGGTACTGAAAACTTCCCTTCACATTTAATAAGTACCATAGATATTTTTTAAAATATCAGACTGTTATGGCAGATTGGCAAAGAAAGTATAACTTTTTCAGTAAGAACTGAAGTTATTTTGAACTTAGTTTGTGCAGCAACTTATGTAAACCTGTCTATCATTGCAAAAGAGCTTGTCTTCAGTGTTTTCAAAGTCATAATTTAAATGACAACCAAATATGTTAAGTGGTTTTTGTAAACTAGCTACAATCTTTGCATGCCCAGGCTTGTCTGGTACAAAGTGTACAAAACAGACCTGTGATTTATAAACTATGGGGTAATCAAAAGAATACAAAGAAAACGAAAAGAATTCTCTATATTTGAGTGTTTGGGAGTTATACTTTAAAAATATTGTTAGGAAAATTTATTTGCTGCCATTTCCTTGACTTTTTTCTCAAGCAGACTTGAATATGGCTAATAAATTAGGCATGCTAAATTATTCCCCATCAATAATTTCTGGAAACAATGCTTGAACCTCCAAATCATTTTGTTTCTATTATGAGACTCAGAGAAACATAGAGTGGAAAGGATCTCAACAGGGAACAAAATTCTGGTTTTTGACATTGGGCTGCTCCCCTAATTTCTCTGTACCCATATTTCCTTCAGAAAAAATGGAGATATTATCATTACCTGAAGAATTAAACAGAAGACTAAAGGTTCTTGATGTAGTCAAAGTGAGTGATGACCTAGCTGTGTGTTCAAAGATGACAGTTTGGTCTAGATTTCCTGATTCATGTACTTTATAAGTTTTCATTGGCTAACTGCCTCCCCGGTATTGCACAGAAAGCTAAAGAATACATGCTCTCTGGGGTGTCTGGGCAGCTCAGTTGGTTAAGCCTCTAGCTCTTGATTTCTGCTCAGATGGAGATCTTGGGGCCCTGAGATCAGCCCCTCCATCAGGCTCAGTGCGGAGTCTGCTCAAGAGTCTTTCTCTCCCCCTCTCCCTTTACCCCTTCCCCTGCTCACCATGCACTCTCTTGCTCTCAAATAAATAAGTAAATAAATAAAATCTTCAAAAAAAGAAAAGAATGCATACTCTAGCGGCCTGGAGACATTAGGGATTCCATTCTTGTCTGATTTTGACCTTCAAACTTTTATCTTTATTTATTTATTATTTTATTTATTTATTTATTTTTATTCATGAGAGACAGAAAGAGAGAGAGGCAGAGGCAGAGGGAGAGGGAGAAGCAGGCTCCCCAAGGATCAGGGAGCCTGATGCAGGACTCGATCCCAGGACCCCAGGATCATGACCTGAGCCGAAGGCAGATGCTTAACCATCTGAGCCCCCAGGTGCCTGTTCTTCAAACTTTTAAATATATAAAGTAGTTACACAGTAAAAGAATATTGAACAACAACAACATTGCCAAGGCTCATTACATTTACTTCCAAGGGGCTCAGGTATCATATCATTAAGAATATGACCATCCCTGGGATAAAAGCAGTCTTATTCCCATTTAACAAATTGGGGCCTAGTATGGTTAATAATATGCTCAAATTCAAATAAAAACAACCCTGAGCAAAACAAGGCTGGAATTTAGGTTTCAAATTCTGTGTTCTATTAACTAAACTGTTACCTAGTTCATTTTTAAATTTATATTGGTGTTTCTAAAGTTGTCTGGAAACATACAAAAATGTAGAGTTCCCTCGGTAATAAGTGGGACTTTATACAAATGAAATCAAATTCAAATTTCTTTGAAGATTTTATTTATTTATATTTATTTGAAAGAGAGAGAATGAGAGAGAGAGCAGGAGAGCATGAGAAGGGGGAGGGTCAGAGGGAGAAGCAGACTCCCCACTGAGCAGGGAACCTGATATGGGACTCGATTCTGGGACTCCAGGATCATGACCTGAGCCAAAGGCAGTTGCTTAACCAACTGAGCCACCCAGGCGCCCTCAAATTCAAATTTTATTGTAACTTCTTGGGAGAAAGATGAACTAGATCCTTTTGATCGGCCCAAAATGACTAGTTATAATAGAGTTCAAAAGGAAAAAAAAAAGATTATTTGGACCACAAAGTGGTCCACAAAGTGACTTCACTCCATTCAGAATTGTTTCAAGCTAAATTTACACTCAAACAGCTTGAAAAAGCCAATGTCAAGCTCAGTCAGAGCTGCCTCTGAACAGAACAGTGTCTGCATTTGTCATACGATGGCTAACACATTCAGCTGAAATTTCTCCACAGCTCTAACTTTGGACTAGTGTTTCTAAAAATTGTTTAATCCCTTTAACGCAGATGAGATTTGCCAGGGTGCTTTTTTTTTAATAAACAAAGAAAGGGTATGTTTTACAAGTATTAAGTTAACAGAAGAATTGTTATTAATTCTCTTTCACCATGGCAACTGGCCACAGACCATTAAGCAAGGCACCCAAGAAGTAGCCAAAAACACCCAGAACCTTAAGTGAGGTTAGAATGCAAGTAAATAAGCAAATTTTGAGTAAGTAATTTTCCAACCACTTTTATTCATTTAAAATTTGTAGATAAATGAAAACCTGTCCTTGGAACTGGTGTTTCTAAAACCCAGTCTCTAGTCCGCTGCAGAAAACATCCCAGGTGTTGAAGATGAAAAGAGAAGCTGACCTCTGATAGTCAAAAGTCTCAGGGAAGAAAGGGAGCAACTGCTTTCCCAAAGATTTGTTGGTAACAGCGCTGACAGCCTGAAAAGGGTGCTTAACGTTTGGCTGGAATGAACCAGGCCAGCATCTCCTCCAATGTTCTGTACTGTTGACATAGTTCCTCCCCCATAACTGATTTCCAATCAACAATATTTTGTTGATTGATGTTTTGCTGATATACAAGACAGCAACCACATGTTCAGTCTTGCTTAAGAACTAGAGATTGTGGGGCGCCTGGGTGGCTCAGTCGGTTAAAGCCTCTGCCTTTGGCTCAGGTCATGATCTCAGGGTCCTGGGATAGAGGCCCACATCGGGCTTCCTGCTCAACAGGGAGCCTGCTTCCTCCTCTCTCTCTGCCTGCCTTTCTGCCTACTTGTGGTCTGATCTCTCTCTCTGTGTCAAATAAATAAATAAAATCTTTAAAAAAAAAAAGAACTAGAGATTGTGGAAGATGGTGACTTAAGTAAATTCAAGATGCGCTGTTGTCGTAATTTGCTAGATCTGAACATAATGGGGAAAAATTAATTTGTAAAAACAATCTCCTACACCAGGTCCACGCTTTCAAAAAACAGAACTGGTACCCTCAGGTTTGTCTGAATACCAACTGGCGAATTTGTAGATTAGCTGTAGCCTTGTCCCAGTCCCAGACCAGTTGCCTTCTCTTCGTAATCCAGAGAGCTGTGCAGTTGCTGGTCATTATCATTAGGTCTAATGAGTTTACAAAATTGCAAACCAATTAAAATGCTGGTGTAGCAAAACCAATCTGGAAAGGCAAATGTATAATCAATAACCAAAAGTTAACATTTATAGATTGTTTGCTTTTTTGGATTTTCCATGTGACCACTTTCATTGGTGTAATTAATTGAGATTTAATTACTAAAAAATTGTTTTAAAGATTTATTAATTTATTTGAGAGAGAGAGAGAGAGAGAGTGTGCAAGCAGGGGAAGGGACAGAGGGAGAGGGAGACAAGCAGACTCCCCGCTGAGTGGGGAGCCCAATGCAGAGCTCAATCCCAGAACCCCCGAGATCATGACCTGAGCCTAAATCAAGAGTCAGATGCCTAACTGACAGAGCCACTGAGGAACCCCTTATAAAATAATTATGTATTTTTAAGACATTGTAATGCCTGAAATACATATGATATATTGTGTTCTAGAAGACTGTGGAGAAAAAAATCCATCCTCCTTTTTGCTTTATGGAGGTTATTTGCTTTATGGAGGTTTTGCTTTGTGGAGGTTATTACAGCCCACATGGCAAAGCACTGAGGTTTCCTGCCAATAGTCATGTGAGGGAGCCATCTTGGCGGCAGCCTCTGCAGCCCCTTCCTCACTTCATGAAAGACCTGGAGCCACCCAGCTACACTATTCTCGAATCCTTCAACTATGGGGTCACATTTGTCATTTTAAGCCACTAAAAAAATATGTAAATAGATAAAATAAAATAAAGTAAGATGTTGTTGGGATTTAACCACTTTCACAAAGTACACTGGACTTCTATAAAGAGCTCTCTGTTGCACTGGAAAAATAAAAAAAAACTTTCAAAACTGTTATTCCCTAGGCCTGACTCCTTCCTGGGATAGCACAACACTGGATTTGATCTGATCTAATTAAGTAAATATTTGTTAAACACCTAGTATTGCAAGATACTCTAGTAGATAAAGAAAAAAGTTGACACCAGAGAAAAGGAACTCAGCCAGTGATTACTTGTATCTGTGTTTAAAAAAACAACGACAAAAAAAAAAACCAAAAAACAGTTCTAAGTCTAAAAAAAAAAAGCATTAATAAACACAGTATGCTTGTTAGAAATTACCTTTTTACGTACCTGCCTTCATACCTCTCTTGTTTGTCCCTGGAGATATTTCTTCCCACCCAATCTTCACATTTCTCAATATTTCCAAGGTCCAGGACTGGGAGACTCATTCACATTGTTCACTTTTACTCATTTGTAAAACAGTACTCAAAAGACCATTAGCTGTTATCATCTATCTTGCTACCTCACAGAGATGCGACAATAAAGGAGAGTTGACTGTGCCCTGTTTTGTTGACAGATATTATTTTTTTTTTAGGATTTCCAATGCATTTAATGATTTTGATGGGGAAAAGGTGACATTCTGATTGCTAAACTAGGATGATGGAGGAGGGCAGACTTGGAAATGGTAACCAAATGAATAGGTGGAATTTAGCTAATGGCTTATATGATATGAAGCCATAAGAGGCCATAAAGCCTCTTATCCTTAAAAATTACCACTGCTCTGTAATGTCTGAAATCTTCATATCTCTCTCCAGTTACAGGCTCTGTTAAAATGCAAAACAAATGCCCTATGAGAAGTAACATTTTAATTGTTACCGGTCATTATTCCTTTGTGGAAGTGTGTATTAGCTTCTTTCTTAGCATATTTTGATAGAGAACAGAATATTGAATGCTGTCAGATGAAGTAGAGAAGAAAGAAGCAGAATGTTGTCTCAGAGCCCTTTGGACACCTTGCCTGTTTTTCAGTTTTGTCGATGGTTGATAGGACACACACAGAAAAGAATTTGATTTACCATGAAATTGATTTACAAATATTTTTTCTATAATTAAAAAAAACCTTCAAGCTTATAGAAAAGTTATAATAGCACAAGAAACTTGTATATATTCTTTATCTTTGCTTGGTAAAAGCACTATCATTGTGTCTCCCCAACTGTTCATTCATTATGTCTAGAGTTTCCATCTATCATTTCCCTTTTGTCCAAAGAACTTCCCTTAGTATTTCTTGTACAGCAAATCTGCTACTGATAAAGCCTTTCAATTTCATTTATCTAAACATATTGAATAGCTACTTTAAAATCCTTGTCTGCTAATTCAACCTCTGGGTTGTCTTGGAGTCAGTTTATATTGACTGTTCTTGTCTTGGCTATGGACCACATTGTCCCGTTTCTTCTCTTGACTGTGGATCTCATTTTCCTGTTCTTCTTATTCCTGTAACTTATTGTATATTAGACACTGTGGGTGATAGGTGCAGAGATTCTAGATTCTGTTATCTTCCTCTGAAAAGTGTTGCTTTGGTTCTAGCAGGAGATTTGGCAGGACTCATACTGTATCTCCAATGGCGTGCAGCAGCTGAGGACTCTGCTTATTTCTCTCAGTTTCTTGGCTGTTTATTTTTTGCTAGGCTTCCTTCTGCCAGAGTGTCTCATTGTAGATTTGTAGTTCAGAGATCAGTCGAGGACTTGTCAGTATGTATGTGCAGATTCTGGGGTTCCCCCTTCTGCAGTTCGCTTCCTTCTGTGATGTTCTGCTCACTTTCCAGTCTCCCCAGAAGCCCTGAACTCTGTCTTAGTCCTCAAACCAGTTTCACTGTAGCTTTCCACTTGAGTTCTAGCTCTCTCAGCTATTAGACTGGGAAATACCTTTAGGCAAAAAACCCATATAAACACACAACCAAAGGTCATTTTCCTTCTGGTTTGTCTGCTTATGGTTACCTTCAAATAGTTGTTTTTTTATGTTTTGTTGTGAACTCATGATCATTATCTGTAAGTGTTAGCCGTATACAATTACTCTTCCATTACTAGAAGCAGAACCAGATGCAGAATACTTTTTAAAAACATAAGAAATAAAACATCAATTCTACAAATTGTTACAAGCAAATTAATTAATTCAGCAAGTATTTACCAGGCATTTACTTTGGGCTAATTACTATGCTAATACTAGTTGCTAGAAAACATTTAAGATCTAAGAATTGTATTAGATTGTAGTCCACTTGAATGGGCCTGGTTTTCTAAACCTCAAAATAAAATGTTACGCAGAGATACTTGCAATCACTTCCCCCCAAGTGAATACATTAAACATACATTTACTCGTTCTGTCATAAATACCTTACCTTTATATGGTGCATTTTTTCAAGAAATTCAGATTTCTGAAAGCAGAAGCATTTTCAGTTGAGTTTAACAAGACCAACAGTTGGTTGCAGTTAAAAAACCTCCCTCTCTGTTTTTATCTTACTTTATTTTTCCTTCCTTTCCCCTATGTTCATGTATTCTTTCTTAATTTCCACATGAGTGAGATCATATAATTATCTTTGACTTATTTCACTTAGCATAATACCCTCTAGCTCCATCCATGTTGTTGCAAATGGCAAGATTTCTTTTTTGATGGTTGCATATTTGTGTGTGTGTGTGTGTGTGTGTGTGTGTGTGTGTGTGTGTGTGCATAGCACCTCTTCTTTATCCATTCATCTGTCAATGGATATCTGGGCTCTTTCCATAGTTTGGCTATTGTGGACACTACTGCTATAAACAGTTGGGTGCATATGCCCCTTTGAATCACTGTGTTTGTATCTTCTGGACAAATACCTAGTAGTGCCATTGCTGGGTTGTAGGGTAGCTCTGTTTTCAGCTTCCTGAGGAACCTCCATACTGTTTTCCAGAGTGGCTGCACCAGTTTGCATTCCCAACAACAGTGTAAGAGGGTTCCCCTTTCTCTGCATCTGTTGTTTCCTGACTTTTAATTTTACCCATTTTGATGTGTGAGCTGATATCTCATTGTGGTTTTGATTTGTAGGGATAAGAAACTTTGAACTCTAGGAAACAAACTGAGGGTTGCTGGAGGGGAGGCAGGTGGGGAGGGGAAGAGATAATAGGTGACAGGCAGCAAGGAGGGCACTTGATAGATGAGCACTTGGTGTTATATTTAACTGATGAATCACTAAATTCTACCTCTGAAACTAGGAAACAAAACAAAACAAAATCCAACTTTCTTCAGCTAGTTTGAAATGTGTCAAAATGTTTTTCCTAAAAATCTCTTCAATGGAGAGCCACTCCTCCCTCACAGCGAAACCTCTGTAGTTTCTGTGCTTGGAAGAGAAGAAACTCCGGAACTAGAAACATCACAAATAAAGGTGGACACAGTGGGCCTTCAGCAACACGTTGGGGGCTAGACTACTACCCATAAGCCTGGACAGTGAGCAGCCTCCCTCAGATTTATCGCCCCTTCCTACCTAGAATGTGGGATGTTACTCATCTATATAATCGGCTTTCGGTTTTTACTATATCTGAATAAAAAAAAGGTGGAGAATACATCAGTATGAAATCTGATGCTAAATCCCCTCATTTATTTTGGGGCGAGAGGTCAAGGACAGGAGGACGAGCTGTTGCTGTTTCCACATGAGCGTAGGAGTTAGGAGGGCTCATCCCCTTGGTTCTGGAGCCTCTTGCCTCATCCTTACTCTTACATCCTCCTTCAAGACTGTGCCGCGCATAGACTTGCAGGAGGCTGAAGAGGGACAAGAAGAGGGGTGGGAGATTTTTCTTGCTTTATAGACTTGTGTAAGTTCAGCTCTAGTTTTAGTGACGCCGGGGGTCCAGTGGGAAACAGACTGAAGACTAAGCTCGAGTTCCCATTCTGTGACACTCACGGTGTTGCATACAGGTTGGAGGTGAGCCAAGTGTCCTTTCTGTTTCCATATGGTTTTTCGGCCCCTATTCCTGCTCTGATTCTATTACTGGACTAGAATAGTCTCTAGGAAATCACAGACAGCACAGCGTCTATACGCCACAGCTGCTTGTTGAGTGAAGTACTTGGCTCCGTATAATATAGTTTTGTCCCCTCCCCCTTTATTTTCTAAGTTAAATTTATTCTTATCTTAATCACGTAAATGATTTTTATTATGACAATTTTATCTATTTCTTCTCCATCCTTAAAATAGTTCTGACATTACAGCAATTTTATGATCAACTCTGCATTTCGTTTATGAATCATAAATAATTCCACCCGAATAGGTCACTAGCAAACACCTGTGCTCTCTGGAGGCTAACTTCTTCCTCCAGTATAGCGGGCTGGCACGAGCTAAAACATCCAGTCAGTGATTCACCACGATGAAGCCATGCGCCAATAGAGGCTCACCGGGGATTCCTGCTGAAGATCTTATGCGGTAAAGAGAGAAGAAAAAGGAGAGAAAAGGAGAACACAAGTGTCAGTTACCAGTTTATTAGTCATTCCAGTTTTCTTCCAAAGAAAATAGTTCCGCTGAACCCTTGGATGAGTGGGCTGGGGGTGGGGGGTGGGGCAGAAGCGGGACAATCAGCTGGCAGTGGCTTTGAAGTGTGGCTGCAGGGCTTCCAGCCCTTTCCCAGCTCAGCTGTCGAAGCAGAGAAGCAACTTCAAAGGCAGACTCGCTGTTGTTCCTGCTGGTGGGGGGGGGGGGTGTGATTCCCATCAGTTGGCTTTAGAGAAGAAACGAGGAGGAATTCATCCTCTTCCTTGCCAAGGTTTGATGCTCACCAAACAATCTACCAGCTTTTGGTTTGGACTGTCTCTAGCTAGCGGAGGCAAATCAAAAACAACCACGGTCAATTTCATTGGGATTTGCATTTATTTACGTACACTATTTTTACAGGTCATCAGAGATGGTCAGTTTTTGTAATTTGTCCAGATTGTCAACACAACAGTGATACAAGGAAATTTCTCCTGCTCCTGATCACAGTTTCTGCTCACAGAAATATAAAGTGGTTTTCCTAAGAGCAAAGCAGAGTTTAAGAAGATTGCTCCCTTGCTGCTCTGTGGCCTCCTGCCCATAATTTTAGCTGCTTACAGTCCTGAAGTCAGTTTTTCAGTCTATGTATCAGTAGTGCATTCAAACTCTTCTGTGAGTCAAGAAAGAGTTATTCCATTTGGTCAACAATTCACCTTGTACAAGAAAGACATTTTTGAATAATATAATTAAAATTTAAAAGCAAATGCAATTTCCCTCAATAATTTTATTTGGTCTAAACCTTTCCATTTAAAATTTATGTTCTTTACTTCACAATTATAAAGGGAAAAGGAAACAATCCTTGAAATATTAACTCTAACTCTTAAAATTAAGAAGAAATTTGATTCAAAAACTAATTCTCGGACAGTGATATGGACAGGTACATTTCTTGGCCGCTACCTCCCACCAACTTTTATTTAAATAAACTTGAAAAACTAGGTAAAAACATTTCAGTGTACGGTATAAGATAAGAGAGTCTACAGGGAAGCTTATTATGCTAGAAAAGTGTAAGTAACCAGGCGGTTACATTAAACTTGAGAGTTTAATGGCATGACCAAAAAAGCAAGTGGCCAACACCAGTATACGGGGCCCATTTGCTTGGCAGCATGGCTCTAGCATGATCCAAAGAAGACTGTTCTGGTAGGTATGAAACTGTGGAATTAAAAAAAAAAAAAAAAAAAAAAATCGAAGAAGCTCCTGGGGATACCATGAAGGGAAAACATTCCAATCACAGAAAGCTCCCACAATTAGATGGGTATGCTTCATGAAGAGTGTAGAAAAGACAGTCTCTGGCACAAGTTTGGAAGCAGCAAAGATCATTAATTCAATTAAAGTGCAGTAAGGACAGCGGTGAGAACAAAAATCCGTCCACTATCCATATTACATTCATCACAGAATACAACTGAAGAGGATGATGTTCTTCCAATGACTTGATTTTTACTTTTGAATTTTGCAAAAATGTTTAAATCACAGTGGAATACTCTCCAGAGTCTCACTTCCAAAGATGTATTTTTATTCCTGACTGATTGTAGCCTGAAGAAATCAAAGGTCTTCAGAAGGTAAAATCACCATCCCCGATTATATTCTATGCTTCCCCTGCTTCCTCTCCACCACCCCCCTTTTTGGATAATAAATGACTTGGAGACTTAATTTTAAAAGGAAAAACAAAACACTGGGAAAAAATGACAAGTAAAATGATTTTAGGGACATATGGTTTAAAAAAAAGTGCTGTTCATGATTTAGTGTATTTAGGAGCTTACTGCCAGACTGCTGAACCATTATTTATGTTGTTTGTTTTCTGTGATTTCATTCCAACGAGAGTTGCACGCTGTCAGCCTGGTTTTGTGGCTGCTGATAGTCATATTTCCTTGCTATTAAAAAACAAAACAAAAAACAACAAAAGAGATAAAATTATAAAAATAGCAAAATAATTATTAGCTAACATCATTAAATCACAGTTTGAATTAAGTAATTTTTTTCTTTAGAGGAAATTCATAATACTTTGTGATTTTCTAATTCTCAACACTGCTGATATCCATTTTTATATATTTATTATTATTATTATTTGTATATCAGGATTATTCAGAGCTTTAAAGTATAAGATAACCGTTAATTAAGCTATTAGAATTAACATTTTTAAAGAAGATTTTATTTATTTATTTGAGAGAGAGTTGGGGGGCAAGGGGAAAGGAGCAGTGGGAGAGGGGCAAGCTGACTCTGCGCTGAGCATGAAGCCTGATGCCAGGCTTGATCTCGCAACCCTGAGATCGTGACCTGAGCCAAAACCAACAGTCGGATGCTTAGCCGACTGAGCCATCCAGACGCCCCAAGTTAAATTAACATTTTATAATTTCCTTTTTCTTATCTCCCACTTCCACCTTACGATAAGTTAATAATAATGTTTTTGTCCACATCATAAGGAATTTGCATTTCAACTTTTGAGTCTAAGAGACTTATTATTGAACGTTGTCATTGAGATAAACTAGAAGAAAAACAGATATGCATTCTGTATTCTTTCTGTACTTCTGAGAAATGTTTAGTGAAGAATGGTTTTAACCTGCAACTAGAGAAAGTATGGAGTTAAGATCTTTGTGAATGTCATTCCCTGCCTAGAGTTAAAACTTACACTCACTTCTTTAAGTTTTTACTAGCCAAGAAAGAGATACTATTTATTTATGTTACTCAGGGTGCATCCAAATTTTTGTGGCCTAAAGTTTATACAATTTTGGGAATTCTCTTTAAGAAAAAGAATTTTGTTTGTTATTTCCTCTTGAACTGCCAGACTGTCAGGACTGGATAGGTCACAAACACTAAGAATGAGCCAATGTGAGGGGATTCATTAAATATGCAAATCTATACATATACTATTTTTAGGAAAAATGGCTTCTAAAGATGTTTGCATCCTACTCCCCAAGATCTGTGAATATGTTACTTTACAGGACAAAAAGGACTTTGAAGATGTGATTAAGGTAAGGACCTTGCGAAGGGGAGATTATCCTGAATTATCAGGCCCAGCCTAATCACATGGGACTTAAAAATCAGACACTTTCCTGAATGCAGAGAAAAACTCAGAAATAAAAAAGGAAGAATGATCAGAAAGATTAAATGCTGCTGGCTCTCAAGATGGAGGCAGAGGGCCATAAACCAAGGAATGGGGCGCCTGGGTGGCTCATTGGGTTAAAGCCTCTGCCTTTAGTTCAGGTCATGATCTCAGGGTCCTGGGATCAGGCTCCCTGCTCAGTGGGGAGCCTGCTTCCTCCTCTCTCTCTCTCTGCCTGCCTCTCTGCCTACTTGAGATCTCTACCTCTCTCTCTCTCTGTCAAATAAATAAATAAGTAATCTTTAAAAAAAATAAACCAAGGAATGTGGGTGGCCTCTAGAAGCTGGAAAAGGCAAAGTTATAGACTCTCTTCTAGAACCTCCAGAGAGAGTACACTGCTGACACTGCTTTCAGGCTGTTGTAGGGCTTTTACACTATAAAACTGTAAGATGGTACATTTGCAATGTTTGAAGCCACAGGATTTGTAGTAATTTGTTACAGCAGCAGCAGAATACTAACACACCTTACAAACACAGGAATTCTGATAAATTATATTTTATGGCACTGCCATCAAAGAAGAAAAAACCTCTACATTTGGTTTATAATAGTATATATTATGTTATTGAGTATATTACTGCTAGGAAATAGCTTTGTTTTGACTGGGCATCCAGGGAAACGTAATTCTTTTTTTTTTTTTTTTTAAGATTTTATTTATTTATTTGACAGAGAGAGAGATCACAAGTAGGCAGAGAGGCAGGCAGAGAGAGGAGGAAGCAGGCTCCCCGCTGAGCAGGGAGCCCGATGCGGGCCTCAATCGCAGGACCCTGAGATCATGACCTGAGCTGAAGACAGAGGCTTTAACCCACTGAGCCACCCAGGTGCCCCCAGGGAAACTTAATTCTTTATAATTTTCCATATAGAGCTTCTGGCTCTGTACTTTTGTTTTTTGTTTTATTTTTTAGTTTTTAAGTGTTTTTAAAAGAACTTTTTTTTATTGTGGCAAAATACACACAAATATTGCCATTTTAACTATTTCTAAGTGTACAGTTCAGTAGCATTAAGCACGTTCACAGTGCTGTGCAACCATCACTACCGTCCATCACGGAACTCTTCTGATCAGCCCAAACCGACCTCCACACCCATTAAACAGTAACTTCCCACTCCTTCCTCCCCAGGCCTCTGGCAACCACCATTCTACTTTCTGTCTCTGCGAATTTGCCTCCTATAAGTAAAACATGTGTTCTTTTGTGACTGGCTTATTTGCCTTCATCAGAATAATTGTGAAGCATAATGTCCTCAGGTTCATCTGTGCTGTAGCATGTGTCAGAATTTCCTTCCTCTTAAAGATTGAATAACATCCTATTGTATTTCTCTACCACATGTTATGTATCTATCAAGGACACTTGGGTTGTTTCCGCCTTTTGGCTATTGAGAATAATGCTGCTATGTTAAATTTTACTTCTTACTTTGAACTGGTAACAAATGCAGATGGTACAAAATGCAAAAGGAATAAAGAGGGAACAGTAAAAAGTGTATCTTCCTCCTACCTGATCAATCCTGCAGCTAGCTACTCACCCAGTTCCTTCCCCTAAAGGAACTGCTGTCACTAGTTAAGGAAAAATATGTGCTTAAGACTTTAGAGGTTCTGGGGTGCCTGGGTGGCTCAGTCGTTAAGCGTCTGCTTTCGGCTCAGGTCATGATCCCAGAGTCCTGGGATCAAGCCCCGCATGGGGTTCTCTGCTCAGCAAGAAGCCTGCTTCTCCCTCTTCCCCTCCCCCTGCTTGTGTTCCTTCTCTCGCTGTGTTCTCTCTCTGTCAAATAATAAATAAAACCTTAAAAAAAAAGAGATTTTAGAGCTTTTACTTGTGTTTATGCATGTATATATGTGTGTGTGTGTGTGTGTGTAGATACATATGTGTGTATACACACACACACACACATTTTTCTATTTTTTACCTAAAATTCCATTCTACCCAAGACATATACTAGTTATATCTTGGTGATCATCCTTTCTTCCTTCTTTCTATGCACACACACATGTGCACACACACCTGAGTTTTTACTGTAGACATCTTTAAAAAATGTCCAGTCTTTTCCCCTTAAATCCCACACAGTCCCATCAAGGTAATGCATGTTAATTATCTGATGCATATCTTTCCAAACCTTCGTCCATGCTTGCATAGTTATACAGAACATTTATATTACACATAGATAACAGAAGGGATATTTTGGTCATTTGATTTTAAAAGAGTAGCATCCTGGTATATATACTATTTTACCTTGCTCTTCTCACTTAATAATACACCTTGGAAACCACAACCCATTCTTATTTTTTAACATTTTTAATTTTTTAAAAAGATTTTTATTTATTTGAGAGAGAGAGTGACAGAGAGAGCACGCATGAGCATAGGGAAGAGGCAGAGGGAGAGGGAGAAGCAGGCTCCCCACTGAGCAGGGAGCCAGATGTGGGGCTCGGTCCCAGGACCCTGAGATCATGACCTGAACTGAAGGCAGACATTTAACCAACTGAGCCACCCAGGCGCTCACTTCAATGCTACCCCACATGAGGGGAAGTGCAGAAGAGGGCAAATTAGAGCAGGAAGACACAGCAGTCTGAACTGATGGTTCAAATATTGAATTTTTACAAAATTTATAAAAATATTATCATATGAGCACATTTCTAGGGTTGTTCTCAGGGTCCTAGAAGGGCCCTGTACAAGCAATGGGTCCTAAAGCTTCAACTTCATGGCATATCTACCTTTGCTAATATTGCACTGAGCATCTAAAAGCGACAGTAAGTTTTCATTGCCAATTCTTTTGAAAACTATTTGCTAATTGAACTCAATTCCAAGGAATTGATTTTCAACATGCTTCCATGCAACACAGAATATACTTACAGATGGAATACATTTCCAGTTGCTGTCTTAAACGGATTTTGCTCATTGTGTCATAAAAGCTGGGCTCTGATAAAGTTTCTGCTGTAGGTGGCACACTGAATATCCTCATAATTTTCCTTTTATTCCTACAACACAAAACCAATATGGAAGAGAGATTTATATTATTAGCTACAGCTCTGTAATGGCCTCAGGACCATAGTAATCAGAAGGTACTGATTAAAAGGACTTAAGTAACAATGAACTCATCTTCTCTTTTGTCTCTGTGAGGCGCTGCCTTGGCTCAAGTGTTCTTCCCTTCACCAAAAAGTATGAAGCTCTATGTTTACAGCCACAGGACTCGAAGAAATCGAAGAAAGCTGAACACAGCCACTTCATAAAACAAAGTGACATACCCCTACTCTGCTTCTACTCCTGCCCCCCTCCAAAAGCCAAGTATGATATGGCAAAATGCACCAACTAGAAAACATCTTATTTTTCTCCTCCCTCTGGTGTCATCCAAATAAAGCTAAATTACTGGGTTAGAGAATAAACAGAATTCGAGTAGATCTTAATTTTGGAAAATAATGAATCACCATATTTCTTAAATACAATATCATGGCCTTAGTGTGTCCATCTACTTAAAATCAACAACAGTGGCTCTGTTTTTAAAACAGGATGGTAGGAAGGAGGTGGTGGCTATTTTCGGAGGAAAGCTGTTACCTGTGGAGCTTTTTCTCTGCCACCCCCGAGGCCAGGCTGCCAATGGGCCAGCTGCTCTGGGGAATGGGGGTGGTGGTGGGGGTGTCATGTGGCCCAGAAGGGCAGACCTGCCTGTCTGAGAGCAGGTGCTACCCAGGCCAAACATCAATTATTTCTCAGTTACTAATTACTCTGAACTATCTAACGCTCTTTTAACCTTGGTAGAGAATACCAAGAAGCATATGGCTATAAGAAGTGACTCTGTCCAACTAATACTGCTTTTCCTCCTCAAAGCACCCACCTCTTCTTCTTCTTCTTCTTTTTGTATTTAAAAGAAAGAAGCCCGGGAGTGTGGAAAAGAATAAATTATGCTACAACATCTGGAATTAAAGCAGGAAATATTTATTGAGTATTTACACTATGTGGCATACCAGAGACACAAAGGTGAAAGGTCAAAGTCCTTATTCTGAAGGGACTGGAGTTTTTGTGGAACGGACAGACAAGTCGTCAGGTTAATACCATTATAATTCAGTAAATGCTATGATACGGTTGTGTTCAAGAATCAGAAGGGAAAACTTAAAATGTGTGAAGAGAGAATTGCTAAAAACATAGGAATTTGAGTTTGTGCATTTCAGGGACATGGGCCAAAAAAAATGCTCATCCAAGAGTGAC
Organism: Ailurus styani; assembly: GCA_002007465.1. Classification (NCBI taxonomy): domain Eukaryota; kingdom Metazoa; phylum Chordata; class Mammalia; order Carnivora; family Ailuridae; genus Ailurus; species Ailurus styani. The sequence continues at coordinate 1,879,895 of LNAC01000215.1, forward strand.
AGTGAAAATGAAATCTTGCCGTTTGCAACGACGTGGATGGAACTAGAGGGTATTATGCTGAGCGAAATAAGTCAATCAGAGAAAGAAAATTATCATATGATCTCTCTGATATGAGGAACTTGAGGGGCAGGGTGGGGAGTTGTGGGGGGTAGGGAGGGAAAAATAATGAAACAAGATGGGACGGGGAAGGAGATAAACCATAAGAGACTCCTAATCTCACAAAACAAACTGGGGGTTACTGGGGGGTGGGAGGGTAGGGATACGGTGGATGGGTTATGGACATTGGGGAGGGTTTGTGCTATGGTGAATGCTGTGAAAGGTGTAAGCCTGATGATTCACAGACCTGTACCCCTGGGGCAAAAAAAAAAAAAAAAGTAAAGCTATTAAAAAAAAAAAAAGAGTGACAGTGAACCCAGGCTGGATGATCAAACTGAGCTAGATTAGAAATATAACATATATTATACATAACATATGTAATATAATATATATAAGATAAAGCTAGTCAGGGTGCCCAGAGCTGCACTTAAATCTCTGACTCTTGAAACAACAGGCTCCTCAAAGCCAAGCTGGCATCCAGAGCTTAAGAACAGACCTGAAGAGACAGTGCTTTCCTAGCAGGAACAAAGTGCTCATGAAATCATTTGCGTGCATTTGATTCAGAACAAACAAACATGTCAACTTTTGAAACGCCCGGTTTTTATCGACTCTGAAATACTAAAAACTTTACCTCTTGGCATACATGAAGAGAACAAAGCTAACAAGGATCACTACCAAGTAAACATTGGTGGCTTCATTCCAGGCCTCGTGAACGCTATAATCCATTGAGCTGTCATCACCCATCACCCTGTAACCTCCAGGCATGGGGCTGGAAGAAAGAGAAGAGAGCAGAGTTTCTCTTAGTGGTGGTAAGACCATTGCAGAAGGGCTGGCAAACATAAGGCCTGCTGCCCTATTTCAGCCTGCCGCCTGCTTTTGGATGGCCAGGGGGGCTAGGGATGGTTTAACATTTCTAAACAGATACATTTTAAATGATTGTAGGAACCTGCATAATATCCTTGCTTTTTGCTTCCCAGCTCTCAAAGCTAAAAATATTTACAATCTGGCCCTTTAAGAAAAAGTTTGCCAACTCCTGGCCTAGATAACTAGGGTGTGTAACATATTTCCCCTTATTTTTGATTTGGAAACATTTTATTTTCTGCCTGAAGGTGCTGGAGCTTAAAAATCCGATTACAAAAAGATAACAAAAAGGATCTACGGTTGAAATGTTATTGTCCAGTTTGTGAACTGTAACTATCACCCAGATGAAAGCACCCAAATATTTTATTTTTAATTTTTTTAAAGACTTTTATTTATTTATTTACTTGAAAGAGAGAGAGAGAGAAAGTACGCAAGCATAAGGGGGTAGGGTCAGAGGGAGAAGCAGACTCCCTGCTGAGTAGGGAGCCAGATACGGGACTCGATGCTGGGACTCCAGGATCATGACCTGAGCCTAGAGCAGTTGCTTAACCAACTGAGCCACCCAGGTGCCCCCACCCAAATATTTTAAAACACAGACCCAAACAACGGGCTATGATTAAAAAAAAAAAAAAAACCTGTTGCGCTCATGACGGCAGCCTAGAAAAGATGAGACAGCCATCTCAGTGCTCGTCCACTGGCCTCCCAGGCAAGTGGGAAACCTTCAGATCTTTATCTAGTTTTGGCCTCCTGGCCAAATGTGCTTGAAAGAAGCTATGGGATAAAAAGTTACTTTTTGCTATTTACACAGCTGTGACTTCTATTCAAGGAAATGCCTTCTTTGGACATTCCCACAGAAAATAAGAGTGGTAAGCAAGTGTATCAAAAAGCAAGTATAAGAGTAATGGTTTCCTCTTTGCGTTTGAGAGTTAGTTGAATTTTTCCTTGAAGAGAAAGTTCCTCCCTTCTGTTGGACATAAACGGTAAGTCTAATAAGTAAAATGACCTACTATGTGAAAGATAACCAAAAGCATTTTTTTAGACATTCTATAAGAAGGAGAAAAACTGAACAAGTGATAGTTAATCAATGTACTGTAGTTTCCAGGAATAAGACAGTTATTTTCTAATTCCAAGAAAAAAAGTATCTGAAATGTCCAAGAAGTTGTTTTGCAATTTTTCTCTAGACATCCTACAACAATGAAGGCATTGCAGGCATTCTTGCACTAAAATATCTTCCAATCTCCTGTAAGCCTCCAAAATGTTTTGTAATGTAGATCTGGCTTAGTAAATTAGTAAGTGTGCATTAAGGGCAAGGTTTGTTTTCTTTCTTATAGCTCACCTCTGCATAAAATGAATAAAATTCTCCCATAAGGTTGCTCCTAAGCCAGGTGGCATGTTTTCCCTGTTCTGACATCTGAAGTTTTTGTCAGATATTTGGGGACATATATTCATTTATGATGAAGTGAGTATCATGAATGATTATTTGACTTAAACTCTAGACACCGAGGTCGAGAGTGATCTCTTTAAAAGACCTATTGATGTCCGATGAATATAAAGATTGGTCTTGTGAAAATTAGCCAAGTAATAAAAACAGGATTTACTTTAAATCATAAAAATTTATAGATATAAGATCTAAATATTATTTAAACATCATACCATACCCAATGTCTTGATATTAAAGACTGGCTATAGATTTTTCTTTTTTTAAGAGAGTGGAAGACACAGGGAGATTTGGTATATTCACAGTTTTAATTCCTATTTCTTAAAACTGAACTCCAGAGTTTCTCTGAAAGTAACATTATGATTCATAGTAAGTAATCAGTCTATTTTAGAAATGGAAACTTTTGGAAGACAAGAGACTATAATTATCTTTATGATTTATGGAATCTAGAATTTTGCTGGTGCTGAAAAGTAACAACAACGCATGTGTTTTGCAAAAAGGGATGACTTTGGATGTCTGATTTGAGATGCTGCAGAAGGCCACAGACAATTACGCCACAAGGATGGTAGGTTTCAGCCTTGGGAGCTATTAAATTCAGAAAGAAAGAGGGAACATATAGCAATGGCCACTAGAACATTTTGCAGGTGCCCTTTACCCAACAAATCACGGAAGTGTTTCCTACCTGTTTTCCTAACACCTGAATGGATCTGAGCCAGGTTAATTTCTTGCTCCAATTTCTCACAAAATTCTGTTCATGGGCCACTTCATAAGTGGTATATTCCTACAGAGCTTGTCTTCATCCTGCTACAAATATGCCAGTCTTGAATTGTATTTAGAGAAGGATTTTGAATTGCTACTGACCCAGAACGGTAAAATTTTAACGTGAATGAAACAACATGTATTATACAACATCGTTGGTATGCAATGACACTACCATTCCACAGTTCCAGGGACACGCACTTGAATTATTTTTAGTACTGTAGTTGTGAAAGATTTGCACTGAGGGTAGGCCTTTCCTGCCCAGGCCTCCATCATGTCCAATGGCATGACTTTGCAAGACTGCCAGGAATAAGGAATGGCCTTGTCCAGAGTCACAGTACAGATGCATGGCCCACATGTGGCCTGAACTATGACCGTCACTTCCCAGGACGCTACAGTCTAACCAAGTGTACACATGCACACTTGCTAAGTAGTTACTTCATACCACCACAGCCTTCTTGTAAAGCAAAATGCCCGGGGGCATTACAATGGTTCATTCCTGGCAAGGTAATGTTTCAGCAAGATCACTAATACAGCTAGCCGCGTGCCTGGATCGTCATTCAGGGCTCTTTTGAGAAAACTGAACTTTTTTCACATATTTGTCCTGGACACTAATGCTTGAACAATTTCGGTACGGAAATTCTAGGATAAGCTGAATTAAGACCCAAGTAAAACATTAGTATCCAGAGACAGAGTTCCCAAAATATGGCAATTACGGGTTGGTTTTCATTTGATAAACTTTTAGGTTGAGAACTACGAGAAAATTTTCCGGGGATCAAGTTACTATATCATAAGTTTTAAAGTCAGTTTCCTGATTTTAGGTTCCTGACACCATATGTTAGTGGTCCTAAAATTCAGTATCACTTGTCATTATGCCTTAAATGTTACCATTTTTGTCTCTTAGAGCTTTGCTGTCTTAATACGAATTCGGATTAGAATCACTTTTACAGTTCTTTACGACACAATCCACCGCATAAATGCAATTTACTTTCTCTGTCCTCTGAAACACTGAAGGTTTGAGCTCCTAAAGCAGAAGGGTACGAGGTAACAGGCCTTCACCCAAGAGGAAGAAGGCAGTTTGTGGGTTTACGAGTAGGGCAGTCACATACTGAATGCTTGCTGGGAGGCACTGAAGTTCCATTTTACAGAAGAAACCGGGAAGGTGGTAGTGGTGGTTACGTAACTTGCCCCAAGTTGCACAGCCCAGGGTTGTCACATGTAACCGACTCCCAAACCTGAACCCTTCCATCGTGCCCCCGGTTCTGTGACGCCCGCTCCTCCCGGAAAGAAATTCAGTCGCGCCTCCCAGGAAGGAACCACGGGCAGCCTCCAGAGCTGCCGGGACATCTTCTGCGTTTCCGCCGGTCGCAGGCTGCGGAAACACTGCGGCATCTTAAACCACTCGCGCTAAACTCCAGCCGCCCCGGGGCCGCCTCGCCCCCACCCCTGCTCGCGTCGCCGACGCGGCTGCTTCCGTGTGTCGTCTGCGTCTCCGGCGCTCGGAGCCTCACTATTACGACCCTGAGGGCTCGGAGCACCAGCGGGACGCGCAGGAGCCTCAGAGCCCGGCCCGGGGGCGCGCGGCGGGCAGCGGCCCCCTCCCCCTCCCCCTCCCGCGCGAGGCC
>LNAC01000215.1:1885192-1990710 GCA_002007465.1 Ailurus styani
CGGGCCGGGGCGCCGGGCGCTGGTGGTGGCGGTGGGCCTCGCCGCCCCCGCCTGGCAGTCCACGTGGGCGTAGCTGTGGTGTGCCAGAACCGGGCGACAAGTAGCGGGGACAGGTCGTTACCCGGGAGTTCGTGCCTCTTCCCGCCCCACTTCGGCGCGCCCGGGCGTGACTCAAAGCGTGGGAGGGGGAATGTGCATTGTCCCACGAATCGGGACTAAGCTGGGAAACACGAAGATTTTTTTTTTCGTAATGAGGGCATAGAGTTACTTTTAATATTTACTTTGATACCTAACTCGAGAAGGCATATGCTCTCCACATTGTCTTTCCATTTCCCCTGTCCTAATAAATGGTGCGTGGCTGAGACTGTCGAGGTGTTTTAAAAACTGGATGTGCCCAGGGTACTGCATGCCGCAGTATTGTCAGTTGAGGTGATTTTTGTGTCTTAAGAAAAAAAAGTGTGTGTGTGTATAGGGACTTGAAAAATAGATTTTCTAGCATAAGACAGGTAATGAATTTATGCAGGATTTCAGCATCAGTGTTGAAGTAATCATATTTCAGTGGTTGGTAGCAACTTTGGGAATAAATGGTCACTTGACCACATGCTTGAGGTCTTAACTGTTTATGTTGAACTAGTTCTCTAGGGTCAGCTGACTGCTAATTATAATTCATCCTAGACCTTGTAGAAGTTGTAGTCTTAATTAATAAGTAGAGGTAAGAGCTAACATTTAGCCCAAATCCCTTAGCAAGTTTTCTCTGCCTTTTTTGTGGCTCATTCCATTAAAATTAAGCTCACCTTTGTCTGAAGAGCATTGCTTGGTACAATAAGGTACTAGCTTTATTTACAGTATTAATACATGTTAGTTTTTATGTATTATATATATACATTGCCATATATATGCCTTATAACCATTTAGTTTGACTCTGAAGCTGGAAAATTAGGAACAATAATAATGGGTAATGTTGAGTACTGACTGTTTGCCAGGCCTGTGCCAAATGGTACATGCTTTATCTCATTTAATCTTCTGGGATAACTTTTGGATAACCGTAGGTTGCTCAAAAATTTTTGAGTACATGGGTTTGAGTTGAATAGGTCTAAATGTGGAGTATGTACATTAATTCTGTTTCTGCTTTTGTGAAAAAGGGTGTTGGCAATATAAAATGACTCAGAGTAAATTAATATGTTTTTGAAGTCGTAAGATGGCTTTAAAATTACATAGAACTACAATTATTCTCTTTATTTGGGTATTCATTAGTTTCTAAAGCACTGTGTCTCATTTATCCAAGTTCCCATAACACACCATCATCACCCAATGAACAGGCTATTCTTGGACATTGGAAGAAGCTAAATGTTGGGGAGCCCTAATGGTCTTCTGAAAGTCTCCTTCCCACCGTATTTTTTCTAAGTGGCCTTCATATTAGGGATTGACAAATGATGAAACAGAAAGAGTAATTTTCCAATACCAAACCAAGGAAATAAAAATAAGTGGATTGGTTATTACTTTGTTGATGAGTCTAACATTTGTGGGTATACAAATGTTAAGAATGTTAGATTATCCGCTTTGTAGGATCTCTACCTAATTTTCCATTTTGCCTTTAAATATCATAAGCAGCTTGGAGTCCAGTACATTGTGCATTAGGAGGTTGACATTTTGATTGGATTTAATTGAGCAGTTTTGACTTCCTAAATCAAGAAGTTTATTTTGACTTTGTTTCCAAAAATATAACATAATGATTTGTCTAGGCATAACAATGATGGGAATGATGGTGAGGTCTAACAGTTTGCATCTTGTGAGAGTAGAAGTAGATGAAAAGGACTGGAGAGGACAAGGGAGATGTCTGAAAAAATGCTTCTTATTTGTGATGAGAGCATATTGGATGGACTTAACCTGTCTCCTGATTCTAGTGGCCCGTCATTGGAGAAGAAGAGATTGGGAATGCTTTGCCAGTCAGTATTTATAAAAGGGCTTACCTCCAGGCCTTCTCTTTGGGGAGGGGATAGTAGAGAGTTGTCTTCAGTGGAAGGATATAAGAAGAAAAAAAATGCACATATTTTCTTTCAGTGTTAATTCTTCCACCCATTGTGACTTGTTGTCTTGTCTTGTCACCACATGCATCTTCAGGCACTTACCTAGTAGATATTTGATATTCGTGGGCAGCCGCTAGTAGATCAAGTAAAGAAAGGAAAAAAGGGGTGGATTGGGGGTAGAGACAAAGCTCAGGGGTATGCAGCAAAGCATTAATAGGCTTTTCATTTGGGCAAAATTTAGGAACTGGGCCTCTAACAGCCTCTGTTAGGAAAATCATTCCAGTAACATTAACTCTATGTGTTTAAGATCTCTTGTATCTTATTTGTATCCAGAAATACGGAGAATATCTCTTTGTGTTTTACAAACAATGGAACATTTAGAACACAGTGCATGAAAGTTATTGAATTTTTCATGGCAGCCATTTCTGTATGTTTGTCGTTGTTGGAAAGTCAGAGCAACCATAATGCCAACATTGGCTCCTGTTTGTAAGGCATTTAAGCAATGTCGTTTCGTTTTGGAAGACAAGCTCTTCTCATTCCTTCAAAACTTGGCTCTCATGTGGAGTGCCCTTTAAAGCTCCCGAGTGCAGGGATCTTTTCTGTCACTCATTGCCGTATCTCCAGAGCCTAGAACAGAGCCTGACATATGGAAGATACTCAGTGACTATTTGTGGAATGAACAAAAATACACTGGAATTCTCTTTTCTTTTCACTACTGAAGATCCCACTTAACTTTCAGTTTACCTTCTCCACAGAATCTGCAGCCCACAAAAAGACCTTTGAATGTTAGATGGTTATGCCACATACTTTGGCATTTAATCCTTTTTGGCTTTTATACTGTCATATAAGCATTTCCGTGTTTTGTTTTCTCCACCTAAAATAGAGGCTACTCGAGGGCAGAGAATATATATTTATAAGGTACTATGTTTCCTTGTTTATACAGTATAATAATATCTGCAGAGTAGGTTTATATTTACTTTCTGAGTGAATATTAGATACCATGGAGGAATGTCAGAGATACTGAAAATGTGGTTCCAGTCTTCAAGTAGGTAGTATTCTGGCAGGCAAACACTGTATACACATGGGAAATAGTATGAGAATTTGTAGGTAAATGAAACAAAGTAATAATAAAAGCTAACATTTATGTAGTGCTTAAAATGTGCCAGATACTGTTCCAGGAGGCTTTGCCTGTTAATTTATATGAATCTCATAACAATCTTTTGAAGTAACAGGTACAGTTAGAATCCCCTTTTTAAAATGAGGACCCCTGGGGCAAATAATAAAAAATAATAAAAAATAAAAAATAAAATGAGGAAACTGACGCACAGCAGGGTAATTAAGTCACTTGCCCAAGATCACAATGCAAATAGTAAGTAGGGAAACTGGCTATGAACCCAGGTGATCTGGCCCCCCCCCCGCCCAGTGTCGTTTCTGTGGGAAATTCACTTTACCAAAGAAGAGAGATCTAAAAGTTGACGCTACTTTTTCGACTGTAAAAGGCTCTTTCAGATTTCAAAGTAGCATAAAAGATTGCAATGACTGCACTGCAGAAACAATGCTGTGGATTTTCCAAATATAAGCGGCTGATAAATGGTTAGGGGGCAGTGTGTTTTGAAATGACTAAAGGCAAGGGGAGAGAAACTGAATTTTGAATCTCAGCTGAACGAGGATTATAACTCTTTGTAGATATTGAATTCTAGGACAGTGATTCAGCAGGACATAAGGCAATGACTGTTTAAGTTATTAATTTAGTGTCAAAAAACTTCCGTGAAATATAATACTGAATGATACCTGATGTCTTACTGCTTTTCTTTTTTAAACACTTACTAGATTTCATCCCTAGTGGTAGTAATTTACCAGGAAGTGAGCGTTACTGAAAGTTTCCTATGCGCTTCAGTCCATTTGCATTGTCCTTACGTGGAATCTTGATCCACTTTTTCAGCTTGTCTTGGGCAGTAGAGAACGCTGTTGGGGCCAGGAGGCCTCTTCAAACCAAGAAATATTTCTTTGGTGGAAAAAACTGTAAAATTGTGCTGTTGATTGGGTGACAGACCTGGAGTGAAGTCATTCTGAAACTGTGTGGAATTGGATGAGGGGCTGCAAACAAAAGCCGGCAAGATGAAGAAAAATGGGATTCTCTGAAAACCCACTTTTGTGTCCCTTTTGTCAGGAGCTGACAGTTTTATTTTGGGGGTGTTGGGCATCAGCAGAGTCACTGAATCTAAACGACTCGAGAGATAGGGGAGTACATACATCAGCACCCCCACTGTCCAGGAATCAGAGGAGGAAGTGCCCTTGAATGAAGCATGGGCCACAAACCTGGTTAGCAGCCAGGGAGGACACACGCTCTGCAGGTATAGTATTTTGTGTTACAGATCCTTTCTGCTGGGCAGGAGGTCATGTTGTTTGTTTTGGGGATAGCTTTGTAATTTGAGTTGTCATTTTAATATCAGCACGTATTTTGGGATGGCCTGTCAGAGAAGCAGCTTTTAACTATGGCTGTTGTCACACCCTTGTGTTCTATTTAAACATCCCAGGAAATAATTGGAGTTAAAATAATCAATATTGAAGTGTTTATCTGATTGGCATGTTAGCTTTAATCTTAATTTCAGGTTCTTCTCTGAATGGGGGGTTTTAGGGAACGAGAAAATGAAGCACTCATTAATTTTCGTTCTATCAGTATGGGATAATTTGATAAAATCTCTACTGCCCCATTTGATGAAATTTAGGGTTTTCAGAACTGGATCCTGGATGTGATCCAGTGCTGATCTAGTGTGGAGGTTCTTAAAGTAGGAGTGTCCATCAGAATGATCCAAGGTTTATTATGAAAGTAACAGGTATCTTAGCCTAACCCTAGAGATTCAGATTCTTTAGAGCTGGGCCTGGGCATCTGTATTTTAAATCATCCTCAAGTGATCCTAGTGCCCGCCTCCCTTGTAAGTACCAGCCTTGTATTTTATAGATAAGAAAATTGAGGCAAAGTCAGATGACTTGCCTAGAGCTGGTGCAGTGGTACGAAGATTGTATCACCAAATAACATGTAATTTCAGAATTTTAGGGCCGGAAGAAATTTTCCAAGTCAATTCAGTAGCTCATTTTGCAGTTTAATATAAACCATGCTTGTTCATATAATTTCTAAATAATATATGAATGCAGCAAAATTTGTGTTTTCTCAAAGCCTGATTTCTGTCCTGGCCATGGTAAAGATTAAAACATCAATTACCAGAATTTCTTTACAATTTTAACATGTTTTTGTATTAATTTCAGGAACTGTCCATTATTTGCAGTATTTTTATTGTGTACTTTGTGATGCTCCTTTAAAGTTTTATGACAACATAGTGTATTTAAAGCTGAAGTGAAAGGTTAAAATTTTTTTATTTAAATTACTTATTTTTCGATCTTAGCTAAAATATAGTACTGTGTGAGAATTTGTGCTGCTTTATTTGAGTTTTGTGTTTTTAAAATCTGGTTGATTTTTAACATTTGTAAAATTTTTTTTTAAAGGCATCTTACTTCGGGAACAGCTCAGTTTGGCTTCCATGTCATCTTTGAGTATGAGAGAGAATTCTACTTTGAGCATGTCCTCAACAGAGACCAAAGAACCAGGTTTGTTCCTTCAAGAAGTGTCCTAAAACCTGTGGAGCAGCATCCATTTCCAGAAGTTGATAATGTGTTCGTGATGCCTGTGAATGGACTATATGGTCAAGTGACTCGTTAAGATGTCCATGGAAGAATGGTAAAAGAAAAAAAAAAGAAGAAGAAAGAAAGGCAGATTTCAAGAAGCAACCCCAATATCATTTAGGATTTTTGAGGAGTTGAAAGAAGATAGTTCTGAAAATATGAGTGAAAGACTCTAGCACATTTCTTTTTACATGTTTCTTACAGCACCTCTGTTAACCCAGCTGCTTTGGTGTATAATATTTGAGTTATTTTTCTCTACTGCAATAGCTGGTAGTCCCCTCATGAACAGAGTTTTATTTCATGTGGATAGAGAACTAGTGGCTATAGTAAGAGAAATGGGAAGGGCTGCAGAAACCAGCTTCGACTCGGTAATTACTACAGGGACAGGATGTTGATGAATTGCTTCTTCATAATATGCTGCTGCTTGTTCAGTCTTTGTGGCATTAGATTCATCTTCTTTTATCTACTCAGCCTCTCTGTGTGCCTGCTTTTTCTTGCACAATTTTTTTAGCCTGAAGATCTAATGACTGTATTTTTTCAGTTTAAAAATAAGAATTATATCTTCATAAATAGACCTTTGTTATTGTTCTCGCCTACCCAACGTTATTTTCTAAGATCAAGAATAGAATAATTTCCATTCGTTTTCAGATTTGCTCTTCTTAACTATTTTTATATTCTTGTTCAATGTTTGGTTTTCCTCTGCTCTTTTTAGGTGGAAATAAAGGATGATCTCTGTGTTGTATTTTTAGTTATCTAGGAGACCAGAATAAAATGGATCATAAAAATATATAGAAAATTTACAACATCTTTTAACCATTACTCTTTTAAACTCGTTTTAAACCTCCATCAAACTACTTCTTAGCAATATTGATGTAAATATTACCTTCTTACTCTGTGCTTTCCTTTTTGGGGGAAGCAGTAAGAAGCAGGGATTTCTCCAAATGCTGGTAAGTGCAGAGAGAGAGAGGGAAGGGGGGAGAGAGTGCTTTTGTAATTAGCAAATGAAGCAGGAGAGAAAGCTTTTGTACTTAACAAATGAAGCATTTGGTCATTGAGGTCATTAATGTGTATATTCACAATGTCAGTATAAAAATTAGTTTGTGGCTTAGAACTAAGATCATTAATAGTAATTGTTATTGTTTTCAACTCTTCTTACTTTTGCAACTGAGTCAGTTGACCTGATCCATGATTTTCTTCTTTTAAGTTGAAGAAAGCTCTATTTTTATGAATCAAGTTTTACCCAACAGAGAGAAATACAGGCAAAAGAGCAGCTTTTAAAGTTTAATAAGCTGAAATTCCAGAAACTATTTTTTTAATAAATATTTCCTTCCCAGTAGGCCTATTTGCTTCACCCTTTTTTCTCCTTTCTACCTTATCCATTTATCACGTAGTATCACTTTTACCTTTTTTTTTTCCAGCTGTCCAGAATTTCTTGCTTGGTATCTGTGTTTTGACTACTTCCTGCCTTTTCCATGATTCAGCCTCCCTTTGAAAGTGATTTCTGTTCTTACTGTCTATTTCCTTGGGTGGGCCTCCTTCCTACTCCATTGCCTCCAGTCTTTTGTTGTTATCTCTTATAGTTCAGTTTCTGTCATCTCTAGCTCCTACCTGTTTTACCCCTCACCTGTGTCTACCTCGCTTCCTGTCCACTTGCATCCTACTTTCATCTCCCATGAGGGTGATCTCGTCTTTTCCACTGCCCCGTCTCCCTCTGTCGGTATAAACTCCCTGATCTGTTGTGTTTCATGCAGCTCTGATCCCTTCTCACCTCTTAATTGCTGATGTTTTCTTTCTGTACTTTATAGTCATTGTGCATTTGCCTTGTGAGCGCTATTTCTATTTTTCTTGTCCCCGGGTGGTAGGTATTACTAGATGGAGTTGTTGTCAGTATTTGCATAGAACACAGATCCTTGCTGTGTATTTCCTGGGTAGCCAGGATGAATCAATTATTATTAACTTTTCTTGGAACATTGAGCTTCCTGTGTTTTCTGCTTCTAAGAATTAGATTGGTATTCTAGAAGACTAATATTACTTTAAAGAGAGTCAGGATAGTCATATGATGCTGTCATTTTAACTCTTTATCCAAGAGTTCATGACATTTGAATTCACTCCCTTGTTTTGAAAGATTAAAGAAGATATCCAAACCATGTTTGGGGATAGGAGTAGGTGGAAAGTGGGAAGAGAAAGGTAAATACTAGAAAAGGACTCATAGTCAATTTCTAGAACTAGAAAGAAAATTGAAAACAAAACCACTTGCTTTAACATTTATTAGGTAAAAGGTCCCCTAACAGAAGGAAAAATCTCAGTAATTTTGTTAACTAGTTTTAGTTCTAGGTCATCTGTATTTTTACATTTCCGTTTAAGTTCCAACACCTTTATTTAATGTTTAACAAAACAGAAGCTTAATTTTGTAAATATTCATTTTATTTTGAGAGACTTGATGTCACCTTAAATATTAACCTGTGTCATTTTATAACACTGTAACATTCTCAGAAATGCCGTTAACATCTGACTCTGTTAGTTTTGTGTGTGAGAAAGCACTTATATTGTATGGTTTTGCCCCTCTGGACTGTGTAGTCATGTTATAATGAAAAGGTAGCTTATTGGCAAGCTTTTATTTTATGCTGTTGATTTATGTTGTCTTATGTTTCTCCATAATTTTTGTATGTACTACGAATGTGGAGTGATCCTGTAACAGTTTTCTTTAATATGTATGAACTACTGGAATTAGACTAATATAAGTGTAGATGCAGGTTTATGAAACGTAAAAGAAGAAGGGCCCTATACAGCACGCAATGTAGTGCTTCAGATTTTAAGAATTAACCATACAAACTGGGGTTGATTGTATGGAACATTCTTTCTGCCTGAGCCTTCTCTAATTGTGGTGGTGATGTTTGGGGCATCTTGAAACTGAAGGAATGGCTACAGGTCTGATAATGTTTCTGTAATATTCATGACCTATGAGCAGCTAGTAAAAATAACATGAGAACCATGGATAAGCTATTAAGAAATTCATGTAGATCTGCTAAGTACAGGACTATGTTGTGGATGAACAAAGTATAGTCTGTTCTCTCTGAAAGCTCATAGTTGAGTAGAGAAAATTGGTAAATAAGTGGTTGCAGTATAGTGTGGCAAATACTAAAATACACATATGTAGCAGCTGTTACAGGAACAGACCAATTGTGCAGGTCAAAAACCTAAAAAAGTCAGATATAATACGTATATAACTATATGTATTGTGTATAAATTCTGACTGTGATGTAATTGCTGGATGTTATTATGGGGGCAGGTTACTCAAAGCACTCAGACTCAGTGTCTTCCCCTTGAAATAGTTATAATTATCTAGGATTGTTATGTGGATTAACTGAGATAATATATATATGAGGTACCAGTATGGGCCTTTATTCAATTATTATTTAGAATTTGGAGAACATGATATAGGATTATACTCTCATTGCACAGATAATATTGCTGCTCAGAATGCTTGGAATTCCTATTTTAAATTTGCTTTTAATAGTTTTTAAGAAAACTAAACTTACTGAAAACCTTGTAGTCTCTTTTTTTCTTTAAGTCAAAAGAAGGTTATTTGATCTATTTGTCAGTTGTAGTTCTCAGTGACAGTTGTCTATTCCCATAAATCAAAGCTGTTCTCGGAGAATTAAAATTTGCTACCATTAAATACATTTGACAAAAGTGTGCCACAGGCTTCTAAACTATTTAGCAAGAGTGACAACATCATTGGAATAGGTCTTTGTAGTGACTGCTTTTGGGAAAGTTGGGTAAGACTTAATGGGGACAGAAACTTTTGAATATGTTATAAAGTCAGTCTTTGTATAGTTGTAGTCCCAACACTGGATTATATATACCAACCTGAATAGATTTCCTGAATTGTGTCTATGTTTTTGTTATTTTAAAAGGTGTTTAAATTAACTTCCTTTAACAGAACCAGACTGAACAGTCTGCATTTTCTTATGTAGTGGAAAAAATTGGCACAATAATTTAATATTACTTTGTTCATGGTTGATTAATTTTTTCCTAAATTAACGGGTCTTTAAGATAAGGATCTGTGTCCTAGACTATCTGATAAATCAGGCTGAGCAAACTTCATTTGATGAAACAAATTGATTCTTATGCTTTGGCTTGTGTGGCCTTGTTATAAAAGTCCACTAAGTCATAGCGTGATTAGATTTGTCTATCATATTGTGATTTAATGATAACAGTGTTGAGATAAAACAGCCAGCCCAAAATTTTGGTACAGATTAAAATATATGTCTTGTTTAGAGCATCCCTATTAAAGTTCATGATTTACAATCAAGAGATTTAAATAAGTTTATTTTGCATCTTATGGTTGATATTTATTTATGTCGACATTGTAGTCATAGATAGGGAGACTATTTCCATGGAAAGGGAGACTTGATGTATTAATATTCCAAAGCTTAGTTTAAGCTGGTTATGATTAGAAAAGTGCCTTTTCTTATATTCTCTGGAAGATTCTCAAGTCTGCAGGCATGTTAACAATGACATGTTTAATCCCCATAATAAATACTTAGTTAGCAGAGATATTTGGGAAGTTGCTGCAGATGATGTAGAATGAGCTGAGGTAGGGTTTTGTCTTTTACTGTTTTGTCCCTGTTATGTTCTTAGAGAAACTAAAATTTTTAAGATTTTATTAGAGAGAGAGAGAGTGTGCAAGCAGGGGGCAGCAGTCAGAGGGGTGAAGCAGGCTCCCTGCTGAGCAAGGAGCCTGATGGCGGGGCTCGATCCCAGGACCCCAGGATCATGACCTGAGCTGAAGGCAGACACTTCATCAAGTGAGCCATCCAGGTATGCCCAAATTAAAATTTTCAAATAGTGTTTTATTTTTTTCTTGGCTTTTTATTTATCATTACCAATAAGAATAATGGTTGCCATTATGGATCCTCAGTAGGGCCAGGCTCTTGACATACATTGAACACTTTGCTACTGCTAATGTAATTCTTTCTAATAAAATTTGATGTTATGAAATAGGTTTTATATACTATCCATTCATATATAACATATAATGTATGTTTACATTGACAAGTGAGTAAACGTTAGGGCAGTTCTGCAGAACAATAGGTTTGTTGTGTTACATATTTCCCGCTATAAAAATGAAGACATTGAGGGAGGTTGTTCAACTGCCCAAGGTCACACCAATAGTAAGTGGTGAAACCAGGAATTTAAGCTAAGTCTGGTTAAATCTCGTGCTTTCATTCATTTTTCCGTACTGACTTTTAAATTATTTCTCCTTGGGGCACCTGGGTGACTCAGTTAAGTGGTTAAGCATCCAACTCTTGGTTTTGGCTCAGGTCATGATCTCAGGGTCCTGGGAAGGAGCCTGGCATTGGCTCTGTGCTCAGTGCGGAGTGCGCTTGTCTCCCTCTCTCCCTTCCTCCCTCTCTCTCTCTCTCTGCCCCTCCCCCTGCTTGCATGCTCTCTCAAATAAATCTTCAAAGAATCGAATATTTCCTGTTGGAAAAGTAAAACTCACTCTGAGTGCATATTATTTTAAATCAGGGAGTACTCTTATTAATCCTGTGCTGTATGCCTAACTTTAAAAAAAAACAACTTTGTTTATAGTTTATAAGATTATAGAAGGCTCAATGTTCAAAGTAATCAATGCTTAATGGAAAGAATAAAATCAGGTAATACAGAAAAGTATAAAGGGGGTGGTGAAAATCACTAATAATTCTACCACTCAGAGGTTAACATTTTGATGTATAATCATACAAACATTGGAATAAAATACATATTTATATATTTTTAAGACAACAATAAGTTCATAGCATGGATATTGTCTAGTAACACTTCTCTTGTTTATTATATATTGGCCATCATTTCACATCATTGTTAGTTTATATCTTACTAAATTTTTTTTCATTTTTTAAAAATAATCTTTTTAGGGCGCCTGGGTGGCTCAGTGGGTTAATGCCTCTGCTTTCGGCTCAGGTCATGATCTCAGGGTCCTGGGATCGAGGCCCGCATCGGGCTCCCTGCTCAGCGGGGAGCCTGCTTCCCCCTCTCTCTCTCTGCCTGCCTCTCTGCCTCCTTGTGATCTCTCTCCCTCTGTGAAATAAATAAATAAAATCTTAAAAAAATAATAATAATCTTTTTATTTTAGAACAGTTTGGATTTATAGAGAAATACACAGATAGTACAGGGAGTTCCCAGATTCCCCTATCATTAACTTCTTACATTAGTGTGGGGCATTTGTCACAATTAATGAACCAAAACTGATACATTATAATTGACTGAAGTCCTTGCTTTTTTGAGATTTCCCTAGTTTTTACGTCATGTCTTCTTCTGTTTCAGGATCCCATCCACGATTCCACACTGCATCATCGTGTCTCCTTAGGCTCTCTGTGGCTGTAACTTTCTCAGGCTTCCCTTGTTTTGTAGGACATGACAGTTTTGAGAAGTACTGGTCAGATATTGTAGAATGCCTCTCCGCTGGGTTCGTTTAATGTTTTTCTCATGGTTAGAATGGGGTTATGTGGGGTTAGACTGAGGGAGGCCACAGAGGCGAAATGCTGTTTTTATTACATCATTTCAAGGGTGCATCCTATCTGTGTGACTTTACTGTTGATACTGACCTTAGTATCCTGGCTAAGGTCGTGTTTGACAGGTTTCTCTATTGTAAAGACGCTTTTTTTTCCCCTCCGCTTTCCATCTTGTGCTCTCTGGAAGGAAGGCAGCCCACACTTAGGGAGCAAGAGTTATGCTCCACCTTCTGGAGGGCAAAAGCAGAGTTTCTGCATACATTATTTGGAATTCTTCTACACAGGAGATTCATCTATCCTCTCCCATTGATCTCCATCGAATCATTTATTTGTATCAGTGTAGACCAGTGGATATTGACACTTTTGAATTAAATCCAGTATAACTTTATTGCTCTAATTTTTCTAGCTGTGGCCATTGGGAGTCTTTCAGTTGGTTCCTGTATCCGTAGGCCATACCCCTATCGTTGTAGGTTAATACCTTCCTTTTTTTGCATAGCTGCATGGTATTCCACTGTAAGACTCTACAATGATATATTGAACTTAAACCCTGATTGATGGTAATCTGTGTATCAGATTGTTCACTGGTATAAACAATACTGTGATGAGAAGTCTTCAAAATATATTAATAAAAGTATTGTTTGATAATTAAGAAAAATTGCTATATTAAAGGGTATAAAGGGACTGCCCTTTAAACCCTTCCCCGAGGCAAAGTTCTGAAGTGTGGGCATTTTTACCTTGCCTATGAAAAACAGTAGTATATTTACCATGTGGTTGCTTTCCTAGTTTTTCTTTTTTTTAAAGATTTTATTTATTTTGAGAGAGAGAGAGCATGCACACAAATGGGAGGGGTAGGTGGAGAGGCAGAAGCAGACTCGCTGTTGAGCAGGGAGCCCAATGTGGGGCTCAGTCCTAGGACCCCGGGATCATGACCTGAGCTGAAGGCAGACACTTAACTATACTCAGCCACCCAGGCGCCCCTGTTTTCTTTTTTCACGTAATGAGAGCTGATGGCAGTGGTGGCACCGGTGGTCTTAGAGAGCTGCTTTGAGATCACATCTTGCCTTCAGGCACCTGCCTTTTCGGTATAGAATCAGTTACTGTACACAATAAACTGTTCAGAAGCATAAAACAGCATTCTCAAAGAGTAAAAACTTAAGAACTGGAAGCAACCTTAGAAATCACGTTCCATCGCTGCATTTCAGAAGTCAGAAACTGGTACCACAGGGTGAGATGATTTGCCTGGAATTTTGCCATGATGGAAGCATTCAAAAACCTAAATTACTGGGGTGCCTGGGTAGTTAAGCGTCCAACTCTTGATTTCCGCTCAGGTCATGATCTCAGGGTCGTGAGATTGAGCCCTAAGTCGGTTCCGTCCTGGGTGTGGTGTCTGCTTAAGACTCTCTTTTCCTCTCTCCTGCATCCCCACCTCAACCCTGCACTTGCAGTCTGTCTCTAGATCTTAAAAAAAAAAAAAACAAACAAAAAAGAACCTGAATTTCTGCTCAGAATTCCTTGTTATGTGAGTATATTTTATACCCTATTGCAAGGGTACACACAGCTTTTATGTTGGAAAATTTCAAACATGTACCAAAGAAGACAAGATAGAACAGTTCATCCCCATGTCCCCATATCTCAGCTTTACCTGTTAGTTTGTGGCCAGTCTTGTTTAAACTCCCATCCAGTCCCCCCCCACCACCATATTATTTTAAAGCACATCCCAGATATTAAATGATTCATCTGTAAATATTTCAATATGTTCAAGAAATCTTTTTCAAAACACAACCACAATATCATTATCCTACCTTAAAAATATTTCTATTTAAGGATATTTAGTTGTAAGAACTTGAAAATTTTGGGGCACTTCTGTGGCTCAGTTGGTTAAGCGACTCCCTTCGGCTCAGGTCATGATCCTGGAGTCCTGGGATCAAGTCCCACATCAGATTCCCTGTTCCGTGGAGAGCCTGCTTCTCCCTTTGACCCCCCCCCCTTATGCTTGCTCTCTCTCCTCTCTCTCGAATAAATAAAATCCTTAAAAAAAAAAAAGAACTTGAAAAATTTGTATTCACCATGGATTAGAATCAGGCATTACTAAAAATACATTTACTTGGTATACCCCCAAATTATAGATTTTTTTAAAAAGATTTATTTATTTGAGGGCGCCTGGGTGGCTCAGTGGGTTAAAGCCTCTGCCTTCGGCTCAGGTCATGATCCCAGGGTCCTGGGATCGAGGCCCACATCGGGCTCTCTGCTCAGCGGGGAGCCTGCTTCCTCCTCTCTCCTCTCTCTGCCTGCCTCTCTGCCTACTTGTAATCTCTCTCTGTGTGTCAAATGAATAAATAAAATTAAAAAAAAAAAAAGATTTATTTATTTGAGAGAGAGAGTGAGCATGTGTGAGCACGGGGAGAGGAAAAAGGAAAGGGGAAGCAGACACCACTGAGCAGGGAGCCTGATGTGGGGCTCAATCCCAGGACCCTGAGATAATGACCTGAGCTGAAATCAAGAGTGGCATGCTTAACCAACAGCCACCCAGGCGCCCCTAGAGAGATATTAATGTGTTATCTGTATACCATAGAAAATGGCCTAGGTTATGGCTTTTATAAAAAATGTAAGTAGGGTTTTACCTGGGAAAAATAAGTTAACCTCTTGTGAGATTTCTTTAGAGCAGAGAAATCCATAAAGACTGTATGACAGATACCCCCAATTGTATACATTTGCTTTCTGACCCTTTATCTGTGCATGGGAAAGAAATTCCAAGTACAAAATCTCTTTCAGATTTTATCCTATTAACTGAAGCCATGAACAAGAATATAGTGGTATGGCCATTCTATTCCACATCTTCTGTAGAGAGTTTTGAATGTCGAGTAAAATTCCTGCAAGCTATTTCCTGAATTAGGAATTTACAAAGCTTTTAAGAGAATCAATGTGTTGACATCATCACTGCGTTTTCATTTGCTTTTAAGAAGATAATACAAGAAGAAGGAATACCTTTTATATCAGAGCTAACCTTAAAGGTAGAACCAACCGCAATTTACTCTTCACTTCAAACAGCACACTAAGTGGATTACTGGACTGTCAACAATTTAGAAGGATGGCTAATACTCCCAATATTTTAAATATCTTATTTTCTTGGGGTTTCACTGGATCTTTAAAATTTTAAATTGAGGTGTTATTTTCTTCTAGAAAAACAACCCTATCTCAGACGCTTTGCAACCAGAATAGGAAACTTCCTCCTAAATACCCATTTACTTGCATTGAATTTATCCTAGAATTGCTTTTTTGACATGCTATTAAAATATGCAATGATCTAAATTGAAGAAGGAGTGAAAAAGAGGGCTGAAATTTTCTTTCTGCTTTTTCTAAGCCAGACCGAAACCAATCTTAACAGCGTAATTTTATTTAAAACTATTTTATTGGTAATAAATATTCATCTTGCTAGCCCATATTGTTCATTATATGCAGATTCATGTTTTATTCCAACCTAATTTAGACTTTTCTGCCTTGCATTTGACAGTGTTACAGCCTTTCCATTTTCTTTCATGAATAGGCTTTGTTATAGTCAATCAGCTTAATTTTCTTTCCATTTCAAGTGCCCTATTTGTATTATTTCTGAATGTTGGCTTACTTTTATCTACTTGTTTTCATTCAGTGAACATCTTTTAAAGAAGAGAAATCTACTTTTCTTCTCATTTCTAAGCAAAAGTTGGAAGATTAATGAAAAAGAATCAGTTTCAGCTACTTGTTTGGTCAAGTGTATTCAGTTTCCCTAGGCTAATGTGTACTATGAATTTTAAGTTCTTGGGGGACATAGTATTCATCATCCTGTGCTGTGATTGACCTCTGTAGCATTTCACCCACTCTGCCTATTTTAAGCTACTTTATAAACCTCTTCTTGATATATAAAAGATACTGTTTCTTAAAATCCTCTTCGCTTTGAAATTATCTTTTTTTGACATCTTTACTACTTTGTCAGCATGTGATCTTGATTGAATTTCTTATCTTTCAGTTTCCTCTGAAAACTGAGGATATTAATCAGCAGTCTTCTCATTGAATTATTGAGTTCAGTGAGATAAGGCGTATTGCCTGGCACATAATAAATGCTTCAAAAACATTGAAGCCATCCTTTTCTTTCAGCCATCGTTATTATATCTTTCCCCTTTGTTTGTTTTTACCTTTACTTGATTAGGAAAAATGGTATGTGTATCTTAAATAAGTGACCACCTTTACGTTTTCCTCAAACTTTCATTGTTTTCCTCAAACTTCTAACAAAAAAACAAAAAATCATTTCACTTTTAAATGATTACAGATTCGTAGGGAATTGCAAAAATACAGAGAGGTCCCATGTGTCCTTCACCCAGCTTTTCCCCCAAAGGTAACTATAGTACAAGATCAAAACCAGAAAATTGACACTGGTGCCATCCAGCACTTATTCAGATTTCTCATTTTATATGCACTCATTTTTGTGTGTGTGGTGTGTATAGTTCTGTATAGTTTGAAACACATGTATATTTGTGTAACCACCATCACAATCAAGATACAGGAGACTATCCCTGACCCATCAACCCAAAGCTGCTTCTTGCTCTCCTTTGTAATTTCCCCAAACCCTTGGTAACCACTAATCAGTTCTCTAGCTTTCTAATTTTGTTACTCTGAGAATATTATATAAATGGAGTCATAGGCCGCTTGTGATCTTTAGAGATTGGCTTGTTTTACTCAGCATAATACTTGTGAGAGCCATTCAAGTTGTGTGTGTCAAATAGTCTGTTCTTTTATTGCTGAGTTCTGTTCCACGGTGTGGTTGCACCACAGTTTAACTGTGGAAGGACATCTGGGTTGCTTACAGTTCTGGGTTATTACAAATAAAGCTGCTGTGAACATTTGTGTACAGGTGTTTTGTGTAAACCTAAGTGTTCACTTCACTGGGATAAATGCTTAGGAGTACATTTCCTGGATCAGAACTTTTTAAATGGACCATTGTAAGCTTCTTTGAAAATAGATGCTCATGCAATACGCAGATATAGAAAAGCGGGTATTTCTTAATGCCAGCCATTATAAATAATAGAGTGTCCTCTGTTTTAAAATATCTTTCTGTATAGTTTGCAGCATCAGTCCAAAATATTGAATCCTGTCTTTTTGTACTGTAATATGTTTTTTTAAGTTTTATTTAAATTCAGTTAACATATAGTGTATTATTAGCTTCAGATCTTTTTGTACTGTGATATAATGTGTACTAAATAAATATTTCTTTTTGTTAATGAATCCCCTTTCATATTGTATTGACATTTTTCTTGGGTAATATTGTTCTTAAATACTAAATTTGAGTGGGGGACATATTTCAAGTAATCTTTTTTTCTTTTTCTCAGTTCTTCGCAATGTGGTAGATGTTGAAATTTTAAAATACTTGTAAAGATGAGCACAAAAAGTCAGGAAGTCCATTAATTAATATCCTGCAATATTTCAAATAATCAGTAGAGTAATGTTGGACCTTTGTTTTCCAACATATTGTTTGGGGTTCTAAGATGTTTTATAATATTAATAATATTATAAGATTAATAAAATGATGTCATTAAGGTGAAGCTACAAATACTGTTGACATGTGAAGAGCTCCTAATGATAATACCCATAGATTTAAGTAATGTTACTGAAGTTGGGCATCAAAAGTCAGCAGAAGGACAATATAAATTATGTCTGGTGGACAGGCATTAGCTGGTTGATCAGTTCTGGCTTTCCCAAATATACCTAATAGCCTTAAAATAGCCGATAAAGGGAAAGCTCTAAAAATTGGCAGAAGGGAAGGAAACGAAATGTAGAAAGCAGTGGTTCTGAAGTCTGTGCATTTCGGTAAATTTAAAAGTGAAACAAGCACCTCTCCCTGGGCCAGTTAAATTAGACTCTGGAATTGGTGCCCAGGCATTGGTATTTTTAAAAATGTGTCCAGGTAGTTTTCATGTTCAGCCAGAGTTGAGAGCCACTGACCCAGCAGGAATGGCCTCTATGCTCATATTTCTTCACCTTAGAATTTGATAGTGTTTGTGCTGCAAGCATCCATCTCTTAATGTATTGGACTAATGTGGTTCCACATACCTTTTATTTATGGCTCTGTGGAGATGCCTGTTTTCCTAGGGGGGAGGAGACCCACCCTTGTGGACACATTGAAGCTATAACAGAGCTTTAATATGTGTAACAGAAAAATTCCTATCTTTGGAATGAAATACCCCAAACAGTGAGAAACTCTAAATCATTGACAAGTCAAAAGGAAACTACGTTTCATCTGGGGGATATTATGGGTAAGACACTTATTGGGAAATTGGGCATTTAGGAAACCTGCATGGGGTGTTGGGGTGAGAGGTCTCAGTTTTTACTGATAGATTCTATTGTCAGCCTTATTTAGTTTTTCTTTTTTTATTTTAATTTTTACTTGGCAAAAGTGTAACAAGTGGAAGTATGCAAAGGTGAATATAGACAAAAAGAATTAATACCCCACCAGTGTTCATAGCCTGATATGAATTCTTCCATACCTTTTTCTATATTCATAAAAGTGTGCTTAACAATATAAGGTTTATGAGTTTTTTGTTTTTAAAATAGGATCATACCGTATATATTATTATGAAGTGTTTCCTCCTTAATATATCATGGATATTTCTTTAGGTCAATATAGATCTAACTCTTACTTTCAAAAAATGAATAACATTTTCAATATGCCATGATTTATTGAGCCATTTGCCTGTGAATGGACAGAGTGTTTCCTCTTTTTTGTTTTTAATTTACCACAAACAGTGGTGTATCTTTGTATATTTAAGCTTAGGTACTTTTGCTTTTGTTTGTAAAGTATTCTTATAATCCATGGTTTGGTTTTGGTCCGATTTCTTAGTTTCTGGATACTCTCTTTGATACTGAGAATTAGTGGGCTAATAATGTCAGTTGATTTCCAGTTAATTGGCTCCTAGGTATTAAGTTGGGCATTAAATAGGAGAATCAGTCTTTATTTTAGAAATGGATATTAAGGGCGCCTGGGTGGCTCAGTGGGTTAAAGCCTCTGCCTTCGGCTCAGGTCATGATCTCAGGGTCCTGGGCTCCCTGCTCAGCAGGGAGCCTGCTTCCTCCTCTCTCTCTCTGCCTGCCTCTCTGCCTACTTGTGATCTCTATCTGTCAAATAAATAAATAAAGTCTTCTAAAAAATGGATATTAATAAACCCTAGTGGCCAGAAATGTTTTTCATAGGTCCTAGAATCCCTAAGGTAGAGTACATTAATGGGTGGCCATCAGATGGGCTTCATGGGGATCCATGAACCATCTGGTATTGATTGAAAAGTTGTATATGAATTGCACACTTAATGGCTTTTATTATCTTTTCAAAGGGATTTTTATTACCCCTCAAAATGGTTAAAAATTGGTAATAACGGGTATCAAGGAGTAGTACTTAGTCTATAGAACCTGTAAAGTACTGAGTTGCTATTGATAGCACATTTTTAATCACAGTATCCTCTTTCTGTAAAGATCTGGATTGAAATATGTTCCTAATTTCCAGATGGCATAAGCCTAGGAGAGATGGCTAATGGCATAGCTTGCAGACTCCATACTCAGAATAACCTGAATCGGTCATAATAATGTTCTAAAATCAGCAAGATGAAAAGTACTTAGGATAAACCTCTGCAGGAACTGGGGAATGCTTGGGCATGGAGGACAATCTCAGATGCACTTAAGATGAAAAGAGCTAGGAGTTGATTTGCCCACAGGTTTGTGTGGGCTAGCTCTGTGATGTGGCT
The DNA here is from genome assembly GCA_002007465.1 of Ailurus styani. Taxonomy (NCBI): domain Eukaryota; kingdom Metazoa; phylum Chordata; class Mammalia; order Carnivora; family Ailuridae; genus Ailurus; species Ailurus styani. The sequence goes on from LNAC01000215.1 coordinate 1,905,182, forward strand.
GCTAAAAATATGAGCGAGTCAGACCACATTTGATGAATTGTGTTTGCGTCTGAAAACCACATTTGAGGTGAGACACAAGGAAAGGAGGGAGACAAGGTTAGGGATGGACTGAGACATGAAGTCACATGAGCAACCACTGCTAAAGGAGTTTGGTTGCTGGATCTGAAGGAGAAGGTGTAAAAGAACAATGGTGGCAACCCTTGTAGGTTAAGGAGTAGAAAGACCAGAAAATGTGCCCAGTAAATGTTTGAATGAATGAGTGAATGAATGAATGAATGAATATTACAAGGCTAAGGATTTTGATTTGACCTAAGCTCTGGTGAGAGTTCTCCAGTAATGGGGTGGGCTCCTCTAGAAAGCAGTGACTTCCCAGTGGAGCCCTTCAGTTACAGTGATGGGTAACTGGGGTAGGGCTGTAGAAAGTGTTCCTGTTTCAGTGATAAAGTGTTTAACAGGACTTCAAAACTCTGTTAATTAAATTTTTATATTTCTCTCAGGTACTTTATAAACAGGAGAAAATTCCAGGATAATACCGTACGATCTTTAAAAGTACTTTTATAGGAGGAGTGTTTTTGACTCACAGACTACATGATTGTCCATATAGGTGCTGCAGCATTGAACTGTAATAGGTTTTTATCTGAAACTGTTCCGCTGTTAAACCTAAAGTAGCTAGCCAGTCTAGACTTGTAGAGTTAGTGTGGTTGAAGATTTTATTTTTGTGACTTTAGAGAGAAGAAAAACCACATTCTTTTCAAGCTACAAAAAGAGTAAAAAAGGAAATTTCACCACTTGCCATGGCCTCAGGAAACAGGCACACTATCTCCATTAGACTAGTTGTCTGAGTCCTGACTCCGATAATGGTAACACACCAGAGAACTGGTGTCCTGCTATATCATTTACATATGTGTGCCCCTCAGTGTGCATACTGCTCTGTGGAAATGGGTTTCTAATATTTGTTTAAGTTAATTAATAGAGATATCTTTTATTACCCCTCAAATAGTCAAAACAATATAAAAGAACTTTAGGTTATAGAAATGGATATTGTCCAAATTATTTTATATAAACCTTTTTAAAAAACAAACCCTGTGTCTCCCACTAGCAGTTGTAAAAGAGATTGGGGGCTGCCTCCACCTAGGACCCCATGGTTTCCTCTCCTTTGTATAGGGCCCTCGAAGTTTAGGTCAGGGTTTAAGATGGGCTCTACCGCTCACTGGCCGTGTGGCCTTGACATCTCATGAAGGATAGTGCCGGTGCTCCTAGCGTCGTGAGGAAGCGTGGTGCTGGGTGCATCGGGAGAACTCAGTACCCGTTCTCTTCCTGTATCTTCAGCTCTCACCTCGTGCTCTCCTTTCTTTTTCCGATTCAACAGGTACTGTCATCTGTATGTCTTATACTGTCCTGAAAATAGCACATCTAAAACTAATTTTTTTGTATCCCCACCCACCCCTTCCTCTTCTCATCCTTAACCTGCTCCTGCTCTCTCCTCCTGTCTCTTCTTTTTCATCCATGAGTACCACTCACCAGAGGTAGCATTGGAAGAGGCTAATACCGAAAGCTCTGAGTCCTGCTGTCTTGGACTAAATTCCGGCTCTACCACTATTTTCTCTAAATCTCAGTTTCTTCAGTTACAAAATCAGTGTGGTAGCCATCTGTCTTATAGAATCAGGAAAATTCAGTGAGATACATATATGTTAGCACTCAGTAGGGTTGCTGATGCTTAAGTGAGTGTACAATATGCATTTATTATTTATAACTCAAGCTAGAAGTGGTGATGTCATCCTTAATTCCCCTTCTTTACCCTCACCTAAGCATCCTCGGTGCTACTGATTCTATCTCAGGAGTCTTTCCTCTTTCTCATCACTGCTTTTAGGTCAGGGTTTTTTAATTTGAATTTATCTTACTCAAAGAGGTTCATAATCCCTTGAAATGGTACATACATCTTTTGACATATGTGTGTTTCTGCTAACGAGAGGGCTTTTAGCCTTCATCATTGACTTTCACACAGGTTAGTGACCCACAAAATGTTAATGACTACTGGCTTCGACCCCTCTGTAGCCTGTATCTAGCAGCATATGCACTGACACTCCTTCTCTGGCTCTGGGCCTGTAATCTCTCACACTGTTGCCCAGTTAACTTTTTTTTTTTTTTAATGTTTTTACATCACCATCCTGCTTTCACAATTGTGTTGACTCTCTGTTGCCTACAACAGTGGTTCTCTCCCCAGACCACATACTAGAATCACATGGGAAGCTTTTAAAGAAATACCCAGGTCCTGTCCTAGACCAGTTAATTGATACTAACAAATACCAGGCATCAATATTTTGTTTTAAAGCTTCCCAGGAGATTTTAATGTGTGGCCAGACTTAAGAGCCTCAGGGCTACAGGATAATGGCCGAACTCGTTAGCGTGGCACTTGTGGTCCTCAGCAACCCAGTGCTGATCTACCTCTTCAGCCTGATCTTCTGCCTCCTCTCCCATTCATATCTCATCACTTGCTCTCTGGATATATACTTCTGCTATTCCCAGAACATTCCATGTTATTTCTTTGAGGTTTTGCCTATACTGCTCGCTCTGTCTAAAATGCCTTTCACCCTTTCTCTGCCTGGTCATTTTAATCATAAAACAAACCCCCCAACCCCCAAAGAGAATTGCAACACTTCTTTTGTACAAACTTCTATTACAGGCCTTAAAGTGTATTATAATTACTTGTCTATTACTGCCTTCCACATTATACTGAACTCCTAGAAGGTAGGATCCTTCTTTATTTCATTTCTCTAGTGTTGACACCATGTTTAAGGAGCTCCTCGAGAGTCTAATGAATGAGTAAATAACAGTGAACAAACAGCAGCCTACTCCGAGGAATCTGGAAATCCATGGGGTTGGGGAAAGTAAATATGGTATGCTAGCTGTGATAAGGAATGCTCAGCAGAAGTTTTATCCTCTACTATTACTCTTTTGTACTTTTGTAAGAATGAAAGCTCAATATATGGAGTTTCTCATCTGGGACTAGGAAAGTTGAGACCAGCTTTGAAAATATCTCCAAACACTATTGAACATTATTGAACATAATAACGTAAAGTCGAACATAATAACGTAAAGTTGTGTCATGTTTGTCTCCTGAGACTCTCCAGAGATTTCTGAATGAGAGATGGAGAATCAGTCATTATGATGATGGCAACTTTATTTTCCCTAGTGGATTATCCTAACTTAGTTACTGATTTAAAGACAACCTTATATGGACAGTTATTCAGACATTATATGTTTCTAATTTTGATCTCACCCCTGGCCCTTATGTTTAGCTGCTGCCTAGTCCTTCGGTTGGCTATTTTTAATACTTTTTTTTTTCCTGTGTGTCTCAGAATTGTCTAATACATTTTAAAGAACAGTAACTTCAATGTGTTTTAGTCTTCTGTTTTCTTCAGTGCCCAGGATTAATTTAATGGTGATTTTGGAAGAGATTCTTTTGGATCTAAGAGATCCTAAGAGATCTAAGAGAGATTCTTTTGCATATTGTTTGGGGGCTGTCTTGAGTTGTTTATTTGCCTTTTATCTTAATTTTTTTTCCCCGAAACCCCCCCCCCACTACACTCTTAGGAGAAGAGATGGCTTATTTAACACTTACACAAAGGACAGTGAGTCCTAGTCTGATGTCATGAGTTGGGTGTACATCATTCTGATATGCTGCGTATGAATAACTAGAATACCCTTTGTCTAATGGGCTTCTGATTACTTTATAATCTTATAAGCTTGAATAATAAGGACAAGATTTTTCTTATTCAAAGTCAGAATGTTAGTTGGAATGTATTAATATGGTATCCTTTTATGCTTCCATTCATCTTATTTAAAAAGTATTTTAAAAAGCCTTAAAGAAATCTGGATTTATCAAGAGCCCCTCCTTTAAATATGTTTACATAAAAGAATCTCAACCTGTGAAACTAAAAAGAGTAATTTTTAGTCATTTTTTAAGAGCATTTTTAGGAACAGTTGTGAGTCAAAGAATTGGGAAATGTACCCTTTCCTGCCAAATGGAGGGACAGGAAAATATAATGTCAAGAAAAAGAAGAAACCGACTCTTACAATGACTGCATTAAGGTCTAAAATGGATAATTGTCTATTATTTCACAGTCTACAATCAACCACAGATACCCCAGTACTGCTTGTCCACTCTTCTTTTAGTGAGCCAGGACCTACAGAGAGGAACTGGTCCGTGGTGTTTCTGAGAATGGCTTCTTGGATTATTATAATTACTGGGCTGTTTTAATTTTTAGAGCTGAGTTGTAATCCTCTGGTTTTTTTGCTGTTTTGAAAAGTGAGCACCTATCATTGGAGCACTATTTTAAATGAGCTATTTAGTGCTTAAGAGGTAAAATTATATATGTCTGTCATCAAGAGACCAAGCTATACCACCACCCCCCACCCCTGGAAGAAACTAGCCACCTACTGGGTTCTTGTAGCAAGTGAAATTAGAATCTCTTATGAATATGTCAACAGACCATATCCATTGACAGCAGAGCTATCAAAAGCTAGAGAATGCATTCTTGATTTCCCAAGTCCTTTGGTAATTGGTACCAGGTATTGTATTCTACCACACACTTGAGCATTTGCCTTCAAACAAACCTTACAAATGCTCGGGGACCCATGAGAACATATTTGAAATTATTAATAATAAAACTGTTGACCTTGGGCTGTTATTATAAGGATCCTTTCTTTCTTACCCTGCAAGTTCCCTGTTCCAAAATAAGATAGAGAGGGAACCTAAAAACCCAGAACCCCAAAGTCGATTCTCCACCACATACAGGTGGTTTAACCTGGAATTCCCCTTCAGTGTTACTTTCTATAGCTAAAAATATATATATAAATATATTTTATATATAGAAATCTGTGCCAAGGGCGCCTGGGTGGCTCAGTGGGTTAAAGCCGCTGCCTTCGGCTCAGGTCATGATCCCAGGGTCCTGGGATCGAGGCCCGCATCGGGCTCTCTGCTCAGCAGGGAGCCTGCTTCCTCCTCTCTCCTCTCTCTCTGCCTGCCTCTCTGCCGACTTGTAATCTCTCTCTCTGTGTCAAATAAATAAATAAAATCTTTAAAAAAAAAAAAAGAAATCTGTGCCAAGTACTGCTCTGAGTGCTATAGGTACATTAACTTGTTTTCTCAACAATCCTTGATAGTGGGTTCTTATCCTCATCTTACGGGTGGGCAGAGAGAATTCTGTTAAGTAACTCGCCAATGGTTGCAAAGCTATGAAACTTTGATTTGAATGATCCCATCAGTATGACTCTGTTAAGTGTTCTCTGGTCCTGTTTTCCTTAGAAGGTCTTAAATCTCAAGTCAAAAAGTAAAATAGCTCTTACCCTAAAAAGATTGTACATGGCTCTTGAAGTAAGCTCGATTGCTGTGAAGCAGTGTGCATCGGAATAACAAAAATTAATACTTGGTGCTAATGTACCAAAAGCTTTTGGAGGTCAGTAGCTTGTTGCCTGATTCTTAATAGTTTTCCTGTAATTGGATCAAAGAAACGGAGAAGTGGGTGTCTATGATCAGCAGTTCAGCACGGCGCATTAATCCACATACTGGCCACCAACACAGGAGTGGCAACAAAGTTTGGTTTGTGGTGGGTGAAATTTGCCTTCATATTAGCTGTAAGAAAGATAAGTAGCATGAGATTGCAGGATGTTTTTACTTATTTCAACAGACTCTTTTCAAGTACTTTCACCTTAAAAATGCAGAGAACTCACTTTAACATTTTATTAATAGATTCAAGTAATAAGGCTGCATTTTAGGGCACCTGGGTGGCTCAGTGGGTTAATGCCTCTGCCTTCGACTCAGGTCATGATCTCAGGGTCCTGGGATCGAGGCCCGCATCGGGCTCTCTGCTCGGCAGTGAGCCTGCTTCCTCCTCTCTCCTCTCTCCCTGCCTGCCTCTCTGCCTGCTTGTAATCTCTCTCTCTCTGTCAAATAAATAAATAAAATCTTTAAAAAAAAAAAGGCTGCATTTTAAAGTGTTTTCGGTGTGGATAATATGACTACCTTAAAGCCAAATTAGAGTAGAACTAGTAAGGTTTTGTTACTTTTGAGATACTTTGAAAAATCTTTTGAAAAACTGTGACTTTAAATCTAATGTTTTTCCTAAAATCTCAAATTACAGCACATTTGTTTGTTGTTTTGGGTTAGCTTGAATACAAATGAATATGGAAGTTCAGATTGTACTTAATAAGCCTATGCTTATTTTTTCATTTAAGGTGTGTTTATTACATAAGATACTAGTGCTTGTTTGTTCAAATCTGGCAGCTGGGCTGTGTCTGTGTAGCACTTTCAAGCAGAGCATCTTATCCGCAAATGCAGAAGTGTTGCTCCAGGAGAAAGGAGGAAGCTCCCCTAGTAGAGGAGGGACAGTCTCTGCTCTTTGAACTGAGTGGAGGCTAATGTTGGGGCACATGAAAACATGTCCGACCCTGTCCTTGTGATTCTCTTTGAACTCCAGACAAAGGGAAACAACTAAAAGCATATTTAGCACCTACTACACCCCAGGTACTCTCTTTAGTGTTATACCTGTGTCTATGCATGTTTGTCTATTTACCTTGCTGTGTATGCATAAAAGTGTGAATTTATTTATTTAATAAAATGTTTATATATTAAGCACCAGTGTTTTACATGCTTTACAAACATAAACTTATTTAATCTTCATAAAAACCCTATGAAGTGTGTCTATTACCATCCCCATTTTAAAGATGGTGAAACTGAGACACAGCGAGAATAATTGCTCAAGGTCAACAACAACTGATGATGAGGCTTGAATTTGAACCCAGACAGATAGAGATGAATTCTGAATCCAGTCCACTCCCCAGACATACATTATAGCTTTCCTTTTTCTTTACTTTTGCTTAGGTCATTGCTGCTGCTGCTTTTTTTTTTTTTAAGATTTTATTTATTTATTTGACACAGAGAGATAACAAGTAGGCAGAGAGGCAGACAGAGAGAGAGGAGAAAGCAGGCTCCCTGCTGAGCAGGGAGCCCAATGCGGGGCTCGATCCCAGGACCCTGAGATCATGACCCGAGCCAAAGGCAGAGGCTTTAACCCACTGAGCCACCCAGCTGCCCCAGGTCATTGCTTCTGTATAATGTTCTTTCCACTCCTTTTGCTCTTGAAAGCTCACCAGCATGCAAAGCCTCAATTCAAATGTCACTTCCTCTAGGATGCCTTCCTTGATGAACCCAACTGGAGGCCTCTCATTAGATTCCTAATGGAATGAAATTTTACCCTTTGAGATACTTACTGATTACTCTCTTCTGTGGTAGAAAGTTTATATTTTCTATCATGTCTCATGCCAGATGATAAGTCTCTTGAAGGCAGAGCTGTCATTCAGACTATTTTCTGCTATAGTCATGGGCATCCTGCCATTCATACAAGTGTTGCAGGTGCTTGGGAGTTTCATGATGGCAGCAACTGTTCAATAAATGTTTGGATGGATCCTAATGGATGACCATTAGGAATGTTTGCAGAGCATAAAATTTCCTAGTATTATTCTAAGATACTTTAAAAAATCAACTACGTTAAAATAAGTATTCAAACAACAACAGTAATAATACTGCCTTTAAGATCACAGTCCTGATATAAATTGTTATAAAATCATGCTAACTTAGGAGCGCCTGGGTGGCTCAGTTGGTTGAACATCTGACTCTTGATTTCAGCTCAGGTCATGATCTCAGGGTCCAGGAATTGAGCCCTGCTTCAGGGTTCAGGAATTGAGCCCTGCTTCAGGGTTCCATGCTCAGAGGGGAGTCTGGTTGAGGATTCACTCTCTCTCCCTCTGCATCTCCTTTCTGCCTGGCTCATGCTTGTGAGTGCTCGCTCGCTCTCTCAAATACAAAGAAATCTTTAAAAAAATAAAAATAAAATCATGCTGAATTAATTAACTACTTACCAAGGTTTATTGAAAGAACTGATTTTAAGAGTTTACTACTATATATGTCCTTTTTTTTTTTTAGCTTACGAAAAAAATGCTGAAGAAAAATGATTTATTCTTTTGGAGTTAGATTTTTCTGTTCATGTGTGGGTAAATTGGTACTCTAGTCCATTTCTGAAGTATTTCAACAGATTGAATAGCTATGAATTATACCAATATAATCACTCTGAAGGCTAGGATGAAAGGATCATCTCTTTAGCCTATATGTGTAGTTGTAGCATTGGAGGCCACATATACTTGTTTCAAATTATAGGATGGAATAAATAGATAACTTCCGATTTTAGCAGTTTTATTGATATGCTAAAGTAAATATAGTAATCAGAATTGTGAATTTTAAGAATAACAGACATCAGTTGGTCTTAAAAGCTTTAATTTGGAGATACAGGGATGGAATGTTACAGACTTTTTGAAGATATGTGTATCAGTGAAATTGTGCTGTGTAACAAATCACCTAATACTAGTGACTTAGGAAAATAAGCATGTATTATATCTTACAATTTCGTAGGTCACCTGGATAGTTCTTCTGGTTTGGGCTAGCCTGGCTGATCTCTGCAGTCAGCAGACAGCTTGGCTGGGGCCACATGATCTAGGATGGCCTCACTCACATGTCCGGTGGTCGTCGTGCTGGCTGGTGTGGGGCCTCTGCAGCTGATGGTACATCTTTTTGCTCCGTGTGGTCTTCTCATCCTCAGTAGGCTAGCCAGGGCTTCTTCAGGTGGTGTTCTTGGGGTTCCACAGTGTGGCAAGAGAGGGCAAGCCCCAGGATCAGCACTTTCCAAGTTCACCCTTGTCCTGCTGGCCAAACCAGAGTTAATGTGGAAAGGGACTACCCAAGGGTAGATGCAGGGAAGCAAGAATACATAGGGATCATTACTGCAACAGGTCCCTAAATTCGGATGCGACCTTAGGCCAGCAACATGAGGCGACAAAATAGAGAAAAAAATGAGCAGGCTCTCAAAGCTACAGAGTTTTCAGAGAGATAGTTTATAGACCTTAGGTTCCCCTGAAATACTTAATGATCATTTGAAGACCCTTTCGGCTTTTTATTTTTTGAAGCTTTGAGCTATAATAATGGGGAGCCTTTCATCCTCCCTCACTCAGTAAATATCTCAAATTGATCCTCAGCAAGGCCTACACCGTTGATAGAAGGGGTGTGATCATACTGGCTCCAGCCACTTAGTGAGAGCTTAGTGAGTGCAGGTGCTGTGTGGCATCTCGGAGAGCACTGACATTGGCCCTTGCTGTTGGCAGTATTATCCCTGTTTTACAGGTGAGGAAGCAGACTCGCAGAGGTCATATAGTTGGTCGGTGGGTGGCTACATTTTGAACCCAGGTCTTTTGGATTCCACAGCTACATCCGAAGAAGAGTTGCTTACTGTGGGGTTGATAGTGGTTTTTTTTTCCAGCATGAAGCCTTTGAGTATTTCATGTCACCCTTGAAAAACTGGGAACCATGGAGAGATAGGAAGGTTTTTTTTTTCCCCCTTTTCTACTCTTTCCCTACTCTACAGCTCCCACTGGTTGGACCAAATAACCAAGTTTAACTTGAAGATGATAAAAGCTCAGAATGGAAATTTTACTGCTGGTTCCAGATGTAATTTTTAAATCTTTCAGAATAACTGATTCCTCCCATCATGTCACCATGACTCTTCTAAGGTTCCAAAGTCCAATTGAGAATCCTGAGATATTCTAGAACATATATTTCAAATGTCATTAGAAGAGAACCTTCATTTAAAAAATCAACTGTTCCTCTCCCTGACTCTTACCCCCATGTGTGCTCCCAGAGCACAGTGTACAGAACTGTGTCTTCATACTCACCAGAACGTTGTGTTTGCCTGGGTGGGGCTGTCCTTCTCACCAGAGTGTGAGCTTCTTGAACATAGAGCCCCTGTCTGTATCAGCAGCACCTAGCCCCTAACGGGGGCATTCCGGTATCTGCTGTGTGACTTTATAACTGAATTCCATGCATGGGGAGGAATTCTTTTCTTCTCCTTCATTTTGGTCTATTTGTCCTCCTTTGGTTCTGTCTTTTCCTTTCTAGATCATTTTTCCTCCCCTTTCAGGCAGGTCTCTGGTCTTTAGCTTTCCTCAGCTTTCCATTTCTCCCACCAGCTCTTTAGTCATTTTTATATTCACTTCATGTTGAAATGATAGTATCTTGGATATATTGAGTTCAATAAAATATGTTATTAAAATTAATTTTCCCTGTTATTTTCCCTTCTTTAACCTCAGTGTGAGAAAACTTAGAATTATGTATGTGGCTACTCTAGAGGGTCGATATCCAGGTGAATTCATTAATGCAAGTTCATAAAAACAGTTGTTTTGTTTTTGTTTCAATTGCATGGATCTGTTGCACTAAAAATCCCATAGATCACCATCTTCCATTCACATAGCGCTGCCTCTCCTGCCTCCCCCACCACCAAAAATTCATGTGAATGAATGGGGAGAATTTACCTTGCTTTTAATGATGCACACAAATTTTTCTCTACTGGCATAAGTATGCCTGGAACAAAAGTACAGTTGACTCTTAAATTATTTTCACTAATGAAAAGGAAGCAGCAGAGTGACTAATGTAAATTGGAGGATACACTATTTTCTTTGGAATGTTTGGGTTCTTCCATTTTGGAGCAGGTGTGGCCACTGTTGAGAGAAACAGTGGAGTCATACTCAGCATATTTGATACATGAGAAACTGGAAAACTGCTCAGCGTTCCCTGCCTCCCATATAATGGATGTAGGATTCATCATATTGTTCCTCTGCGGTGCACACTCCAGTGCCTAAATAAACTTGGTGTGTTTGCTTTTTCTTTCTGGTTTAGGGAAGAAATCATGTTTTAGCTTAGAAACTCTTCTGAACTGTGACATAATCGCTTAAGGATAATTGTGTCAAAAATAGCCTCACAATGTCCTCTCTTGGCATCAAGAATTCCAGAATTGCTGCAGATCACTAAGAATTAGTTATATTGATCTGAGGTCAGTCATCTTTGATGCATGCCAACTTGCTTCCCTTTGGCATGCAGTGGGAAATCGCTCACCTCCAGTGACTTTGGCTTGGGGTGGTGGTGAGTGCACCTCAGCTGCCCTCTCTTGGTGGGGGGCAAGTGGCCTTTACAGCTGGGCAGTAGGGCTCGAATCCCAGACTGGCAGCTAGCAGTTTTTGTGAACAACCTGGAGAGGGGTCTGTGCTGGTGGTTACCAGCTCATGCTGATGGGAGTCAACCTGTTTTCCACTTTGGGGGTTTGTGCCATCGGTGGATAGTGCTTCATAAGGGTATGGTCAGGTCTTATGGGATACCTGCCTGTGGTAGAGAGTCAAGGAGTGAGCCAACCCCTGGAGCACAGACCTGGGATTTGGGAGTTGAGTAGAAAAAAAATCTCTTGAATTCTAAACTGACACAACGTTTTAAAATCAGGAAAACAAACATGTCTGAAAAGATCTCTGGGATTATAGCTAAATGGTTAATATAGAAGATGTGTCCTAGAGAGGTTAGGAGGGGGGTGGAATAATGCAGTGTTGATTCAGAGTGAAATTCTGGACAAGTCATTGAATTTCCCTGTTTTACCCATTTGTTTAAAAAAAGAAGGAGAGGGGGGTGATATCTCCCAGAGGGGTCTGGAGATTTGAATGATGTTTGAATGTGTTTTGATATCTTTCATAAAGTGACCAGTCAGACCAAAGTATGTCATCAGAACTCAAATGTCTAAAACGTTTGTTTCTGAACCATCTTGAGTATGTTAAGCAGATCTGTGGCTTTGATATAAGTTGTACTTATTAAGGAAGTGTATATATTTTAAAGAAAGTTCTGTGTTACTTCTAATTTTCTTTTGAATGTCATATGTATGCTTGGGTTCTTTAGCTGTTAACTTGAGTTTCAACATGCCTTATAGATGGTCAGTCCCCTAGAGGCGACAGTTTACCAGTTCCAGCCACCCAGGCTATTAAATGCATTTCAAAATGCTTCTTTGCCAGGGACGATGCCTTTTGCAAATATTTGAGATGTTTGTTCTCAGTTGTAATTAATTAGTGAACCTATGTCCTCATAGCAACTCCTTGGGAGGTGCAGAAGACAAAGCCAGAAAGCAAGTAACATGAGCTCATTCTATATCAAGAAAAAAGCTTTCACTGAAGGCTACTTGTTGATAGACTTCTCAGTATGTGTATTCGATGCCTATTTAATTTCACATAGTACCGCATCTAATCACCTTGTTTAAAGAATCTAACAGAGTGTCCTTTTACTTTGCTTTTTCTTGTGGGGAGCAAACAGCACTGCCACCTTGTTGTCAAAGTTCTGTCTGATTTGAATGTACTGAAAACTCAAGTGAACGCCTCTGGTGGAAAAGAGCTTACTCTTTCTCTTTGTCAGTACTTGCGAAAACATCTTAAAAGAAGTTAGTATTATTGGACTGAATTCAGTAATTAGCATAATCATGATGCTATGTATTGTTCAGCAGAGCACGCCCCTTGGCCAAATTTCCCATTAAGAGGACACCGATGTTGTCCTAGTGAATAAATCCCAGCACACATGATGCAAATCAGCGAGTTCCTGCCTGCTGCACCGGTGCGGTTAATTTTAGCCAGGGTTTGTTCTATGAGTTGTAAAACTGTTTACCCAAGTAGAAGTTAGTAAGCTGAAATGTGACTTCTCGGCCTAATGTGATAGGATATCTATTTTAGACTTCAGATTGTGTTTATGGTCCAGAGAGCAGTCTTCTGAAGAATTGCGGCTCAGATTTCCTTTGAAAGTGCTTGTAAGTAGTGAGTGGATTTTTGAGATTTCTCTTTGTTCTCTTCTCCTTAAATCTTCCTATAGTAATTTTTTATCTCTTGGGAAAACTGGAATCTTTGGGGTGGGGACTTAAGAGGATTCTAGGAATGATGGCAAAGATTTTTCTTTACATGTATCCTACTGTAAGAAACTTGCCTTTTTCGGTTTTCCCCAGAGAAAGTATTTGATTCTTACTGTTTTATCTTTGCAGAAGCAGTCTGTAGATTATTTCTTATTTTATCTGTTAAAATATTCGATTAATGGAATGGTTGTTTCATTGAGCTTTATTTCTATGGTAACCTAACTCTTAGGAAAAAAAAAAGTTAAAAGTGGATTCCTGTTAAACTTACTGCTAACTACAAGTTTATATACAGAAGTAATGGGAGCGTCATATGTAACTTTGTAAAATGTATAGATAGACGGTTTTTTTTAAGAAGATTTTGTGTTTAAAAATAGACCCATGTACCCCTAAAGAGAAACACTTAAAAAAAAATAAATTTAGGAGGAAGGCTTTACAAAGTAATTGAAAGCATCCTCTGGAAGATGGAGTTGGTTACCAAAATTAACCAAAGGTCATGAAATTTTTAAATCTTAACTGCTCTTAATTTAACAAGTCATTGTCCACTTAAATTTGGACTGAAGAAAACTAAAGATTTTAATATGGAGTATTGTTAATAAGATCTCTGAAGCACCTTGCTTAGTTGGAGGTGTGCTTCAGTTCAGGGTTTACCTAACTTCATGCCAAACAACATGCTTTTAACAGAGAACCAGGCAAGACATTTTTAAAAATCAGTTAACACATAAATTATATCCCCCGTAGGAATATTGGTTTTACTGAAACAATTCTAATAGTTCGTGTAGTAGTTCCTTCCCAGGCATCCACGTCCACATCAACTCTGTGAGCAAGGAGGGAGGCATTCCCTCAAATGCCATTTTCCCATTTTGCAAGCTTTATTCAAAGACTTCTTTGTTATTATGTATTGTCTGATTTTAAATCCAAATGACCTAAGGTGTCAACAATGAAAGGAAATGTTTCAGTGGTACATTTAGTAGGAAAAGAATGTAAGAAGGGAAAACAGAACTGAGTTCTTGAGCTATTTTTAGAAAGCAACTCCTATGAAAACTTGTTTTTTGTTGAGCAGAAGAGAAATTTACAGTCCAGATTCATTGTAATTATAACAGAAAAGTCTGTAATACAACTTCAGTAGTAAATGGGACTTTGTTCTAGTATTTGCTTCATAATACACATTTCCATCGGAAGGACGTAAACTGGTCTTATTCTTACTGTTAATTGTCAACGAGGTGTATCAGCATCTCAGTGGAGTGTTTGTAAGGGTGCACTGTAGTTGGTACTTGATGGGTTTCAAGCTGATATTCATTCCCTCCGCTGTCCTTTAGTCCTGTGGAAAAGAAGGGCTGTTCAAAATGTATCCATTTTTAAAATTTAACAGGAAGACGCTTCCATAGGTATTTTTACTAGAGGAAGCGTGTGTTCTTCTAGGAGGAGTTGCTAAAACGCTCATAAACACTTTCAGAGTGTCCTTTTTAGTGATTTATGTGCTGTGAGAGCCTGATACAGGTGAATGAAAGGGGAGATCACTTTAATGATATAAGCAACCGTCAGTGTGGGAATTTCTTGCGTTTGCTGGGGCGGTGATTCTCTTCACTCCTTCTTCTCTTGTGTGCCTGATGAATTGATACTGGTTATGGTTCCCTTAGTAGAGTCTCTACTGACTAGTTAGGACCTTGGGCGTGACCCATCACAGTGAGCTCAGCTCAGGGTACAAGTGGGGGGTCCAGATGCTGAGCAGCCTGGGCAGCTGTGGGGCCTGCGGAAAGAGCCCAGCAGCCCACGGTTCTGCGCATGTGCTGTGCACACCTGCACCTTCCATCACCGTCGTCCTCCCTGCAGTTGGCTTTGTGCATTTCTGTCCTCCAGTCCTGTTTAAGCTGCTTTCCCTGGCAGCCTGCCCTCTCCTCCTAGCCCTCTGCCTCTTAAAATAGTTATAGACCCAGAGGCTCTAACAGAGTGGCTCCTGCTTGCAGTAGATTTATTTTAATGTTTCTCTATTCCTAGAGAATTAGCCTTCTGCGCTGAAGCTTTGACAGATTTTTCAGGAAAGCAAAGAAGAAGCTTTTCTGTTGGGGGGGGTCTTCTTTGTTTACATGAGGCGTTTGATAGGTAACTGGACTGTGCGGTTATATGGGAACTTACATTATCTAACAGGTTGCCTTTGGTTTGGAGCTGAATGCAAGTGCAGAGTGATCACATCCTTAGAATGTTCTCTTTCAAGAGAAAATTTTGTAGGAATAGGCTTTGTTATACTGAATTTCAACTCTTTTTTCCCTAAAACGAAAGGAACAGTGCACAGAGGGATGCCTTGAGCTCTGCCTGTCTGGTACACAAGTAGATGGTAATAGGATTGGACCCTCAGCTGGAATTCTGATTTCTCCTGGAAATACTGGCACTGCTGTTATTATTTAGCATGTGTTAAGCACCCCCAGAGCACATACAATGCACAAAGACAGCATAGTTCCTACTTGTAGAGGACTCACGTGCTGAAATTAGGCAGTGCACAGAGACCGGCCCCCGATGTCACACACTAAGTAAACTGGCAGTAACCATAATATGAAAGGGAAGAAAAGGAAGACAAAATGGAGGGGGAGGGTTGGGGTAGCTTGTGGGGTAGTTTTCAGATTGTCTGGGCTTTTGCCAAACAGGACAAACTACAGTGCCCCCAGGGTGTTCCTTCCCTTTCTCTTCTAGCAGCTAGGGAAGTAATAGAGATAGATGAGACTGACCCCAGCAACCAGATCCCCAATGCCAGTTCCCTGTTAGAATTCCCCACAAAAGGGAGGAGATTCACTTAGTTTCTCTGCACCTGGAATGCTTATTATATGGAGGAGGTAAACTTAGTGTCTTATAAAATCCAATAAATGTAGGAAGCATCTTTCCCAGTATAATAGTATTTGGATAGAAATCTGAATT
Organism: Ailurus styani; assembly: GCA_002007465.1. Classification (NCBI taxonomy): domain Eukaryota; kingdom Metazoa; phylum Chordata; class Mammalia; order Carnivora; family Ailuridae; genus Ailurus; species Ailurus styani. The sequence continues at coordinate 1,920,898 of LNAC01000215.1, forward strand.
TGCATTCTAGACTTTCTCTCTCCTCCTGAACTGATACACACTCGAACTAGTTCCTTGACCCTGCACTGGGTTAGGATGTTGAGTCACCTGTTAAATTAGAGAAGTGCTTCGAGCTTCTCAGAAGAAAGGCATTATGAAGGTCAGCTAAGCATTACTGCAGCTCATAAAGGAGTCAGAAGAACATGAATCAGAAGGGAGCTAGTAGGACAAGCTTCAGGTATTGGAGATTAATAAATAGGAATATACTATATGAATCTGTGAGTCATTTTTCCCTTTATATGCAACCTCAGCCAGTCTCTGACTAAGGTTCTGGGTCTAGTTCATGGCTCCACAGCTAAGGGACTTGGAGAAGACTCAACAAAGAACCTCACAAAATGATTTAAGGATTGAAAAATGATATCTATAATAAGATGTTAGGAAACTTCCATCATGTAGCCTGGAGGGAAAAAAATGACCAGGGAACTGTTGAATTGTTATGCAAGTTAAGTATATGCATCAGAACCGAGAAATGATGACCTAGTAGTATCTATTTCCATTGAGAATATAAGGGTTCAGTCCAGCAAAGGTTAGGTTAGAACCGTGGTCCTTGTGAGGACCTTCTGCTGGTTCTCTCAGCATGAACACCACCTGGGATCTTGTGAGAAATGCACCCTCTCAGGCCTCACTCTAGAGCTGTGGATTCTGCAACTGTGGGAATGGGGCCCAGCAGTCTCTGTTTTGAGAAGCCCCGAAGGTGACTCTGATGTACACTAATGTTGGAGGACCACTAGATGACATATAAAGCAAGGTTTTAGAAAATGCAGAATTCCAGTACTGGAAAATGTAAGCCTTTTTCTGGAAGTCATCTAAAAATGGGTCTATATTTGTTTCTGATGTTTTCAATATTCTCTCTGAGGTATAGAGATAAATGACCTCTCAAAGTCCCTTCTAGCCCTGACTTTGCTCTGGATTTCCTCCGTCACTTCAAGAAGATTAATAATTAACCAGGAATTTTTTGCAATTACTTTTCTGAACCCAGTAATTAAGACAGTGCCCATTTCAAATGAGAATCAAATGAGAAAATGTGACAATATTGTTGTATTATTAGATAATATTACAGTGTTATTCAGTAGACTCCCTCCTCCCCATGTGACTTTTTACAGCCACCTGAAGGGGAATTTGGGGAGAGGTCAAAACAAGGAACGTTCGCTGGTGATCATTCCGTGTCACAGACTGCTGGTTGGATTGGCTGCTTTATTTTCTTCATGAAGTGCGTGTCAGAAGATAGGTGGCTCTCGGGGAGGTTTGACCATACCCCATTTCCCCAACTCTGTCCCTTCTGCAGGAGGAGAACTTTGTCCGTGAGCTGTTTTATCACCTGCAGGAATGCCATTCCTCATCCCTGCCATGGCAAATTCCATCTGACACCCTAGGAGTAGGGGCAAAGCCGGAGGACCTAAAGAGAACGCAATCATAGGCTCATGTTAGCAGTTTGGAGGATCTCTGCTAGAGGTGAAGGGTAGTGACCTATTTCATCCTGACGTTTTTAGATCCTCAGCAGTCAGTGGTACACGTGCTAGGCACTTAGTGCAATTGAGTAGTTAATTACTCAGTTGAAATGTTCAAGGCCACAGGCGCTCTTCCCTCTCCTGTGTAATAAATTATCTAGAGTTAGGAAGGTGGCAATTCTTTCCCTTCCCGTTCAAAATAATTACTCCTCCTCCGAGTATCTCTACTCTTTGTGCTTTTGCCTGATGGAATTGTCTTGGGTTGAAAACATAAACTACTCAGAGTGTGTCCGTTTGTTATACTTTGTGTAGCATTTCATACCATAAAAGCTTTTTGTGGTCATAATGAAGTGTTCTCCGAGGATGTGTTTTGCCAGTGCTGTTTAAAAAGTGTCACACGGGCGCCTGGGTGGCTCAGTGGGTTAAAGCCTCTGCTTTCGGCTCAGGTCATGATCTCAGGGTCCTGGGATCGAGGCCCGCATCAGGCTCTCTGCTCAGCAGGGAGCCTGCTTCCCCCTCTCCCTGTCTCTCTGCCTGCCTCTCTGCCTACTTGTAATCTCTCTGTGTCAAATAAAATAAATAAAATCTTTAAAAAAATAAATAAATAAAAATAAATAAAAAATAAAAAGTGTCACACAAGTGGCACACTGCTGTCTCCAAAGAAGACATGCTCTGTCTTGGGGAGGATACTGTGCGCTCATATTTTAGCACTTAAAAATGGGATAGGTGGAATGCTTGGCTTCTATAGCTATAGTTAATTACACATTTGCAGAGTATTAAAAGTTCCTTGAAGTGAGAAAAGACAAGTGAGGGCATCCTGGCTCAAATTCCAGTTTGCCTTGTAATGGGAGACAGAGGGGTAAAGGTGGCAAGTGTATAGAGCAATGTTGCCCAATGTGCAGACACGTCTGTGTTTGAAAACACGGACCTTCCAGACGTGAAGCTGCATGTACTGTTACTTTCTCCTTCCATGTCCGTTTACAGAGTATGAGATCCTGTGGGCCCTGGTTGCACACTGATAAGATAGCTATATCTCACCAATCCAGAGTCAGAGACAACTGATTTTTAACACCCTGAATTAGTCTGAATATAAAATGCTCTCTTTAAAACCAGCAAACTCTCAATAACTATAAATCCAGTAGAAAATTCGAATGTCTCGTCGGTTTGGTTCTTACTGATAGCAGGCAACAGGCTATTTTCACTTCTATACAAAGAGAAATTACTAAAGAATCATCCCCTTTGGTAATTCATCCTTTTGTTTTTAAAATCAAGCTTGTATCAAGTCCACATATGTTTCATTAAAAATGAGAGTGGGTAAGTGGCTTGGGCTAAACCTTTTTTATTATAGTTCTTCAGTCCAAAAATTTTAACTTGAAGAGAAAGGAGGGGGAAAATCTCCTTTGCTTATTATTAGACTACTGAAGATTTACTGACCTAATGATTCAATAAACATCCCCAGAAACAACCTAATAAGGTACTAGTCAAATAATTTATGGTGTTGCCACATAATGCAGCTCTGTGCAGCCATTTAAAATGATGGTGTTCCATCTGTAATGAGTGAACCTTGTAGGTCACAAAGTACATATGTATAACCATTTTCTAAATGGAAGGCAATTTTTTAATGGCCTAATGGCTTCATTTTCTTTTTTAAAAAGAAGGTACTTATATGTACATGAAAAAAGGAATGCTGTGCACCAAATTAAGCAATGGTTATTTCAAGGAGGTGATGCCTTCCCCCCTTTCTTTTTGGCTACCTATATGTTAGATTTTTTTTCAATGAGCATGTATTATGTAATAATGAAAAACTTTCTTTTCAAAACACGGCTATTATAATTCATTTTGATTTTGACTTTTATATTTTATTTGATTTGGCAGTGGCCTCCCAGTGGCTTACGTAAGTAATGTGTACTGCAGTGGATAAAACCAGTACACCAAAATGTACACAAAACAATGGCTATTTTTCAGTGGTGAGCTAGGAGCATTTTTCCTTGTTTTACTTTCTTGTATTTTTCCCAGATTTTTTTATATGAGTGTGTATTATTTTTATAATGGGAAAACTTGACTTATTTTTAAGACAGAGACTTGTGACCTTGGGAAGAGGGCCACACAAACTGATGCATGACAGTTATTGACAAAGGGTAATTTTGTGAATTCTGCAGTGTGCAGGTATTCATGAAGGGTCTGCTTTTACTACTTATGGCAGCGGATGTTCCCTGAACTCTAATGTGGTCTCAAATTGAATAAGATCTCAGATTCAGTATTATTTAAAGGCAGGGAGCTCGGGAATCCAGCATATTTTTAAGTCATTAAAATAATACTTTGTGGTAGGATTATCCATTTAAATTTTGTAAAGGACCATCATTCTTATCTTAGATATAAAGTAGTGGATGGTGGAACCTTATGTTTTAGAGCTCAGAGAATGTTTTGGTCGACAGTGATGAGAGATGATGGAAAGAACAAGTCACCTAGCTAGAATTTCCAAAGCACTCCTTTTTGTAGTATCAAAGTGTATCTCACCAGTGTTTATTAAAAGTGATAGCACTTTAAGAGAATACCGGCTCCCTCAGTTATTTCTGCCAAATGCTGCTAGGATGTTCTTGTGGCCTTAATCAGAAGGTTATTTGGGGTAACTATTTAATACTGGTGGCAGTTGAATTGAAGAAAATTGTGAGCAAAAACAGTAGGTCTCCCTTGTAGCCTGTTTGTGTGGTCATGTGTGAGAATAAGTACTTTTGATGATTATTTAAAGGGTCTCTCTTTGAAGCGTCCTCCTAAGTCTGGACCTAAATGAGTAGACTCTGTCACCAGGTTTACTTGGGGACAGAGGTTCAGATTGAGACTGTATTGAATCCACTGTCAACAGGACTGATACGTTAAACTGAAACCAGGGTGCCTTGAGAAACCACAAGAAGTCTAGGAGCATGTATGTACTACCATGTTTTGGCCTCGCCTTCCTTTCAGGACCTTTGTTACTCATAGAAGAGTATTTCCTGGAATACTTGGAACTACGAAAGCTGGTTTTTCAAGATTCCTTCCTACCATTTTTGATCCTTATAAGGAGTGCTCTTCTTGTCATCCTCTCCTGTATTTCTTTATGATCTTGTCTCTCTTTCCTGCAGTTGTAAGATAGGAATACTCATGTCATTCCTCTCCACACTGTTGGCTCTTCAGGAAAGTAAAGACACATCCCACACGGGTTTATTTTCATTTTGGGGGGGGGAAGGGAGGGGAGAAAGAGATGTTGGGGAACAATTTAACCCCAATAGTCAGGCACGCAGGGGACTGAGGACTGCCGCCAGTGAGCTCTGTGATCACATCGGCATGTCCTCACCGGCAGGCGAGTCCCAGCCCTCTACACACAGCGTCAGCTCAGATGGGTGACATGCCACATGCATATCAAGGTGAAATAAAATAGGTGGTTACAGTTTGATTGATGGAATGCCTTGTAGGTTGGGTGGCTCAAAGGAAGAAAGAGAACAGCTTTTTAAAGGCAATAGAACAGATAAAAATATTTCTAGACTATATTCTGAGATTCTGAGACTCTAGACCAAGTTAGAAAAGGTGGAAAAACTCTCTGGTTGCTGTCAAGAGAAAGGGTGGGGGCACCTGGGTGGCTCAGTGGGTTAAAGCCTCTGCCTTCGGCTCAAGTCATGATCTCAGGGTCCTGGGATCGAGGCCCACATCAGGCTCCCTGCACGGCGGGGAGCCTGCTTCCTGCTCTCTCTCTGCCTGCCTCTCTGCCTACTTGTGATCTCTGTCTGTCTGTCAAATAAATAAATAAAATCTTAAAAAAAAAAAAAAAGAAAGGGTGGCTTTTGGAAGAGTGAGAGAAGACTGGATCTCAGCTTAAAGATTTTTATTTTTATTTTTATTTTTTAACGATTTTATTTATTTTTATTTATTTCTCAGAGAGAGAGAGCACAAGCAGGCAGAGCAGCAGGCAGAGGCAGAGGGAGAAGCAGGCTCCCTGCCGAGCAAGGATCCCGATGCGGGACTCAATCCCAGGACCTGGGATAATGACCTGACCCGAAGGCAGCTGGTTAACCAACTGAGCCACCCAGGCATCCCTGGACTGCGTTTCTTTTCTTTTTTTTCTTTTTTCATTTGTTTCATTCATTTCTTGGTTTTGTCTGGTTTTGCCTTTAGAGATTAAAAGTGAAAGTAGGATTTGAATGCACTCAGAATAGTGAGGTGGTTGGGAGTTATAGATGAGCTTTTCTATTATTATTAAGGTTTTTAAAAGAATGTGATTGCTTAAGACTTGACTTGAAATTAAAGTGGCAGCTAGAACAGGAAGAGAGAATTGCTGGGATATTCTGTCACTTTCTGCCTCAGCCTACTAGGCAGATTTGAGGCTTCCTAGGAACCTAGAGGGTAGATTGCCCAGCCAAGCACCTCCTTCTGTCAGACCTGGTTTTTGCCATCTCTCCCTTTGTTTACATTTTTTTGGTTTTCCTTGATCTTTAAATCACGGTGTCTTCGGATTCTTCGAGTCTTGTCAGTAACAATTAAATGATCCAGAATTCTTATTTGAAGAAAAATGACTTAAAGCTTAATCCAAAGAAACTTCTGATCAGGGATAAAAACTTGACATTGTCAGATGAACTATTAAATACTACAGTGTTACATTTTTTAAAGTTTAGCTTTTATTTTATTGCATTCTGAGAGGAAATGACCCTCAATTGGCAATGGTATATATAATGAGAAAGATTTTGTTTTCTGTCTCTTCATTAAATATTAAATAGTGAACTTCTAAGAACTCGAATGACCTAATTGGATCCAACTATGCGAGAGCAATACAGGTGTAGAAGTATCCTTTGTTTAAAGGCAAATCATGGCCACCTCAACAAAAATTATATATAGTAAAATTCACTTTTTTTGGTGACACCAGTAGTTCTGTGAGTTTTTACACAAACTCAGGGTTTTGTGTGTGAGCACCAGCACATAGCGGGTAAATAATAATTAAAACTCCCCAGAGGTTACCTTTGTGCTGCCCCTTTGTACTCAGACCTTCTCTCCATCCTTTGGTGAAAGGTAAAAATCTAACTACTTAAGGGGACTTATGCACAGCCTTTGACTGGTTAAGTGGCTTATGGGCGATTCTTAGGAAGCCAGACTAAAATGTGAAAACAAGGGAGAAAAAAATCTGAGCAGAGACCTCAACAGCTGCATACTGTGTGGATGGTAGACTTCACAGATTTAGATCAGCCAGTTGGTTTAAAACAAACCAATACCAGCAACAAAACCTCTGGGGGCGGGGAATATCAGTAACCAGAATTGCTACAATATGTTATCTAAAAGGTCCAGTTTTCAACAAAAAATTTTGAGACAAGTAAAGAAATTGGAAATTGTGACAGATACATAGGAGAAATAAGCAATAGAGACTGCTTTTGAGGGGGCCCATATATTGAACAAAGCAGACAAAGACTTTATTTTTTCAAAAAAAGATTATTTATTTATTTATATCAGAGAGAAAGAGGGAGCACAAGCAGAGGAAGTGGCAGGAAGAGGAGGCAGAGCAGCCAGAGGGAGAAGCAGGCTCCCCACTGAGCAAGGAGCCCAGTGATGCAGAACTTAATCCCAGGACCCTGAGATCATGACCTGAGCCAAAGGCAGATGCTTAACTGACTGAGCCACCCAGGTGTCCCAAGACAAAGACTTTAAAGTAGCTATTATAAATATATTCAAAGATTTAAAGAAACCATTCTTAAAGAATCAAAGAAAGATACAGTGGCAGTGAATCATCAGATAGGGACTGTTTTTAAAAGGGACAGAAATGATAAAGAACCAAATGCAGATATGATACCAAAGACACAAACAATAGTGAAAATAGATATAGATAAAATGGAGTACGTCAACATTAAAAGCTTCTGCACAACAAAGGACACAATCAGTAGAATGAAAAAACAACCTTAGCAATGGGAGAAAATATTTATAAATCATTTATCTAATAAAGGGGTTAGTATCAGAATACATAAATACAAGTCCACAGCCTTGAACTCAGTTTAAAAGTGGGTAGAGGGCTTGAACAAACATTTCTCCAAAGAATACGTACAGATGGCCAACAAGCCCATGCAAAGATCCTAAACATCACTAATCATTATGGAAATGCAAATCAGAACCACTATGAGATGTCACCTCACACCCATTAGAATGGCTGCTGTTAAAAAACAAAACAAAAACAAAATAACAAGTGTCAGTGAGGATGCGTAGAAATTGGAACCTTTGTACATTGTGGTGGAAATATAAAATGGTGTGGCTGCGGTACAAAACAGTATGGTAGTTTCTCAAAAAATTAAAAAACAGAATTACCACAAGACCCAGCAATTCCACTTCTGCATATGCACCCCAAAGAACTGAAAGCAGCAGAGACTTGGAGAGATATTTGTACACCCATTTAGTGTAGTTTAATTTGATTATCTGTTTTTAGAGAAGGAGAGAAAGGAAGGAGGGGCAAGGGATAAAATGAGAGAGAATTTTAAGCAGGATCCATGCCCAGCACAGAGCTCAACATGGGTCTCAGTCTTACAACCCTGAGATCATGACCTGAGCCTAAATCAAGAGTTGGATGCTTAACTGACTGAGCCCCCCAGGTGCCCCTGTACACCCATTTTAATAGTCTTATTCACAGTAGCCAAAAAGTGGAAGCAACCCAAATGTCCACACTGGATGAGTAAACAAAATGTGGTATATCCACACAATGGAATATTATTCATCCTGTTAAAAGGAAGGAAATTTTGACACGTGCTACAGCATGGATAAACTTTGAAGATATTATGCCAAGGGAGATAAGGCAGTCACAAAAACACACTGATCTCACTCATATGGATGTACTTAAAGTAGTCAAACTCATAGAGACAGAATGGTGGTTGCCAGGGATTGGGGTGAGGGGGAATAGGAAATTACTCTTTAATGGGTAAGAGTTTCAGTTTTGTAAGGTCTTCAGAGTTTTGCCTATGGATAGTGGTGATGTTTGCATAACAATGCAAATGTACTTAATGCTACTGTACACCTAAAAGTAGTTAAATAGTAAATTTTATGTTCGTTTTGCCACAATTTAAAAAATTAAACATGGAAATACTGGAATTGAAAACTATAACAAAAGGAAAAACTCACTAGAGGGATCAACAGTAGATTTGGGTTGTCGGAAGAAAGAATCCACGCACTTGAATAGAGAGCCATGGAGATAATGCAGTCTGAAGAACAGAAAGAATGACAAAAAATGTACAGAATCTCAGAAAAAATAGAGGTCACCATTAAGTGTGCCAGAAGTAGAAGAGAGAGAGAAAGAGGCAGAAAAATATTCAAAAAAGTAATGACTTACAACTTTCCTAATTTGATGAAAACCACTAAGCTATATATCCAAGATTCTTGACAGACTCTGATGAGGATAAGCATGAAGAGATCCACACCCAGACATGTAGTCAAAATTTTGAAAGACAAAAAGATGTGGAAAGCGGCAAGAGAGAACTGACTCAGTTCTCGGGGAGCTGCAATAAAATTAACACCTGATTTCTCATGAAAAACTGGGGGCCAGATGGTGGTGAGAGGCTGTAGTAAAGTGCTGACAGAGTCCTCCGCCCTGCAAAACTGTCTTTCAGAAGTGAAGGTAAAATGAAAACATTTCCAAGTAAATGAAAACAGAATCCATTGCTAGCAGATCTGCCTTACAAGAATAACTAAAAGGGGTTCACTAGGCTGAAAGGAAGTGACACTAGACAGTAATTGAAATACACACACACACACACACACACACACACACACACACACACGAGCTCTGGTAGAGGCAATTAAGTAGATAATGACAAAAAACTGTATAGTTATATATTTCTTCTTTCTTCTCATAACTGATTTCAAACACCAAGGAGCAGCTTCTATCCAGGTGCTTTCTAGTTATTGTAACAAAGCTCTTTATGTTCACATCAAGGCATCCTCTTGAGCGCCCAAGTTTTCTAAAGGAAAAACTGAGCCAAAGGAAGCCAGTGACTTGCCCAAGAAAGTTTATCTCAATCATTCATAAGGAATTAAGTACCAGTATTTACTCAGAATGAGGAAATAATATTCAAAGAAATCTTAAAAACTTCTCTCTGTTATTTTTAAACTGCTATTTTCATCATTTTTTGAAGGTGATATCAAGCAAATGCTTCTGGTTTCTTAATTTGGTAAAAAGATTTCAATTTCAGTTGTCTCAGTGAGAGATACGAAGAAGTCCTAGATTTTCACCTGACTTCCTGACCAGAGGAACAATTTTTTGAACTTCCTGCCTTGTTTAGACCGTTGATACCACTAACTTGGGTGGAATTGAATCAAGTTTGCAGACTTCTGATGAAGCACTTTAGAGACTTGAACCAACTTTCCTACGTTGCAAAGAGGAAAAGCCTCACTGAATCAACTTAATCATTTGCTCCCTCTTGCTTTTTCTGCTGCCTAAGAACTATTGCTTAAGAACCTTTGGAATGAGAACAAGAACTATGGGGCTGTAAGTTGAGCATGGAAAATAGTTAAGATAATAATCTCCACCTATCAACTCTCCTATTTATATTAATGTTCTATAAATAGAAAGAATATGTAGTAGTATCAGGAATCAATGTTTTATTAAGTATCATTCATATTTCTGTTGAGCTTCTACTGTAATCAGAACAAAATTAGCAAATAAATCTGTAAGAACCAAGATATCTATTTACATACATAGTTCCATTTTAAAGTGCGGCTGAAGAGAAAGTATTCCCCTAATATAGCTCTTGGAGTTTAGCCAAACAGTCCAACACTTCAGGGCACAGAATTGGAACAAGTGCTCCCAGGTTTGCCATGTGATAGAAGTGATGCTAAGTGATTTGCTCATGAAAACGAATCTATTTTTGGTTATGACTGAAGAAAAAAAATTATGTAGACTATCTGAGGGGAATCCATCTGTAGCATGCACAGAAAGAGAAAAATGTTTAGAAGCCATTTCTCTCCTAGACTGGGAATAAATGTGTAGAGGCCAGCTACCCTTGTCCCATACTTTCAAGCAGCATGGTACCGACAGCACTCCAGCAAGGTGGTCATAATCCTGAAAAAAAAAATTATGCAGGTTAATTCCACATTTCTAATGGGAGTGCATTGCAGTGTGCAGTAAGCCGTTCGGTTAGAAATTTTTTATTCCTCTCCAAGTGCAGTCTTACTACAATGAAAGACTGTTTGCTGTATCTCCACATTTGATAAAGAATGACCAATATGTATTTCCTTATAGTAACTCTTTCATGAAATCATCAAATTATAAGATTGAAATAGAGGCAACAGGGGCGCTTGGCTGGCTCAGTTGGTGGAGCAGGTGACTCCTGATCTCAGGGTTGTAGGTTTGAACTCCACGTTGGGTGTAGAGATTACTTAAACATAAAACCTGTAGGGGCACCTGGGTGGATCAGTCAGTTAAGTGCCCGACTCCCTATTTCAGCTCAGGTGGTGTATCAGGGTCCTGAGATCAAGCCCAACATCAGGTTCCGTGCTCAGTGCGGAGTTTGCTTGCCCCGCTCCCTCTGCCCCTCCCCCCCAAATAAATAAATAAAATCTTAAAAAAAATAAAAATCTTCTAAAAAAATTAAAAAACAGGGGCACCTGGGTGGCTCAGTCAATTAAGCGTCTGTCTCTGGCTCAGGTCACGATCCTAGTCCCGGGATGGAGTCCTGGATCTGATTCTCTGCTCAGCAGGGAGCCTGCTTCTCCCTCTCCCTCTGCCTGCCGCTCTACCTACCTGTGCTCTCTGTCTCTCTATCAAATAAATAAATAAAGTCTTAAAGAAATAATAAAAAGTAAATAAGAAACAACAAATTAAAGTTTCTGAAAATAATTGCTCACTTAGATTCCATTTGAATATCTCCAAGGAAATGGCACTTCCACGTCCCGAGGCAGTGTTTCAGTTTTTAAAAACTATTTTTCACTTAGGTTCTATAGGGCCTTCTCCATCTCCTCTTTCTCTTCTTCAGGCCAGATTGTCATGATTCCTTTAACTTTATCTCCTTTTTATTATTTTTGCTGTTTCTTTCTTTATCCTTTTAAAAACATATTCACTTAAGATATTCATGCAGTGCCTTCCCAGAGAGCAAAAGGCTACTGGAAGACATCTAAATAACACACACGCTTTATGAGACAAAAAAACACTTAAATGTCAGAATGACAAAAATGCAGGAGGGAGAGTGAATACAGGAGGAACGAGCCTGGAAAAGAAACAGGGTCCAGAGGGACTGAGCCCACAGGGTCTGTGGTCGAAACTTTACATAGAGGACCAAAATGAGTTTGTGCAATATTCCATAAATTCTTGAAAGCCATTGATTGCATTGTTCTAGAAAGGGTCAGGAATTTCCACCCCCTCTCCCCACAGTACAATCCTGTGGTTCACATTTGCAGGCTTCACTGCCCCTTCTTAGTCCTGTGGTCTCTGGTTGATACAGAATAATTGAGTTGGACGGGACTGGAAGATATCATCTGGTTTTGAAAATGCCCAAGCATCACAGCTCTGCAGCATTCTTTGTAACCCGTTCTCTTTTTCACCCTTTTCTCTTTTCCTGTTGTCTCTGCCTCCCACTCCCCAAGGAATCTCAACTCCCCAGATAGGAGCTAGGATCACGAGGAAGGCCTGGTGAATGCCAACCAGGGGCACCCCTTACACTGCTCTCCTTTGAGTACCTCCCATGCAGTCAGTGGGTAACACGGTTAGGGAGTAATCATCTCCTGTCTACTTTGAGTTTTGGCAATCACATCTTCAGAATGACCAGAATTGGACCAGATGACTTCTCAAGTCTTTTCAAACTCTGATGTTCTCTGATTCTCTAATTCCGTGAACCAAAATAGGAATAAGAGACTAACCATAGGTTGTTTCTTGTAAGCATTAACTTCAAATACCATTTCAGTCAGGCTTGCAGAATACTTGGCTTCAGCAGGACATTTTTCTTACTCTCTGGGTAAAGTTCGGTTCTGATGGTCAGTCCTCAAGAGAAGCACATAGAAGATGAAGGGAGAATTCTAAAAGAGGACCAGGTGTGACTGAGGATGCATTTTAGAATCCTGTAGATGGGAATATGATAGAAGGCTCTGAACCACACAGTGAACTTCCCACCCCGTTCTCAGATGCCAGAACAATGGGATGTTCTTGAAAATGAAAAACAAAGATAAGATCAATAAAAAGTATAGAAGGCGTATTTACCTCTCAAGTTGTATGTTGTAAGCTTGAAGGAAGAATTGTCTTCAAGGCCTTGGCTGAAAACAGACTCAAGATAAATTCATTTTGTTTATTGCAAAAACAAAGCATATATTGGTGGTACATTCCTAACTTCTCGAAAAGTGTACATTCCTCAGTAGTGTTTTGAAGGGTTTTTCCGATGCTAAAAGTAGTAATTGCTCATGGTAGGAAGTTTTGGGTAATATAAAAAAAAGTCAAGGGGCGCCTGGGTGGCTCAGTGGGTTAAAGCGTCTGCCTTCGGTTCAGGTCATGATCTCAGGGTCCTGGGATCGAGCCCCGCATCGGGCTCTCTGCTCTGCAGGGAACCTGCTTCCTCCTCTCTCTCTCTGCCTCTCTGCCTACTTATAATCTCTCTCTCTGTGTCAAATAAATAATATTAAAAAAAAAAGTCAAGAGCACCTAGAGAGAGCCACTCTGAACCTTGGGTGTATTTCTTTAAAGTCTCATTGCTCAAACATAGTTGAGATTTGGCACCCATCATTTGCATGCTGATTTTTCCCTTAGCAGATATGTTCCAGTGCTGTGAAAAACTCAGGTTACATTATTTTATTTCATTTTATTTTTTATTTATTTGAGAAAAAGAGAAAGCGAGAGTATGAGAGAGAGAGCATGAGCAGGGGCAAAGCAGACTCCCCACTGAGCGGGGAACCCGATGTAGGACTCAATCCCAGAACCCTGGGATCATGACCTGAGCCGAAGGCAGATGCTTAACCAACTGAGCCACCCAGGTGCCCCTCAAGTTACATCATTTTAGTTACTATATAATATTTCTTCTTTAGAAGTCATCAGTGTTTCCTTAGCCTTTCCTCCTGTCTGGGGGATAGTTAAATGGTTTCCTTTTTTTCACGATCACAATAAATGACATCTTTGAGCATCAGTATTTGTTCACATTTCAGATTATTTGCTTATTTGCTTGAACTTGTGAGGTTTATGTCATAAAGCTACCCATACCCTCCCTGAGTACTTCTTGTTCGAGACAGTGTACTGGGACTGCCATGCGTCTGAACCAGCCTGGCACGTTTACAAGCACCATTTCCCTTATGAAAAATAAGTGCTCCTACTTAGAACTGTTTAAATCATTTCCAGCTGTACTTAGGAGAGAGAACATTTCCAAACCGATTTTAGAGTCGGTATTAGAGTAGCAGAGCCAGGTGACACTTTTATTTATAGTTTGCTTATACTCTTAACTTATTTTAATTGACCTCTTTGAAGCTTTTAGTATATGAAGTGTCCACAAGTCCAGATTTAAACTGTTTTTCCTCTGTGGGCCTCCATAGAAGTGATTTTCAGCTGAAGTATTTATATTTGCCCTAAACCTGAATGCTAATGAGTGGGTTTCCACCTTTTAGATCCTGGAGAAGCGAGGTGGAGGACTTGTCTCCACAAGAACGCCCTGTTTTTCTTTCTCTGTGGAAGTAGTACGTGCCTGGTTGGAAGAGAGGTCACTAGTCTGTCCCCACAGAAGGCCTTCCCCTTTCATCTCTGGCCTTGAAAAAGAGTTGTGTCTGAGTCCCTTTCTGTGGAACTTTGAATTTGTGGTTCTGAGTCACCCAGGTCCTCTCACTGATCTGTGTTTGCTCTTTACTTCTTGATGCCATTGTTTTAAACAAGGTGTGACACTTTGTCCCTGAGCCCTTGCTCGATTGGTCACACTGGCTGCTTTAACTGTGCCTGAATAGAATGTTCCTTCTTTGATTGAATAAGGGAGCTACTTTTCTTTATTTCATTTCCCTTCCCTTCCCTTCCCTTCCCTTCTTTCCCTTCCTTCTCTTCCTTCCCTCCCTTCTTTTCTTTTCCTTTTAACTATTTAACTTTTATAACTTACCCTGAGGGGGGTGGGGATGGGGGAAGCAACGCTAGCAATATAGGAAGGGGAAAATATCAAAAGTGAATATTAACCTTTATGACCAGTATCATTGGTTTTTTTTTTTACCTCAGCTTTACTGGGGTATAATTGACAAATAAAATTGTAAGATATTTGAAGATATTTGACACCATGATGATTTTATACACATATACATTGTGGAAATGTTCCTCCCATCTGGTTAATGAATACATCCCTCACCTCACGTAGTTATATATGCCAATGTTATTTATAGTCAGTTTTATTGAGGTATAATTTATATATAATAAAGTTCACCAATTACAAGTGTACAGTTTCATGAGTTTTGACACATGTGCCCAGTAGTGTAGCCACCCCCATATTCAAGATATAGAATAAAAAGTTCCCTGTGTAGACATATGTTTTCATTTCTCTTGGGGGACTATACCTCAGAATGGGACTGCTGACTTATGTGATGAGCATATGCTTTATAAGAAACTGCCATCCTCTTGTCCAAAGTGGCTTTACCATTTTGCATATTTTTTTCTTAGCACCTTTTGGAGGTGTATCTTCATCTACCTCTTCACCTCCCTCCAACCCTCAAAACTGTTCCTGTGCCTTACAATGTATGTCAGTCTTTAATCAAAGACAAGGCCAGAATCTGTACGTTGAGGAAGAAGAGCAGGACTAGAGGGAGGTGGGCTGGGTATATCCATCTGACTACTAGAGGTGGGGGGCATTAAGAGTGAGAAAGATCCTTCTAGAAGGATTTTGGAGCTTCAAGTTGTTCTTCCTGTGTCTACAGTGATACTGATAACTTTAGGTTGCTTGAGGCTAACCACAACTACAAAACACTTATGCATACATTAGGTTTGATCCTAACAATAATTCTGTCAAGTACATGTGTTATTACTATCCCCATTTTACAGATGATGAAATGGAATTCAGAAAGTGGATGTGCCTTACCCAAGGTCACACTGCTAATTAGTAACAAAGCCAGGAGTAGGCCTGGGTTTCCTGACCATGACGCCAGGGCTTTATCTGCTAGTAATGATAATAGTCACCATGTATTGATCCCTGGTCCTGAGCCAGGGCCTTTACATAGCCACCACATTTTGTATCATTATTCCCATTTTTCAGATGAGTCATTTAAATGACTTTGTCCACAGCTGTGTAGCCAGTAACTAGCTGAGCTGGAATGGACCCAGAACCTCTGATTGCAGGTCCTGTGCTCTTTCCCTTTTTTCAGGCAGGGGAAACAAATGTTCCTTTTTTAACAATAGAGAGTAAAGGAGAAGGTGAAGAACATGCAGTGCTGGGAATGGCCACAGTGTATTAGTAAACCGGCCTTGCCATTTATTTCCATTTACATTGGGTTTTATTTTATTTTATTTTATTTACATTGGGTTTTAAAGCTACAGCTTGTTCACTTTGAATGTCTTTAATAAAGATTATCAGGCTTTATACTCATGCTCTTTGTCCCTGTTGCGTAAACTTGCTGCTTCTTGCTTCTGTGTCCTTGTGTTCCAACCTGGGTCTAACATTTGGCTTGGTTGTCTTGCCTTCTCTTCGGACATTTCCCCCCCCTTCTCCCTCCCTCTTTCTTTCCTCTTACCCTCTTCTCTATCCCTCTCTTGCTTGCTTTCTTGCTTCTGCTTCAGTCACAATATCATCTGCCTTTCTCCAGGCTCCTGTGCTCCCATAGACTGCCTTGCATATTTGTAAAATATGCCATTTAAAGATAGTTAAAGCAAGTTTCAGAGCCATTCTTGTCATGTTTCCATTTTTTATCATTATTGTGAAAATATGAAACTCCGTATGTTTTATCATATACTATTTTTAAATTAATTTTTTTAATTTAAGGGTATAAAGTAGATGTTTTCATGAGCTATTTAAGAATGATTGTGTTGATAGAAACTCCTTATGATGATATCTACATCCCAAATGTTGAAAAGAAAAAAATACTTCTGCTGTACTATTCTGTAAGTAAGATTGCAAAATGAATCTTCCTTTTCATCTTTCCATATTATCGGGAAAAGCTAATAATTTTTATGGCTGAGTAGCCAGGTTTACGCACAGGTAGCAGAGAGTCGTTAGATTTTACACTGTACCATTGAAGAGATTATCTGTCTTCAAATTTCTACCGAAGTGTCAGAATTCAAGATTCAACTCTAGCTTCTAGGGAAATAGGTTTTACGTTTTAGGGGGTAGGTGTGAGGCACTTTGGGTTTTTAGGTGAGGTGCTCAGAAGTAATCTCTGATCCACTGCATGGGGGACCTGGCTCCTTCCCTTCACCTGTTGGAGGGAGAGCTTGGCCTGGTTGCAGTCCGTGAAATCTCAGGGAAAAGCTTGGCATAGGCCAGAAGCAAACATGAGGAAGGGAGGTTGGGTATGGTCCAGGCCCTTAAAACCACAAGGTCCCTGGGAAGGGGTCCTAACTAAACGACCGTCCACTCCAGACCTGATTGTCTGGGAAGGGTCATGCCAGCTGAGAGGCTGATGGGACTCCAAGGCTGAGAGACAGAGGAGGGCGGATGGAGGGCTGCAACAGGCCTCCCCTTGGCATGTTTGCTTGGGAAGGCCAAGGCTCATCATGGATGGTACCTTTAGCAACGTTTCAGAACAGGGAGCCTCCCAACCATGCTTTTTTTTTGTATTAATGTCTATTCAGTGCTATAGCTCAGCCACATCCCTGTTTTTGAACCATGTGCAAATTCATCTAGAAATATTCTGAGAATGTTTGTTTTCATTTTTCTTCAACATTCTGATTTCTAGTGTAGTTAAGAAGGTCTGAGGTAGAGCTGAAGCAGATGCTCACAGAAGGAAATTCTAGAGAAAGAATCGATAAATCATTGACTCAGGAGTCCTGCCAGTGCTCTCACTGGGCCTGGTGACAGAGGCAGGGCTGGTTCAGAGATCAAGGGACAGAAGTGAGGGTGGGTAGGCCTCAGAGTTGAGGAGCTTGCTCTGAAGCATTGAGGGCCCCAAGAAAAGAGAGTAAAAACATTACAAGTTTGGGAGGTAGAACTTACGAAACCCCTCAGTACCTCTTACAGTGAGTCTAAACATTCCAACCTCTAATGCGAGAGGTCAGTGGCATTTGAAAATTGAAGAGTATCTGGGAACGTTCAGTCCTGTGAATCGAAGCCATATAGGGGCTTTCATCCTGGGGGAAGGAGAAGGAGAGTTAAGAGGCTTGTTCTGACCCTTTTCAGAAAATCCCTTGCAGGAGAGAGACAAGAACCAAGACATTAGCTGGAAGATCTAAATACCATTGCGCCCTCGCTCAGAAATCATTGCTGAGGAGGAGAGGAGGCATTTCCATGTGGTGCCTCCACACATCTGGCCTTTCTCACTCCCAGCGACATGATTTCTATGAACTCAAATGAGTCGATTCTTCAGTATCAGGTCCAGGCTTCCCCATCCCTATATTAAGTAACTGTTTGCCTCTGTGTTTTCTTCTTTTCTTCAGGTTTCAGTTTTTACATTAAAATCTTCAGTTTACTTTGGCTGGAGGTAGGGATCTAACTTTTTTCTTCCTTCCAGGTAGTTATGAGCAAGTTGGCCCAACATCACTTGTTGAATAAGCCCACCTCCATCCTGATTTCAAACAGCCAGCGCTGTCTGGTGTTACACGGGCCAGACCTCAGCCACTCTGGATTTGGGCTTCTGTACTTTGGACAGATTCCCATCTCGGCCTCGTGCGTGGTGCTCCCTGGCCCCCCACCGGGGTTGCCAAGCTCTGTTTCAGCAGCAAACCATGCAGTTGTTGAAGTGCTTTGTTTTATTTTGCTCCCATTTGATAAAAATGAATGGGAGAGGGAAAAAAACCAGGGTGTTGGTCTTTGCCATAAAAAAACAGTTCTTATAAACAGAATACAAAATAGAAGCCATTTGGTCTCAAAAAAGACTTTCTCCTCAACCAGATGCTTATTGGACGTAATGTGAAGGAGAAAAGCTGCATTAAAGAACATAGACATGGTTGTAGAAATCAGTTACCTGNGTTCTTATAAACAGAATACAAAATAGAAGCCATTTGGTCTCAAAAAAAACTTTCTCCTCAACCAGATGCTTATTGGACATAATGTGAAGGAGAAAAGCTGCATTAAAGAACATAGACATGGTTGTAGAAATCAGTTACCTGATTATCTGAGATTATCTGAGTAGAAGAGGGGATCCCTGGTCTGAAATGGTGCCTAAAGTATCAGAAAGACAATTAAAAGCCTCCCCAGGCCACCCCGGGCTGAGAACACACCTACCTTGGTGCTCCTGGACTTGACCTCTGTGTGCAGCCCGTCCCGGAGTGAACCTGTGGGTGAACCTCGCCCTAACGTGTAAAAACAAAACTAGAAACAGTGTAAAGGAGAAAACAAAAACTCTCCTGGGCTGTTTCTCAGCCCAGTCCCGCAACCCAGCAACCATCTGTGTCTCTCAGTCCCCGCGCGCAGGCCACCACCACTTGAGCCCCTGAAACCTCCTTCAGTGTCCTTTCTCTTCGGTCAGTGTCACGGCCATGCCGGGCCGGGGCCTCCGCGGGGCCGGCCTGAACCACACAGTAGTCCCGAGTCCGTCTCGGCGCGTTCCCTCTTCTGTCCAGCCCCTTCTGCACGTGGCGGCCGGGGCACCTTCTCGAAATGCAAGTCTGACCGTGTGGGCCTCCCTCTGGTTACAGCCCTTCAGCGGCACCCTACTGTCCCTGGCGGCCGCCGTCTTCAGCTCGCTGGACGCTGCCTCACACCGGCCTGCCTGTCCTCCCCGGTGCTTCTCCTTCCCACCGGGGCCGAGCCGGGAGTGCCTCCCCCGTCCCAGAGTTCGCTGCCCCATCCTTTTTTTTTTTTTTTTTGGAAGATTTTATTTATTTATTTGACAGAGAGAGACACAGCGAGAGGGACACAAGCAGGGCGGGTGGGAGAGGGAGAAGCAGGCTTCCTACAGAAGAGGGAGCCTGATGCGGGGCTCGATCCCAGAACCCTGGGATCATGACCTGAGGGGAAGGCAGCCGCTTAACAGCTTAACGGCTGAGCCACGCAGGCGCCCCATTGCTGCCGCATCCGTAGACCGCCTTCCCTGCCCTCACAGAGCCCTCCCGGCCCCAAATTGTGCTCTCACAACGCCGTGGGCTGTGGGCCTCCTGCCTCCGAAGCGCCCACCACAGCTAAGGGTCGTACATTTGTGTGTCTGTGCGGTTAGCATCTGCCCCCCTCATGGGTCAGCGAGCCCACATCCATCTTCACTCATCGTCATATTTCTGGTGACTGGCACAGGGGAGGTTCTCAGTAAATGCTTGTTGGGTGTTCTTGTTTCCCCTGTTGGCAAGCTGACCTGACAAACAAGATCTCATCAAGAATTCCATTTTAAGTTTAGATCGTATTGGTCCAAGATGTTCCTGTTTTGTATTTTTACTTCTAGATTTAATGTGTCCATGATATTAATAAAATACTCTTTCAGTAGGATATTGTCCTTTGCCTTTAGAGTGGTCTTTTCATTTGTCTCACGTGGGCTCTAAATCTCTAGAATTGCATAGGCTTCAAGTCTTAGGAAATGATAAAATTTATCAGTTTCTGAAAATAGATGTATTTTCTATCAGTTATAGAAAATAGAATACTTTTTATTTCATTATTTGCCTATAGCATTGCATACATAGATAGCTCTATGACCAAATATGACCTATTATGTACTATTTTAATTTGAAAAGCATGTTATTCAGTTTACAGTTTTGGATGGAGAGGAAAAAATCATCTATAACACTACCTACCACTCAAAGTTAGCCACTGTTCTGATTTTTAGTATCTTAACCTGCCCATCTTTTATATGGATTTTAACATCACCATGATCATGATATACATAAAACTTAGTGCCCTGTTTTTCCCCCCTAAATAATCTTAATGTTCATTGATCATTATACTATCTGTGACATGACACATGAGCCTGATTTATCCAGTTCAGGTCAATAAGCATCTATGAAGAACCACACTGTGGTAATAAGCACCATTCTGTACACCTGATACCATTCAAAAAATACAGATTTGGTACCTTGACTGTATGATAATAGAATACCACTGTTCCAAAGCTTTTAGTGACATTTTTACTTCATGGATATACTAATTTTGTGACATTGCCTCTTTATCTTGGAGGACTTTTCTCCATGTTTAATAGTAGTCTCTTTTTTTCATATATTCAACCAATTGATTAGGGCTTCCCACATGCCAGGCACTATTCAATGTCCTGGAGATATAGCAGTGAACCCAAATAAAGTTCCCACATCTTCCTGAAAGGAGACAAACAACAGTGAATGAATGAATGAATGAATGAATGCAGTGATAAGTAGAACAGACAAAAAGTAGGGTGAGAGGGATGGATAATGGCATGGGGGAGGGGCTGCTCTTTCACGAGGTCAGGGAAGGCCTCTCTGATGGTGACATTTGAGCAGAGACCTAAATAGCATGAGTAGCTACACAGCTGTCAGGGAGGTTTTTTTCTGGCATAGGAATCAGCAGGTGCAAAGGCCCAGAGGTGAGAGTGCTTGGTGTTTTCAAGGAATCACAAGGAGCCTGTGAAGGAAGGGGCAACAGGAGCTGAGGACAGTGGGCTGGGGCAGGGCCTTCAGGAGACCTTGGAGGGCCTTCCAAGCCATGGTGAGGCCTCTGGCCTTTCCTCTGAGTGAGGGCGGGTAGTCAGGGAATAGTGACATGATCTGAATCATGTTTCAGTAGGATTGTTTCACTCTGCAGCTTTCTCTCTTCCTCCTGAGGGCCTTCAGTTTCCACTTCCAGCCTCTGGATGAGTCACTGTATACTAGAACCTGTAAGCTTTCTTTCAGACGCATGCATGGTGTGCTGGTAAAGTGCTCATTCCTTGTGTGTAAATGTGCAGGCAGGTCATCAGCCACGCCCTACCTATGGTGTCACGAATCCTATTTGGTCATCACCGGTCCAAGAAATCAGGCACATTCCACATATCTGAAAAACTCTGTAACTGAATTATCTTTTACACATTTGAAGCAATTTTTTCTTTCTGAAAATAATGACCAAATATATTTTTCAGATTGCAAAAAGCCATATCCTATTAAGGCTTATTGTCAGCCTGTAATTCTAAAGCATACTTCACCCTCTGATATTCTAGAGACAGGCTTTTTTTTGTGGGGGCGGGGGGAACATTAACCTAATTATAATCTTCCTTGAGTTGCTTTATGGTTAGATCTGTCACATGCCAAAGTTAGAGCCCATTAGTAGGCTTAAAACATTTATTTCTGAAAGAACAAACTGTTACATGTTGCTTAGGGTAATTGATTTCTTTTGTTTTCTTTTCTGTTACAGGAGGAGACATCACAGCTTTCCCAGATTGGGAGGAAAAATATGGAATGTGTTTTACCGCTGACTGAACACAACCAAATGAACTGTACTGACAGTAGTTTGAAAACCAGCAGTTAGCAGTTTGTTCAGGCTCTAACATTGTCCAGCACTTTCCAGAGCAAACTCACTGTTTACAAGAACTCTCGGCCTTACGACGTTTATAACCTCAAGCTTTGTTTATTTAAAATATTTCTGCAAAAGGAAAGTACCCAGAGCCCACTTTCCAAAATGGCCATGGATGAGTATTTGTGGATGGTCATTTTGGGTTTTATCATAGCTTTTATCTTGGCGTTTTCTGTTGGTGCAAACGATGTTGCCAATTCATTTGGTACTGCTGTGGGCTCTGGCGTGGTGACCTTGAGGCAGGCATGCATTTTGGCTTCAATATTTGAAACCACCGGCTCAGTGTTACTGGGAGCCAAAGTGGGAGAGACCATTCGAAAAGGTATCATTGATGTGAACCTATACAACGAGACCGTAGAAACACTAATGGCTGGGGAAGTTAGTGCAATGGTTGGTAAGTAGCCTTATTGTTTACATCAATGAGTAATGGGTCTGATGGCCTACTTCCCTACAAATACTTCTGTCATGTCCATAAGTGTGATTTTTGCTTTAACTTCCAAAACTGGTTTGATGTTTCATATTTACTACATCTTATTTTTGCTTTCTGCATTTTAATTTGATTTTTTTTTTTTAGTGTTCAAATATCAAGCAAACATTTTCTCAAATTTTTAGCAAACGTTGTTAAAATAGATTTGGCTAAAAGTACTTTCTATAAAGTAACAAAGATGTTTGTAGACTAGCTGTCATTTTAAAGTGGTTTGAGAGTTCTTAAAGAAATAACAAGTCTCAGTGAATGTGTTTGTAAGGTTGACTTGTGAGATATCCTTGACAGTTGATGTCTATTTTTCCATAGATTATTCCTCAGTTAGGATGCAATGTTTTGAAAACATGGATGCCAAAAATACAGTATTTATTAAGTTTTGTGTCCTCAGTTTAAGGTTTTGAGATTGACCAAGTCAATGTCAAGTGCTTGTGTTTCAGGAAATTATAGTCTTCTACCTTATT
Source organism: Ailurus styani (assembly GCA_002007465.1). Classification (NCBI taxonomy): domain Eukaryota; kingdom Metazoa; phylum Chordata; class Mammalia; order Carnivora; family Ailuridae; genus Ailurus; species Ailurus styani. Next base: position 1,943,846 of record LNAC01000215.1, read on the forward strand.
TTTAATCCCTTTGTTGGCTTTTGTTTTGATTTTCTAATTCTACCTCTGGGAACTCCATTTGGCATGATGTTTGTTTTATTTTCTGGCCAAACAACCATTTGTGTTTCCCCTGTTTACAGTATGACCTTATGTAGTTTCGAGTTGTCTAGATGAGAGGGAAGTGCTGAGGGCGGTGACACATGTTAACAAGCAGACTGACCAGCCAGTTGTGTGATTTCTCCACTGGTCAGGCTGACCACCAGCTTGAGGCATCATGGGGGTGCTGCTCTTCCTGCCCTTGCTACCGCCGGAAAGAAGATTCAGGCAGGAATGCTCAAGTGCAGCCCACAGGACTCTTGCTCTGCTTGGCTCTGGGTAGAGATGACGTCACAGCAGACAGCTGATCTATATGGGTAATTTGGTTAGGGAGAAGAGGATTTGAGAGGAATCCTACCGTCTTCTAGTTTCAATAGGACATGCCCTTTTGTAGGAAGGGTCCTGCAGTAGGAGGTAAGATGGATGGTGTACCCAGAACACAGCTACATTCCACAGGCCCCTAGTTCTTGACTGTCGCATTTCTGAAGCACCCAGAATGTGGACATTATTTACCAAATATAAGATGGCCCACCATCTTTTTGCAGCATCAAATTAGTTTGAGAAATTGTTGAGGTGTTTGATCCATATCCAGTACTGATGTACTAGGTATTAAATACTACCAAGCACAGGACACTGGTAATACATGCTAAGACGTTCTGTTTCTCAGCATTCTGTGTTTTAACGATGTAAGGTTCATGATTGCTTTCATGCCAACAGCTGTTGTAATTACTGAATTTTTTTTTACCTTCACTGGATATCTGTTTCTCATCACAGTCAGATAAAAGTGAAGTTTCCCTTAGAAAAACGACAGTTCTTTGTAAAAGTCACCCTTGGTTGTCATGATAGGAATCTAAGACATAATCATAGTGAGCTGAAATTAAGATTTCTCCAGTCAGGATGATATAGGCAAAAAATGTTGAAAGTAGGAGAGAAATAAAGAAAAGCATTTATAAAATTACATCTTAACAGTAGGTTCTCCTTTCATTGGATAAAACTTCTGAGGATTAGTTGTTTTAAGTTGTTTAGTTTTAAGATTTTATTTATTTATTTGAGAGAGAGAGTGAGCGAGGGTGCACACAGCAGGTTGGCTGCAGGCAGAGGGAGAGGGAGAAGCAGACTCCCTGCTGAGCAGAGAGCCTGATGCGGGACTTGATTCCAGGACCCCGGGATCAAGACCTGGGCAGCTGGCAGACGCTTAACTGACTGAGCCACCCAGGTGCCCCGGAATGGTTGTATTTATAAAGAGATTTGTTAGCGAGGCCACACAGAGGCCCCGGCTTAGATTGGAAGCCTTGTGAGCTCAGAGCTTCATGTCACTGGTCACTTTTCCTGTGGGCAGTATGACTTGTCCAGTTTTTCAGTTCTCGCACCCGTGGCCTTCGGCTCGTCACTGAAAGAATGAAGAATACTTACCTCAACTAGAATTTAGGTTAACCGAAGCAATTTGAGGTTTTGCTTGAATAACTTGATTTTGTTTGCTTTGGTTTCTTTCTTCCAGTCTTCCTTTTTTTCTTTCTTTCTCTTTTGGCGAATGGGTAGATGAATCTCAAAGCCTATTTTATTGGGAATTTATGTGAGTTACCTAGATTTTTAGAATTGGGTTCCTCGCAAATGAGGGCTTTGTTAATTTAAGGTGGTGGTATAATTATTATTGGCCAAAACCAAAGCTGATTCTTTTCCGATGCCTGAATTGTCCCCTTCTCCCTCTTCTAAATCCAGTATCCATTTCTTCTTTTTCTCCCGCTGTCCTATTCTATTCTTTTATTTATTTATTTTCTTTAAAAATGTCTCCCCAAGCCCTTGGGTCTCTGCGCTTTCTGATAGAGTAGTGGTAGCATTGGGTTGGTTGGGTGGAAGAAATTATTTGTGCCAGCTAAACTTCCAGAACTAGGTCCCTTTGTACACTAAGCTCAGCACTAAAGCAGCAGTCGGTCCACTTAGTATGAAACCACTGATGGTTCCAAAAATCTGAGAATTCAAAACTCTCCATCTTCTCATGGAAATACTCACAATAGCATGGACAAGCGGTCTCCTTGAACCAAAGGAAGAAGAGCCCCATCCCCTTAAAGCTCCCTACGTGCTGAGCCTTCCCTGCACCGAGCACACTCACACCACGCCGCGTGTCGGCTTCCAGCGTGTCCCTGCACCTTTGCGCGGCCACCACCCCCCCCCCACATTCCCCTGACTTTCCCTAGGTTTTGTCTTACACCCTTATTCCGTACTTAATCCCTTTCTCTTTATAAGATATCATTATCTTAAGTTAAAATATCTCTGTCTTTTTTTCCCACTGTTTTTCTTAACACCCATGTAATCCCATTGGCCTTCAGAAATTCCCAAGGCTTAGGAGGCCTCGCACTCTCACTTTGCCAGGCGCCCTGCAAATACCTGCCTCTGCCCTCCTTTCCACTGCCCCTCCCCTCCTGCCTCCTGGCCCCCGTCCTGGCCGGGCAGCCCCGTCCTCCCGACCTGTCCTTACAAACCCTGCTGCTCCCTTGTGTTATCAAGTCAGCCAGGGAAGGGGTAGCAGCTTGCAGGAGAGAAAATCTCATGGTCTGAATTCCTCTGCGTGAGTTTATACTCCTCTGTGAACATCACCAGGTTATTTTCAGTTTGTAAGAATAGAAATCATAAAGTTTCTTTCTCAAGTTATAGCTCCGTGCCACGTAACGTGCTCTAAACTCTGGCTCTATTTTTAACACAAACCAGTCAGTCACTCTGGAGCTCGGCTTAGATGTAAGGGCTTAAGGAGTTGTCCACAGGGAGGCCTGGCTGCAGCCATGGAGCCTGTCACCACTTTGGCAGCACGAGGCCGGCCCCTCCTCCTCCCAGCACACGCTTCAGGGTAGACGCGGACAGGACCAGAGCCCAGTTTGGCTCACAGGTGGGCATGCCCAGCACTCCCGGGGCACTTGTCAGCATTGCTGCCCAAGCTAGGGCCTGTACAGCCAGTAATGATCCTCTGTAACTCAGATCTTTTTGAAGAAAATGCCAGGGATTTGCTTAAAAGTGCTGCTGCCAAGCAACCAGATTTCCAGAATTAACATTTGGGATTAATAACGTGCCCTGCTTATCAGCCAAGCCCTTTGTTCCCTTACAGTTCTATATGAGCTTTTCAACAACTGTTTCTGAAAGTGATCTCGCCCAGCTGATGCTTTTAATACGCACTGCAAAATTTGATCTGCTTATGAAAATATCTGGAGTGAACTGTAGCCTAGAAAAACATTAAGCCTGGAAAAGGAGGTGAAATTGAGGTAAAAGGACACAAAGCCAAAACTAAGGATCCTCTTAACTGGTAAGAATTAGAAGACGTGAGGAAGCATACAAAGAAAATGCCGGGCATTCTGGTCAAGGGCTGAGCGCAGATGCCCACCTGTGGGTTAAATTTTTTAGCCACTTCTTATATAAGAGAGACAAATACAAAAAGCAACGTGGAATTCCACATTCTCTTTTTTTATTGAGGTGTCATTGACATGTAACATTTTACTAGTTTCAGGTGTACAGTGTAATGATTCGCTGTTTGTATATTACAGTCTCTCCTGCAGACTAATTAATGTGACCTTGCCAGTGTCTAGCCCTCCTTGTTATGTGACCATAGGCTTAACTGCAGTGACATCTTTTCCAATTCACAGCCTTTCCTACTTCTCTGTGTTCACTAGAGTCTATAATCTCTTGCTTGATCTTGGTCACACTTCACGTTAGAACAAATTCATCATCAGCACCTGTACCTAAATGTGACAAAGGCAGTTAATAACTGGCATCAAGAGACTTTTCTTTAAATATTTTCAATAAATCATCAGTATCCTTCAGTGTTGAAGAATGTTCCTTTGGCCAAAGTTAAGTGAGTGATTTTTGTGAGGACTTTATCACTCTGTAAAGAAAGAATCCATTAAAAAAATCAACCTGAGGGAGATACTGTTATGGAGAACTGTAATTTGGATTTCTTCCTTTCGTGACTGCTTCAGATACTGCATTCTATATCTGACTCTTTTTTTTTTTTTTAATCTTTCAACCTGCAGGTTCAGCAGTTTGGCAGTTGATTGCTTCCTTCCTGAGACTTCCCATCTCAGGCACTCATTGCATCGTCGGTTCTACTATAGGATTCTCACTTGTCGCGATTGGTACACAAGGTGTGCAGTGGATGGAGCTCGTCAAGATTGGTAATTGCCATTTTCTTTTATGTGTCCGAAGCAAAGTTTACATTCTCTAGAGTAAGTCTTATTATAATCCCCATTATAATCTGTTTTGCCCGTCACATGTTAAGGTTTAGAAGACAAGACCTATGTGGGTAATACATTTTCTCCTAAGATTTCTGCTAACGGAGATTGTGAACTTTTATGTGTTAGTTTTTTAATGCCACTCTTTTCAGATGTCATCTGACTTTGAAAATCAGTATCTATCTGTTATTCCCAGGCAAAAAAGAAACTTATCTGATTGAAATGAGTCTGTAGTCAGAAAAACGAGGCCCTGGTGAAGAAAATACCGTCCGTGTCCAGGAGGCAGGGCTTGTGGTCAGGGGGAAGCCTGGGAGCGAGTCCAGGCTTACTTCCTTCCCTGCGCTCAAGAGGTCTCACTGTCCGCCCCCACACAGGAGACACCCAGGCACTCCTTCTGGATTGTAGGCTGCCCAGCGGGGACGGTTCTGACAGGTCTGACGGTCTGCCCCCCTGGCTCTGGCTTTTAGCAAGAGGGAGGAAATACACTCAGCCCCATAAGTACATTCTGAACAAGTCTCCTGCCCCATCTCCATCCACTGGGTTACTCATCCGTGGTAGAATCACAGTGGTCTCAGGAGCTCTAGGTCAAACAGATCCCTGACCTACCAAGCCAGGGTCACAGATGGCCGGGAAGATCACCTTAGAGCCCAGGAGACTTATAGAACAATGTCTCTCAACTCTGGCTATGCTTGAGAATTACCCAGAGAACCAGTTTAAAAAACATCAGTGCCCAGAACCCCATTCCAAACCTTTTAAATAAAAATTCTGGGGGTGGAACCTGAGCATAACTGGTGTTTGAAAACTCTCCAGATGTTTCCAGTATGCAGCCAAGATGGGAACTACTGGGCCATAGTGTCAGGAGGGCAGTACCAGGCTGACCTAGGAAAATGAAATAGAAGGTGGCTCACCTTTTAAATAACTTTACTGTTGAGCAAGGACCAGGGCTCCATTTGTGGATGGGTAAGAAGAACAGACAGAAGGGGCTCAGAGGGAATCAAAGGAGACTGTCTTGCGAGGCCAGGCTCAGGGATCCCTTACCTGACTGGGAGTGTGCTCACTTACACGGCACTCTGTCTGCGTGTGAGGATAGCTGTGCACGTGTGAAGGTCAGCCCTGCTGGGGAAGTAGGGTTGGTTAGGTTCTGAGTTAAGGTGAATAATTCCAGTAATATTTATTAATATAGGTACTATGTGTTGGTTATCATTCTAGTGTATAAATATGACTTGAGTTATGTAGAATTTTAACATTCATTAGATTTTTTTTTTATTATTATTCAGTTGCTTCTTGGTTTATCTCTCCACTGTTGTCTGGTTTCATGTCTGGCGTGCTATTTATACTGATCAGAATTTTCATCCTAAAGAAGGTAAGTGAGGTTGTTATGTTTTTATTAAGTTTTAGAACTAATTTGGTTCTATTCAATAGAAATTAATAGTTAGGGGGTCAGAGGGACAATTGTATTTTTACTTTGTTAAGGCATGGTACCCTGCAGTTAGGCTTTATTTTAAAGTAGGCAAAAAGGGGTTCTGGCTGGCTCAGTCCATAGAGCATGTCACTCTTGATCTCAGGGTTGTGGGTTTGAGCCCCACATTGGGTAGATTACTTAAAAATAAAATCTTTAAAAAAAAATAAAGTAGGCAGAACGAGTCGAGGTAGAGTACCAAGGGGTTCCCCCAGAAAGCAGCATTGTAAATAGTGTTTCGTGCCCTGTGATTTAGTTCATTAATCAGCACTCCCAGGCATTGCACGCAGACCTCAGAAAAGGAAAAGTAATTCTTCCCTGAATGTTAAACAGAACAGAGTGTGGTAGTATGAAGATTTTGAAGTAGACTGTCACTAAACACACCTGGAACACTTCTTTTCCCAAATATAAAGTGTTTTCTATATTTTAACGGAGAGAGCAAGCTTGAGACAACTGACTTTTTCCTCTCCCTGAGGAAAGGATGAAAAGAAGGAAATATACCTATTGGGAGTAGATTTTATCAAAAATGAAAGGAGATTGAAATTAGAACTTACTGAGATCCCTATTCTGGAGGAGAAAACTTGGTTGTATTGTTTTGACCATCAGGGGTTTGTTGCAGTATTTTATAGGCTGCAAAGCAGGCCTCGGGTCCCTGTATCACAGCGCACGTTGAGCGCGTCCAGGACAGGCCTTCCCTCAAGTGGATCCTCACTTGAAGACGCCACTGTTTGCCCTTGGCCCTGCCTAGCAGTCTACTGGAGGGCTCCTTCTCTTGGATCCGTACAAAGCTCCATTCCTTCTCTTGGGCTCTCTCCATACTAATATTTATTTACATCTTGGAAGGTGCCACCCTCTCTTGCCTGCTAGACTTCACTTTTCTGACTTCCTGGGCCTGGAACCCATCCTTGCCTGGAAAACTCTTGCTGCTACCCAGCCGTCATGTGCCACTTCCTTGAGACCCTTTCTTCTCCCCCCCAGTTCTGGCTGCTTGCCTCTCTCTCATGCTTCTGTGGTGCTCCGTGCTTTCTTACCATTGCACTGTTGTGCTGTGTGGTATTGTATGTCTTGTGTGCTGGCCTGGTTGCCATCGGACTGTAAGATCTGTGAGAGTAGAACCACGACTGTCTCGCTTACTTCAGTATTCCAGTGCCCGGCGCTGTGCTTGGGAAGACACTGGTATTTAAGAGGAAATGACAGATGCTTAGATAAGTGGCAGATGATGGATGGATGGATGGAAGGAAAGAAAGAAAAGAGAGAGGGAAAGAAGGAGAGCAGGAGGGAGCCAGGAAGGAGGAGAGAAGACAGGTCTGAAAACAATTGGCATATGAGTTTTAAGAATAAGTTATTTGAGAAAATATAAGGTTATTCAGTTTAAAAAGACCATAAACTCAACACTTGTACATCTTCAGAAGTTTCCAGGTGGGAGTCTTTCTTCAGCAGCTCTTGTCCTGAGAGAACATTTTGGAAACCAGGGGCAGTATGCATTTGAGCACCTGAGCATTTCGTTCATAGTGGGGCCTGGGTTCTTGTCACATGGTACATGACAGTTTAGAAGAGCACTCATCCCTGGCTTCTGCCCTGGCTCCTGGCTTCTTCCTGTTTGCTGGTCTGCCTTTGGGTCTCATGCAGCTGAATGACTTGCTACGCCTGCTCTTACCGGTCCTTGTACCTCATTACCATTCAACTCAAGCCTCTTGAGAAGTAGTGATGGCTACTCAAGACATTCCAGAATAGGTTCTTAATAGGTTGTACTGTTCTGCAAACACACTTGATTTCCATACATGTTTGCATTTGGTAGTAGGAATCTTAGTCTCTACTTACCCTTACTCCTGTAACCCACAGCAGCTGTTAGATCTCATTTTCTTTTTATCATGGGTAGGTGGCAGATTCATATAAATACCAGTGTCTTACATGGTTATTGGAAATTAGTCCTTTTTTGAACTATTTAAGTGACATCTAATGTGCCAGCGCTGTTTTGAGGAGTTCCCAGTCCAGGTTTGTTTGTTTGTTTTTTAAGATTTTATTTATTTATTTGTCAGAGAGAGGCAGAGCTTGATAAGCAGGGGGAGAAGCAGGCTCCCTGCTGAGCAAGGAGCCTGATGCAGGGCTCAATCCCAGGACCCTGGGATCATGCATGGCCTGAGCCGAAGGCAGACGCTTAACCGACTGAGCCACCCTGGTGCCCCAGTCCATATTTTTGCTTCAGTGTCTTCTGTAGATCTGTTTAAAACCCTCCATTTCAAATATTCTTCCAGATGTTATTTGGTGTAAAGCATACACAGTACCATTCTTGTTAAAGAAGTAGATTTAGGGAATGTACCAGAAGCCTAAAGTTGTAAGAAAATGTTTTATTAGACAAAGAACCCACAGTTCTTTTCAACTTTCAGTAGTCGAAGGTTAAATACTATGTTTTATGAAAAGATCTTTAAAAAATCACAGCGCATGATAATATATTTGCTTTATACATTTTAATAGAGCTAAAATGTATTGTGTAATAGGGTGAAGTAATATCTCACAGTAATGCAGTGGTGTTTAAGTCACTTGGCTCTCTGAGATCATCCTCCAAGGGCCAAGCCTCAAAATACTGGTTGCAAGTGGATTTTCAGGGCCAAACCTGAACTTAGCTGGAGGAGCAAGTGCCACAGGTTTTGAAGTAGATGCTGAGCTCTGGGTTTCAGTCCCCAGGGACTGGCCTAACCTCACAGCTTTTCTCTGTTTCTGAATCTGACATCAGCTCATGTGATTCTAGCGCTTCAGTGTGTCTCTTGGCCACAATAGTGCTCTTTGAAACAGTATTTGTGTAGGAGACACGGCCCAGGCTGATGTGCAACAGGTCACACGGCAGTGACACGGCCGCCGTTTTGGCCACACCACTGTTGGGAAGCCTGTCTCATAACAGTGTTTTCTATCGTTTTGCCTGTGTTGGCTCCAGAGGCTTCCTGAATCCTGACCTTCCACATATTCTCATTATCACACAGGAGGACCCTGTTCCCAATGGTCTGCGGGCACTCCCAGTGTTCTATGCTGCTACAATAGCAATAAATGTGTTTTCCATCATGTACACAGGAGCACCAGGTAAGAATTCCTTGGAAGCTTAAAGCCAGCAGGCAGGGCGTATTGTTACCGTTAGACTTCACAGTATTGGTTTATTTGGTGTCAGCACTATTGTTGGCTGACAGTGAAAAACATCATTCATGCTCATTATGGAGGAGGGAAAAAAGTAGTAAGTGCATGTCCTTGTTTTGAACACTCAAGAGGTATGTAAAGAACAAGGGCAACAAACAGACTTTCAAGTGAAAAAAGAGATTTGAAATCCTCCTTCTGCCGTTTGTGCTGCTGTGTAACCGTAGCAGCCTTCTTGTGCTGAGGCTCAGCACAGGGTCTAACACTGAGCCCCCTCAGAGCCACGGAGGAGTCTGGGGGTGGGGGGAACGCATGTGAACAGTAGCACCCCCACATCGGGTGACACGCAGAAGCAGCTCTGACGTGGCCCAAACTCCCTGGCATTTGTCTGACTGAAGAATCCAGTGGGTAGACGCTACTTCCCCTCACCTTTTTTTAAGATGCTGAAACCAGTGGTGATTTTCTTTTCAGAATCACTTCTTCCCATTCTGATAGCTTTTGTTCTTTTTATAAGGTTTTTAGGGGCTTTGGGAGGGGCAGGGTTAAAAGTCGTTTTCTTTTGCATTTTGGATGGCTGAAGAAAAACATATATGGTATTCCTATTGGCAAACATTTCAGTATGGCTGAGCATTCTAATGCAATCCTAATGTACATGTTTTGGTAGAGAGGATTCCTCCTGTTTCTCTTTGTGGTGGCCTCCTGCAGCGAGATCCCAAATATACCTATTACTGTGAGGATATCTGGAGTCAGCAGATATGTTAGTTTGTGTTATTTTTCTTCTTGTGGATGTTCTTTATGGAAAAAGATTCAGTTATTGGCCATATCTGACAAAAATCTTTCTTTCTGTTCAAAAAGATGAAATTTCCCCTAAGTAGCGTGTCATAACACAGTTGAGAAGTGCCATCTTCAAAAATGGGGGAGTGTCCTTATTGATTCCTCGAACTCGGTGTCATCAGGGCTGTGTTTCTCAGATTTTATCAGACATATATAATTATGTTTGTGTACTTCAGTACTGCAAATAAGAAACTGTTTCTGAGTGAATGTTAACATCATATAACTTTCTGCTTTGGCCTCTCAAAATGGCAGTCTTCGGGGTTTAAATACTCACTGTCAGGACCTCCAGACTTTGGGTGGGAGCCCCGGGGTAGAGGAAGACACAAAGCTGAAGGTCGTGGGGATGAGGAGAGCATGAGAGGGATGGAAACCTAGCCTCGGATATGAGCAGCCTGGTGGTCCTGGAGGTTTTGTAATTTATGGACTGCGAAGGGTGTGTGTCACAGACTGTCTTCTCCATATATAAGAAAATTGGAGGCGGGGAGAACACAGCTCTACACCACGAAGTTAATCCCACCACCAAGTGTGAATCTCCCACAGCATTCACGTGGTGCTCGGCCAGCCCTGCAGCACCAGGATGGAAGAGAGGCGTCACGGAGCTGCCGTGTGTCTCCCATCTCCTTGCTCCTCGGGACTCTTGTTCTCAATTTTATATCAGCTCCCAGAGCACAAGGTAGCAGAAGGAAAAGCCCAGCAGGTATCAACAGCCTCCTCTCAGTGTAGTGATTTCAGGGACTATGGGGAGGCTGGGGATGCCTTTGTAGTACCAAGTCCCGGAAATGGGAACTGGTATAAATCAGGATGACTTATTTTTATTTCTGCATTTTTTTTTCTCTGTGCTCTATTCTTTTTGCTCCTGGTGGTTCTTCTGAATGTCAGAAGTCAGCTGTGTGATTTTAATTAAAATTTGCCTTTTTCTGTACTTGGCCTAATTTTTTCCATCTCATCTTTCCTGTTTCCTCATCATTTGCTGCAGTTTTACTGCAGATTTGCTGAAAGAATTATCTGAGTGGAGTAGTAAATATTGTAGAGAAAATTCAACTGTGTGATGAATGAGACGCTAGGGATAATATCAGTACTTCATAGGGAGGTTGAAAGAAATAAAGAATATAAAGACTGAGCTTTAGTGAGCTGAATTACACATAAATTAATCCTTTTGGTCCCCTGAGTTCCTCTGGGCCCCTGGCAGTGCAGACAGGGAAGTGAGGTATGGCAGAGCTGAGTCTTCAAGGGCATGTAACTAGTGAGGTAGAGAATCCTAGTCCCGAGCCCTGGGTTCTACATGAGTACGTTACACTGACATGTGACACGGCACGGGTTAGACACCTGCCGTACAGTTTCTGGTCCCTCCTGTCACCATGAATCACAGTCAGTGCTGGACTTGGAGCCTACTTAAAACAAACAAAAATAAACCAATCTTCATACATTCTTTCCCTTCTTTTCACTCTCTTTACAAATGGCTTCTAATAGGGGCACCTGAGTGGCTCATTCAGTTAAGCGTCCAACTCTTGATTTCGGCTCAGGTCGTGATCTCAGGGTCGTGAGATCAAGCCCCACAGTGGCCTCCACGCTGGGCATGGAATCTACTTGGGATTCTTTCCCTCCCTCTCCCTCTCCCTCTGCCCCTCCTCCTGCTCTCTCTCCCTCTCCCTCTCCCTCTCTCTCTCTCTCTCAAAAAAAAAAAAGGCTTCTAATACACTTAGAAACCTGGTTCTATGTTTTTTGTATATTTTTAACATACAGGTAGTGTAAAGAGAGTAGCTACCTCTTTTAATTAGGGACATTAAAACATCTGCACAAGAATCTCAAAGATCATTCCTCATTTGAAAGCACAGATAGTATTTGCAGTGCTGGAGTTAACATTAAGGACTTTGGTTGGGCAGCTGTCCTGTCAGGAACGTCGCGTCTCACGTCTCTGAGCCTCTGTGCATCACGATCAAGTGAGGGTAGCAGGAGGACTTCTGTGAAAGGGCCACCACATTATGTGAGATAATTGCAGGCAGGGTGCGAACACGGCGACCGGCCCAGAGTGACTCCTAATACGTTTTAGGGGCTATTTTGTGACCATCAATCATAAGTAGCCACATCTTTTCCGCCTTAAGTTGCCAGCATGTCCTGAGTCATCCTATCTTTTTATTTTTTCCACACATGTTGGTTTGGAAAGCTTCTTGAAGTTTTCCGGGGCGGGGGGGGGGGGGGGGGGTTGCCTNAGAAGGTCATTTTGTTTCCCCACTAAGTCAGAAAAAGACTTTGCTAATATTTTGGTTCCTGGGGCATGTTTGTGAAATACCAATAGGTATGTCCAGATCTTCTGTTTATTTAAGCAAAGGTTAACTTTTGCCCTTCAAACCAGACTCTTAATTGTCTACTACTCCCTCACGCGGGGCCCCTCTGCCTGAGAGCAGTGGTGTCATATTTGGTGATAAGGCTGAGCTGAGAAGCGTCCCCTCCACGGTGACTCAGTCAACCTCCTTTCAAAATTTGTCTGCCTTCCTGCTGGTCTGGAATTTACTCCTCCTAGTCCCCTTCCCTCCTTAGATCATTTCCTTTCAACACGTGGGTGCCTCAGAGGTGAAAGGAAGGAACGAAATCCCCTCACAAAAATGAGTAGCGGCATTAATCTTACCCTGTTGCAGCTGTAAGAACTTTGGATAAATAGCATTTTTATGCATGGACATGACTTCAGTGGAGCTCGTTGGCTGTTGAGCTCTAGTGCTGTGTTTTGATTTCTCTGTTCCTCCATTCTAAATTATTTTGAAGTTGTTTATATCTTAGGCTGACCTTGATTTGTTTTACTTTGCATTTGACATGACTTTTCTCAAGAAAAAAAAAGTCATTCTTCTACTTCAAAGCCTGAGCACTTTAAAAATTGTCTCTTTATTTCTGTCCTTAAAAAAATAATTTGCAAGAAGCAAAAATAACTTGAGGAAATAAAGTACTCACTTGGGTTGGATACAAGCCTGAGGCTTATTTGTAATGAAGAAGTCTTCAGTTGTGTGGGACCTGGTTTTGTTCAATTTTGAAAGAATGAGTGCTGAAATTCATTGAATGCTTCGTTGGGCTGCCAGAGCTGATAGGCTAAGTTCACCTCTGGCAGTTGTGTTTAATTTCCGGGTCAAAGTGCGGTCCCTCGCCCAACAGCATCAACATCTGCAGATGAGGTAAAAGAGTGAGTGTGTGTGTGTGTGTGTGTGAGAGAGAGAGAGAGAGGGAGAGAGAGAGAGAGAGACAGACTGTGGAAAGATGTCCACAATGTATCATATGTGGGAAATGAAATCATAGAACAATATGTACAGTATGATTCTACATCTGTTCATTTTTTTAAAAAAGGAAGAAGGAGATTCTCACAAACATTCTGCACTATATGTTTATATTTAGAACATACCTGGAAAGAGATACACAAAATAGTTAACTATTTTTGTTTTATTTCTCTAGAAAGATGGACATTGGGGAGGGTACGTGCTATGGTGAGTGCTGTGAGTTGTGTAAGCCTGATGATTCACAGACCTGTACCTCTGAAACAAATAATAGTTTGTATGTTAATAAAAAATAATAAAATTAATAAATAAACATTTTTTTAAAAGTAGGTTCAAGAGAGAAGAGTGATGAGGAATTTTTATAATTGTACATCATATAGTTTTATACTGATCTTTTTATAATAAGCCTATATTATTTATAAAATTAGAGAAGAAGAAAGGCTGTGGAGAGATGCTGAAGAGTAGGGGAATAAGGGAAGTAATAGACACCCTACTGGTTTTATAGGAGTTGTATTTATTCTACAGATTCTAACAGTGACCGTCATAGGTGACAAGCGAGAGGCATAACAAACTAATGAATCCAGAAGATAGTGTTTCTGAAAAGTCTCCTACATATTCTGATCCTGGGGGGATTGGAGATCGAACTGTAAAGATGTTTGAGGTTAGAGCTGCATCCCCGTTCATCACATCTTAGCTGTTGAGAAACTGGAAAGAGCTTGAGCTGCACGGCCATTGTGTGCCCAGGCTGGAGGCTGGGTCTCGCAGCCCCGGGGTCGGGGTCGGGGTCGGGGTGCGTGTGGATGTGGGCTCCCGTGGCTGCTCCTGCCCAAGGGAAGGGAGCGGTTCGCTCCGTGTCCATACAGTGAAGAGGCACCCCGTGTCTTACTGCCAACATAAGGTGTGATTGTTGGAGAGCAGTTTGAGATCCTCACAGGAAGACAAGGAAAAGTAGTTTTGTCAAAAGTTTTTCCTCAGATATGCATTGATTCAAGTGCCTTTCTGCACTGAATTTTTGTACTTACTTGTTTGTTATTCCTGAAACTTACTTTTATATATTTAGTACCAGTCACAGCAATGTGATGTAACTGTCCGTTTGCATGTCTTACATGCTGGCTTTTAAAGTGAATCCTTGTGTTCATTTGCTGCCTTGATACATTACTAAATTGCTAGAATAATTTGGTCAGATCCAAATTCTGTCCCTGTTCTGTTCCTCTCTGCTATCAATATCAATGACTTTCACCATTTTCCTGAATTCCTTCGGTTTTTCTCTTCCTTGATTTTTTTTACTGTCTCTCCTCCAGTTTTGCCCTCAGTGATGTGTTTATCCCTTACCCTCCCTTCTAGTTTCTCGTGACTTAGGAGGGTGACCTCAGAGCTTCTGGCCACCAACCAGGCCAAACTGATGGCAAAAGAGACTGTGATGACAGAGCTACCAAGGGCAGGTGGTGTTGTGGATTTTTGTCTACGCCAAGGATCAAAAGTCTTGTAGCCAACCTCAGTTTCTCTTTTTTGGATGTTGGTCCTGACGCCTCAGGGTTCCCATAGGACGCCAGCAGAAAGCATGGAGACGGGCTTGGAAGGAACGTAGAAAGCAGTCCCTCTCTGCTTTTGTCGTGGGCTGTGCTCAGCACGGATGGAAAAAAAATACTGCCCGAGAGCAAACATGCTCGCTCATTTCAACTCATTTGAAATAGATTATAGAGAGAGAATATATAAAATCTATGGAGATATACCTCCAGATTTTTTCTCTCTTCCCACAGAATCCAGGGCTTGCCTCTCTTACATCAGATTCACACAGTGAAGCTAAAAGTGGCACAGTTAACAATTTTATCATCAACTAAACCAGAAGGCACAAAGGAAACCTCTTCAAAAACCAAGTACTTGGGGCGTCCGGGTGGTTCAGGCAGTTAAGCTTCTGCCCTCAGCTCAGGTCATGATCCCAGGGTGCTGGGAATGAGTCCCACATCTGGCTCCCTGCTCAGTGGGGAGTCTGCTTCTCCCTCTAACCTTCCCCCACCCCCAATCATGGTCTTTCTCTCTCCCTCTCTCTCTCTTTCAAATTAAAAAAAAATACTTTTTAAGCTATAAGAGTGATTGGTACTGTTCTCAGTTGATCAGTTCAATGTTGCTAATTAACAGTTACTACTCAGTTTGGCAAGAACCAGCTTTGGCGTGATTTTTTTATCACATGTATTAAGACACTGACGTGAAGTTATAAAGCAGAAGGCGGGAAGCCTAGGCCCACAGGCACAGCCCAGTAAGGGGAGCCTGAGTGGTTTTACAAGTGGCAGAGCTGGAGCTAGGCTGCCAGCTAACAGGGCCCAGGCCTCCCCCTCCCCGAGTCCATAGCTTCCTGATGTCAGAGTGAGTGTTAGCAGTGGAATGTCTAGCTCTTAAGTGTCTGTACTCCTACCGGTGACCCCTGAGCTATAATTAAGCTAGGTGATTTTGGTTTTTTGTTTTTCCTATTTATATATGCTAACCCTGGCTCTCACTTACAGTATTAACTACCCATGCTACCTCTTACAGTTACCAAATTGTTTAATAATACCTTAATTGAATGACATGGAATGGTTTTGTATGTATGAAATGGTTAACAGTGTAACAAAACCTGCATCATTAAAGATTTATTTAATCCAAGAGCAAAGAGCAAGGTTTTAAATAGTTTATTCCTTTAAAACTTTTAAAGCATATTTAACAGTTTACAAAAGTGACATGCTTATTATATGTTGTCCAAGTACAATACAAAAGTATATGTAGCAAGAAGGGAAAGCCCCCTCCACTTTCCTGTCTCTCTACAGGAGTAGCCATTGTATCATTCCAGAACTTTCTCCATACACTTGAGTGTATCGTAAGAGTATAAATATGGGGTTTTCTTGATTAAACATGAACTGGATCATGGTATACATCCAGGCAGCCTTTCTTCCTTACTAGATTGTGGGCATTTCCTTATCAGTATATAGAGATCTACCTCATTTTTAAATGACTCTGTCCTATAATTATTTCATGTTTCGATAATGATGCACATATTCATTGTCTTGCACATTCTTACTGTTACAAATAATGCCATGGAAGTATTGTACACGTCTGCTCGTTCCTGTGCAAGCATGCTTAAGTTGAAAACCTGGGGATGCAGGGGAAATGTTGCCTCTTGCCACCAGTGAGCAAAGATGTACAAGATGCAGAGTGCTGAGTTCTGGAGTCAGTACAGTGCCAGGAGAATGCCATGTTCCTCAACCACGTGCACTTCAGCCCGTTTATTGGCTATTGTAATTGCTACTTAGCACGCATTATTGAATTTTAATGAAAGGTTTTCCTGTGTTGTAATTTCATGAGTTGACACTTCAAAGAAGAGTTAAGTGTGAAGGTCAATGTCCTTTAAAAAAACTTTTGTTCCCAAGCTGACTTTAAAAAGGTTTGTAGATGTGGTCAGAGTGTCCTGGCCATTTGAAGCAGGGCTACTGACTCCTCAGAAACCCAAACAGGCAGCAGTCAGCAGCCGTGTGCAGTGAGGCTTTTGGACTTCGGCTCCTCACTGCCCTGGAAGGGGCCGGCGGCAGGGCAGAAGACAGCGGAGTCCTTTCTTGGCCATGTTTGTCCGCCCTGGAGTCTTGATATCGAGATAATGAGTAAATGGTTTTATTCCCACTTAATCCACTGTTCGTGCTGCCTTGGTAAAATGTTAATAGTTGACTTACTACTCAGTTTAACCACATTATTGACAAGGTGGAGTCTGTCTTAAACACACAGCCTCTTTCCTACCCCTAAAACGATAGCTTTTCTTTTCTTTCTTTTTTTTTTTTTTTTGGTTGAGAAATTTTATTAAATACAAAGTCCAGGTGATTCATTTTGGATTTAGGAAATGTAAGGTATGTTGATATGATGCCTGACCTTTCAGAAAGTATCCACTGACAACACTGCTGTCCTTCTTACTTCCCAGTGCTTGGTCTGGTCCTTCCCATGTGGGCAATAGCACTCATCTCCTTTGGTGTTGCGCTGCTGTTTGCCCTTTTCGTATGGCTCTTTGTGTGTCCGTGGATGCGGAGGAAAATAGCAGGTAAGGGCTTTTTTTTCCCTCTGATTTGCAAAATCCCTGGCTCCTGGGCTTCAGGTGTAATCCACCATCACCCTTACTAACACGGGAAACTGGAAGCATCGATGACTCTGGAACGTAGCGCTGAGATACATGCCGCATCCTTGTCTCTTGGCTCCTGACTACTTTCCCACTCAAACTTTTTCTTGGTAACTTGTGACTCGAGTGAGCAGTAAGTTCCTGGTTGCCTCCGATAACTGGAAGTTAACTATTTGGTCAGGTTCTACCAGCCTGACGAAGAACATTAGCCTTCAGGGAAGTGCAAATTAATACCATAATAAGATACCAGTTCACACCCATGGGAATAGTTAAAAGTAAAGAAGGTCTTTTGAAGTGTTGATAAAGGGCGCCTGGGTGGCTCAGTGGGTTAAAGCCTCTGCTTTCGGCTCAGGTCATGATCTCAGGGTCCTGGGATCGAGGCCCATATCGGGCTCTCTGCTCGGCGGGGAGCCTGCTTCCTCCTCTCTCTCTGCCTCTCTGCCTACTTGTGATCTCTCTATCTCTGTGTCAAATAAAGAAATAAAATCTTAAAAAAAAAAAAAAAAAGAAGTTCCTTTCTTCTTTAAAAAAAAAAAAATGAAGTGTTGATAAAGAAGTGGAATAAGTAGAATTTTCCTGCATTCATGGTTCCTTTCTTCTTTTAAAAAAAAAAAAAATGAAGTGTTGATAAAGAAGTGGAATAAGTAGAATTTTCCTGCATTCATGGTGAAATGTAAATGGTACAACAACTTTGGAAGTTAGAAGTTTCCTGTAAAGTTAAGCATATGTTTACCATGTGACCCAGTAATTCCACTCCTAGGTATTTATCCAAGAAAAATGAAAATATGCATTCATAAAAAGACTGTATGCCATCCTTCTGTCATAACAGCCAGAAACTAGAAACAGCCCCAATGTTCCTAAATAGGTGAAAGAATAACCAAATTGTGATCTATTCATACGGTAGAAGCCTGGTTAGCACTAAAGAGAATGAACTACCCACAACATAATGAATTTCACAGACATTGTTTTGAGCAAAAGAAGCCAGATACAAAAGAGTACATACTGTATGAGTCTAGGGAAAATTAATCTATAGTGATAGAAACCACTGGGTGCTGGAAGTGGTAGGGAGTTTAGGGGAGACTGATGGCAAAGGGGCACATGGGAGCGTTCCAGGGACATAGAAATGTCCTCTGTCCCAGTTGGGGGAGTGTTTATAGGGTGTACTCATTCATCACAGGCCATCTGCCTGTACACTTAAAATGTATGAATTTTTTATGTATAAATTATACCTCAACAAAAATAATTTCTAAAAAAAGAAAAATATTGGTCAGAAAGTTGCCAGAGTTGTTTTTCAGTCACTAGTAACATAATTCCAAGCCTTGAGGCCACATGCTTTTATAGCACTCTCAAAAGAAAAGAAGTATTTACTTTTGACCTCAGAGTGTGCCTTACAATTGTATTTCAGTGTGGACCTATCTGAATTTGAAAACCCGTATTTCAAAGAAGAGCAAAACTAATGAGACATACCACGTTCATGAATTGGAAGACCCAGTGGAGTTATGATGTCAGTTCTTGTCAGATTGCTCCCTAGATTTAATAAAATTTAAATTAAAATCCCAGCAAAATATTTTGCAGATTTAGACAAGTTGCTTTTAAAATCTATGTGGAAAGGTAAAGGAGCCAGGATAGCCAAAAAAATTTTGGAAAAAGAACAAGTTGGAGGATTTATACTACTCCACTCAGACTTAATATAAAGCAACCAGACCACGTGGTATTAGTGAAAAAATAGATACCCACATTAATAGAACAGACTAGAGCCCAGAAATAGACCACACAAATACAGCACATTGATTTTCAACAAAGTACAGAAAAGCACTTCAGTGGAGAAAGTCATCCTTCAACAAATGGTATTAGAACACTTGGACATCTGTATGTGGAAGAAAAGAACCTTGACTTAAGCCTCACACCTGTAAAGAAAAAAAAAATCAACCAAGCACATCATAGATTTAAATGAAAATAGAAAATGGTAAGGCTTTTAGGGAAAAATATAAAATGCATAAAATTTGTCCATATTTTTTTGAGCCATTCAAATCGGTGTGTAGTGATATCTCATGATTTTAAATTGTACTTCCATGATGACTAACAATGTGGAGTACTTTTCCATGGACTTATTTGCCATTTATATAGCTTAACTGATGAAGTGTGTGTTTAGATTTTTTGCTTATTTTGTAACCACTATTTTTGAAGATTTCTCTGTATGTTCTGAATACAAGTCCCTTGTCAGAGGATTTGCAAATACTTCCTCCCAGTCTGTAGCTTGTCTTTTCATTCCCTTAATAGTGTTTCTCACTGAGCAGTAGTTTTTAATCTTGATGAAGTGCAGTTTACCAACTTCTTTTTTTATAAATTGTGTTTTGGGTGTCACATCTAAAAACTCTTTGTTTCACCCACTCACAAAATTTTTTCCCTTTTTAAGATTTTTATAAAAATCACAAATTGTGGGGTTTCATTTATACGATATTCTGAAAAAGGCAAAACTATAGGGACAGAGACCAGGTCAGTGGGTCTGACTACCCAGGGAGCTTTGGGAGGTGATAGAATCTCTCTTTATCCTGATTGTGGTGGGGGTTACACAGATCTAGACACGTCTTAGAATCAGGACAGACTCACACTTACGCACGTAGTCTTACTGCATATAAATTTAAAAACGAATGCTAAAAAGGTCCACACTAATACATACAACTTCAGACTCAGTAGTAAAGCCACGTCACTAATGGGTTGATAGCTGTTGTTGCTTCCCCCTTGTACCTCTGCTCCCTGCTCTCTGCTGAGAATAAATATCACCTCCTCTGTTCATAGGGAGTACTCGCCTAAGATGAGCCACTTAAAACATGCCGCTGGCCTTACTGAACCCCGTACTTAAATGCTTCGACATTTAAAGGCTTTTCCTACTATCTGAGTATTCTTGTCAAATAGACTGTAAAATCTTCACTTTCCACTTTAAGGCTATTAACATGACAGCAAGAAACTGACATTGCTCCCCATTCTGGCTTCCCAGGAGATTTTTTTTTTTTTGTCAATGCCATATTTTGCTATTTCAGTATATATTTCTTGTTCAGTTGTTTTAAGTACGCACTAGTGATTAAGGACACAAACCATAGTGCTAAACTACCATTTTACCACCTGGGTGACTCTGGGCAAATCACTTAATCCCTCTGTACCTCAGTGTGCTCATGAATAAAAAGCAGAAAATAATGAAACCTGCCTCATGTAAGCGTTAAGAATTTTGATTATTATTGTAATCTTTACAAATATTACCTCCTCTCATTTTGATTATAAGCACCTAGTGGTCAGAGATCTGTGTGTACCTTTCTTTGTTCCCTGTAGTACAGAACAGAAGTGTCGTTTTGGAAGATCTGCTTGTGTTTCTTCTGACTCTCTAGATAGATAGAGAGAGGTGATGGAGATTCTGTGAGTGTGTCCAGCGGAGGAACTGAGGATACTTGCATTTTAGTTGTATAGATGAGAGCTTAGAGATTTTACAGCAGGATAATTTACAAGCAGTGAGATCATTAAATCAGCCGCACCACTTAGCGGATCTGATTAAAAAGAATGCTACAGAGCTTTCGAGCAGCTTTTTAAAAAATCCCTTCTCCTTCTCTCTTTTGAAAGTAAAGGATTCTTAAAAGTAAGTAGGATCTCTCTGTTCCTTTTTGGAAGATGATTTACTTGTTTCCTAAGATTTAGTGACCTGAAGAAATAGGAAACCAATAATTTATTGAACAGAAGAAAACCAAACAGACTCTAACTAATAGTGTTGAAGACAAAAAGGATAAACATTTCAGTGATTTTGAGGTTAGTTTAAGAAAACAGGAGACCAGTCCAGATGGTTGTAGGGTTGCAGAATGCTGGCCGTAGATGGGACCGTGCGGACTGGATCTAGCTCTCTCTCTCTCTCTCTCTCTCTCTCTGTTGGTTTTGGAGGAGAGAACTGAGGCCTGAGCCCCCTCTTGTACTCAGTAGCTGAATTTTCTGGCTCAGGTTTCCCAGATAATTGAACTCTCCACTTTATTTTTTCTATCTAGCTCTAACTATATTTTTTCATTTCCAAAGTAAGTACTAAAGTATAAAGATAAATATTCATTTTTATATTCATTTTTTATAACAACTCTATTTCAGCCTTTTCAGTTATGACTATATTTTCTCTAGGCAAATTGCAAAAAGAAGCTGCTTTATCGCGAGTGTCTGATGAAAGCCTCGGGAAAATTCAGGAAGCGGAGTCCCCGGTATTTAAAGAGCTCCCAGGTGCCAAGGCTAATGACGACAGCACCGTCCCTCTCACGGGGCCGGCGGGGGAGCAGGCTGGGACCTCGGAAGGCACGTCAGTGGGAAACCACCCCCGAGCCTCCTATGGTAAGACGTGTGCGGAGGATTTGGGTTTGCATGGTGGCAGAGAGCAGTTCTGGGGGAAACACACAGAAGTGTTCCCTGGTGTCATGTTTGGGAAAACCCAGGGGCTAAAGCCGTCTCTGGAGACCATGCAGTCCACAGAGCAGGCTCTCTCTGGGCCTGTCATTTTCTTCCAAGAGCTATTTCTAGTCTCATGAGGGGCCCACATATTGCCTGAGCCTGGCCTCCATGCAGCTCGGCGACCTGCACGCGCTTCCTCCGTGGCAGTCACCTCACTGCCGGAGACTGGCCCTTCCAGCTCGCTAAGCGTGCCTTCCTCCCGGAAGACATAAGGAGAAAGCTGAAATTGGAACCAAGGAAGTCGTCCTACTGTAGAATCACAGAAACCTCAGGAAACATCGAGATCGTCCTGTGGCGGTGGGTTCTTTTGTCTCCTAACGTTTGTGGAGGATGATGGGCGAGGACCGGCCTCTGGGAGCCTGTCCGGGCAGCTCCCCGCCTCCCTGCAAGGTGGGGCCCTGGCACCTGCTCTCGCTTCTCATAGGTACGGCCTCAGACTTGGCCCAAAGAAAGCAGATGGGCTTTGGCCCACTGATCCGACGATAGGTGCCTCTGACAGTCCTGATTGGCCTTTAGGGAGCACCTAGAATATCTGTCTCCCAGTGAAGTGGATTTTGTCTCTCATGTATGGAGTTTCCCCAAGATAAGTTCCTTAAAAAGATTCTCCCTTTATTGGTGACTAGAAACAGGAAAGAGTGCCGTGGTAATTTCCAGAAGACATTTCTTAGGAGAAAAATAGTATCATTTTCAAAGGCCATAGTATTAGTTTGTATGTTTCCAACTTTCCTTTTTTTATTTTAACCATATCACATGTTCTTTATAGTTCTTTATAGTTAATTTCGAAAGGAAAGCATGGGGGAAAAAATTGAAAATCCCCCATAACCCTAATTTCCAGAGAGAACTGCCCGAAGCAGTGAGGAGGATTTCCTTCCAGAAACGATTTCTGTTCAGAAGGCTAGAAAGTGAGACTCTCGTTAACCCTTTTCAGGAAGGGCCCTGTCCATGACTCATGGCTCTGCAAAGTCGCCCATCTCCAACGGCACCTTCGGCTTCGACGGCCACACGCGGAGCGACGGGCACGTGTACCACACGGTGCACAAGGACTCAGGGCTCTACAAGGACTTGCTGCACAGGATGCACGCCGACAGGGGCCCCGAGGAGAGGCCCGCCCCGGAGAACACCTACAGGCTGCTGCGGCGCAACAACAGCTACACGTGCTACACGGCCGCCATCTGCGGGCTGCCCGTGCACACCACCTTCAGGGCCGCCGACTCCGCCTCCGCGCCCGAGGACAGCGAGAAGCTGGTGGGCGACGCCGTGTCCTACTCCAAGAAGAGACTTCGCTACGACAGCTACTCGAGCTACTGCAACGCGGTCGCCGAGGCTGAGATCGAGGCCGACGAGGGAGGTGTGGAAATGAAGCTGGCGTCTGAGCTCACCGACCCCGACCAGCCCCGAGAGGACCCTGCGGAAGAGGAGAAGGAGGAGAAGGACACAGCCGAGGTCCACCTCCTGTTCCATTTCCTGCAGGTCCTCACTGCCTGCTTTGGATCCTTCGCTCACGGCGGCAATGATGTGAGGTAAGCGCACGCGCTCGTTCAGCAGGTGCGTGCCAAGGGTCTGCCTGCGGGCCAGGCACGGTGCGGATGGCCCACGGGGGTCCCTGTCATCCGGAGTAGACAGACAGCTAGCAGCGTAAGTGCGAAGGGGAGAATCAGATCAGCGGGGGGCAGGGGGGTGGCAGCGTCTCGGGGGCTGCAGTGTTGGCGGGGCGGCTCAAGTTAGGGCTCACTGGGTGCGCTCTGAAGGGGCTGAGGGAGCCAGCTGTGTGAGCAGCTGTGCGAGAGCAGTCCCGGGACAGCAGGTGCAAAAGGCCTGCAGCAGGAGCGCGCCTACGGTATTGTAGGAAGAGCAAGGAGGTCATGGAGGGAGAGAGTGTGGACCTTAAGGTCAGCAGGTCACGGAGGCCTGGAATATGTAGAGAGTCTCTGTTCTCTTCTGACGAGCGGGGAAGCCCTAGACAAGCCACATGTTTTCCCAAAGCCTCAGTGTCCCAGTCTGTAAAATGGGAGGAAAACTAGAACCAGCCTCATGGGGTTTCTAGGAGGATTAAGTGAGATGCTCTATTTAATGTGCTTAGGACGGTGCTCCTCACATAGTATCTATGTATTTTCTTTATTACTATTATTATAAACTATCATCAGGCCTAATTTTTTTTCCAAATCAGGAAAACATGCTGTTGTTATATTTCTTATTGCCCAGATATATGACTCTTCATTCTGTAGCTCTGGCTTTCCAGACACTGCCTAACCACATGCGGGTCAGTGTCTGTTCCCTTTAAAAGAAGTCCTCCCAGGGCGCCTGGGTGGCTCGGTGGGTTAAAGCCTCTGCTTTCAGCTCAGGTCATGATCTCAGGGTCCTGGGATCGAGGCCCGCATCGGGCTCTCTGCTCGGCAGGGAGCCTGCTTCCTCCTCTCTCTCTGCCTGCCTCTCTGCCTACTTGTGATCTCTCTCTCTCTGTGTCAAATGAATTAAATAAAAAATCTTAAAAAAAATAAATAAATAAAAGAAGTCTTCCCAGACGAGCAGCCTGGACATCTCGGGTTCCACCTGCTGCCGTATAGGTGTTGCCGTGTTACTGTATTTGAGGCATCGTGTTCGGTCCTGGCTTAGTTTTTTGACTACCCCCAACCCCCCAGCACCACCCTACTTCCTCCTCCTTCTGATCAAAAATTCTTCACTGAAGCCCTGGTACCAGCAAAGTGTTCCGAATTGGGTCCCTGTTCTTTGGGAGTTTAAACTGCAGCTGGGGAGATTAAAGGAACATGCACGGGAAAGTAAGGAAGCGCCCCAGAGCGGTACCGCAAGGCCTCAGGAAGGGTCTGGGCAGGGACCGCCGCAGGCGACTGGCATCTCGAGCAGTGGCTTGCCGGGCGCGGGCTGGCTTTGAGGCTTCCGAGTGCACACAGGGGCCGATAAAAGCAAGGTTCTGGAAGTGATGTGGCAGTGAAGAGAGGCTGCTGTTCCCTTAACCAAAAGTTCTTAAGTTTACCCCAGGCTTCAGTGCTGAACCATTAGTGACTTACTCTTAATCCATCTGCAAACCGTCCTTTGAGGTCTTAAGTGGTATCTTTCAAAGACAGAATCTGAAGCACAGAAATGTGACATTTCCTGCCCAGGATCACACAGCTAACGAGAAGCAGACTCGACAGGCAGGTCTTTGTGACCCCGGGCCTCCACTCTGCCTGCACGGTCGCGGGGGCTGAGAAGGGGCGACTGGAGCTGCCCTGGACCGCCACCGTCGAAGGCCTGCAGGGGGGTTCGGCACGGAGGAGCTCGGAAGCTGGTGCTCCCTCCTTACAACAAGTGAGAAGGCGGGCAGACTGGAAAATCAGCAACTCCTCTCGGATCCGTGAGAGAGGACGACCCAGGGCAGACGGCTTACCACAAGACGAGTACAAGACAGACAGACGAGTACCGGGGTCATGGGGGAGACGCGTGAGTGGAAAGTGCCGTGGGAACCAGCGCCGGGCAGGAGAGCCGAACTGTAATGATGAATCCCTGGAGGCTCGGTGGAGACGAGTGTGAGAGCTGAAGACTGCAGGGAGAGCCCGTGGTAGGGCCCCCACCAGATTGTCAGTTTTGCCTCTAGGAGCTCTCCCAGCTCCTCATGGTGAAAATCAGAGGAAACGATCCCCTCCTGCTTCCATCTCTGGGGAGAGGCAAAGTAACCATTTTGCCATTCCCAGAGCACTGTGTCCTTAACAGGCTGCCCTCAGGGGAAACTAGTTAACCAGAGCCTAACCCGCGGAGGTATTAACACAGCCTAACCTGGAGGAAGGGAAACTCGCCCACTCGAACCCTCCCATCCTACATAATGGGGAGAAACAAACAAATACCTGTGGAGTTTGCAGTCCAGAGGCAAGCCTCCCTGAAAGACTGAGATCTAACCACAGGACTAGAGGAAGCTTCCCCGCCCTGCATCACTACAGGCCTACTTCCAGCAGCTCCTTTCACCTGCTACCTCGTGTCTGCCTATCCAGAAAAGATACAAGACATACCAAACGGCAGAATACACGGTTGGAAGAGACAGAACAAGCATCAGGACCAGATACGGCAAGGGATGTTAGAATGATCAGACTGGGAATTTAAAACAACTATGATTAATATGCTGAGGGTTCCAATGGATAATGTAGGCATCGTGCAAGAACAGATGGGCAATGTAAGCAGAGACAAAAGAGACCGGAAGCCCTAACAAAGAACCAGAAAGAAACACTAGAGATGACACCATAAGTGAAGAATGCCTTTGATTGACTTACTACTAGTACAGCGGATGCGGCTGAAGAAAGAATCTCTGAGCTTGAGGCTATGTCAACAGGCACCTCCCAAACTGAAAAGCAGAGAGAACAAAGACTGAAAAAAACAGAATAGAATGTCCAAGGAGTGTGAGACAGTTACAGAGGTGTTAACATGTGTAATAGGATTACCAGAAGGAGAAGACAGAGAGAAAGGAACAGATGAAATATTTGAAACAATAATGACTGAAAATTTCCCTAAATCAATGGTAGACACCAGCCCATAGGTCCAGGAAGTTCAGAGAGTAGCAAGTAAGCAATGCCCCCAAGAAACTGTATCTAAGTATATCATTCTCAAATTATAGAAAGTTAAAGAAAAATTCCTGAAAGAAGTCCGAAGAAAAAAACTTATAGAGCAACAAAAATAAGAATTAATCCATCTTCTCCTCAGAAACCATGCAATTGAGAGTGGAGTGAAATATTTAAAAGTATTGAGGGGGAAAAAATCTACCAACCTAGAATTACATACCCTGGGAAATTATTCTTCAGAAGTGAAAGAGAAATAAAGACTTTCTCAGATGAACAAGAATTGAGGGAGTTTGTTTTTAGAGAAATACCTTGCCTTGTAAGAAATGTTGAGAGAAATTCTTTAGGGGCGCCTGGGTGGCTCAGATGGTTGAGCATCTGCCTTCGGCTCAGGTCCTGATCCCAGGGTCCTGGGATCAAGCCCCACGTCAGGCTCTCTGGCAGGGGGCCTGCTTCTCCCTCTCTCCCTGCTGCTCCCCTTGCTTGTGCTCTCTTGCTCTTTCTGTCAAACAGATAAATAAAATCTTAAAAAAGAGAGAGAGAAATTCTTTAGAGAGAAGAAAAATAATATAGCTCAGAAACTCAGATCTACATAAAAGAAAAACATCATGGAAGGATTAAGTAAAGGTAAAAATACTTATTTTTCTCATTCTTTAGTGATCTAAAAGATAACAGTTTGTTCAAAATAATACTAACAGTTTATCAATTATTCAGTTGTGTATGCTAATATATATTATATATACAGTTATCTAAATATAGTTTAATATATAAACATATCTCAACAAATTAAAAAGAATATAAATAATACAATGTCTGCTCTCAGACCACAATTGAACTACATATATATACACACACACACATCCCCATACATACATACACTTATATATGTATATGTATATATAATTGACCTTTGAACAACGTGGGTTTGAACTGTGTGTCTACTTACATGCAGGTCTTTTTCAATAAAAACAGTATTATAAATACAATTCTCTTCTTTATGATTTTTTTTTTAAGATTTTATTTATTTATTTGACACAGAGAGAGAGAGAGATCACAAGTAGGCGGAGAGGCAGGCAGAGAGAGAGAGGAGGAAGCAGGCTCCCCGCTGAGCAGAGAGCCCGATGCGGGCCTCGATCCCAGGACCCTGAGATCATGACCTGAGCTGAAGGCAGAGGCTTTAACCCACTGAGCCACCCAGGCGCCCTTCTTTATGATTTTCTTAACATTTTCTTTTCTCTAGCTTACTTTGTTGTAAAAATGTAATATATAATACATATAATATGCAAAAATGTGTTAATAGGCTTCCAGTCAATAGTACTATTAGCAGTAAAGTTATTTTGGAGTCAGAAATTATAGGGGCGCCTGGGTGGCTTAGTTGGTTAAGCGTCCGCTTTGGCTCAGGTCATGACCCCAGGGTCCTGGGATCAAGCCCCACATCGGGCTCCCTTCTCAGCGGGGTGCCTGCTTCTACCTCTCCCTCTGTTGCTCTCACTGCTTGTGCTCTCTCGCTCTCTCTGTCAAATAAATAAATAAAATCTTAAAAAGAAAAAAAAAGGAAATTATACACAGAGTTTTGACTGTGTGGGGGGGGTCAGCATCCCAATCCCCACAGTGTTGAAGAGTCAACTATATATGTACTTTATATATATTATATTTAAATGTTTTAATTTATATATTTTGTGTGTGTGTGTATATATATATATGTGTGTGTGTGTGTGTGTGTGTGTGTATATATATATATATATATATACATGGTCATGTATGCCTGTATTAAATGAAATGAATGACAGCAGTGATACAGGGGATGGGAGGGAGAAATGAGGATTTTTTAAGGACCCATGCTGTCTGTGAAATGGTACAGTCTTTTTTGACAGGAGACATGGATTAGCTATATAAGTATATATTGCAAAGTCTAGGGAAACCACTAAAAACAGTTTAAAAACAAAATAACCAATATACTAAGAGAAGAAAGAAAATGAAATCATATAAAATGCTCAGTTAAAAGGCAAAAAAAAAAGACAAAAATAGGAAAGAAAAAGACCAACAAATAGAAAAGAGTAACAAATACGGTAGATATTAATCCTCCTATATCAGTAATCACTTTGAATGTCAGTGGTCTAAATGCACCTATTAAAAGACAAAGATTGTTGAACTGGATGAAAAAACAAGACCCAAATATATGTTGCCATAAGAAATCCACTTTAAATAGACACATTCAGGTTAAAAGCAAATGGAAGGAGGAAAATATACCATATGCTAATACTAATCAAAGGAAAACAGAAGTTGCTATATTAATTTTAGATAGAACAGACAGATTCAGCAAGCAGAAAATCAGTAAGGACATAATTGAATTCCCTAAACTCATCAAATCAACTGGATATAACTGACATCTTTGGACTACTTCATCTGACAGTAGCAGAAACTCATATGGAACATTCAGTGAGATATGCTGTGTTTTGGACCATAAAACATACCTAAACACGTTTGAAAAAATAAAGCTAATATAATGTCTGCTCTCAGAGTACAATGGAATTAAACTAGAAGTCCATAACAGAAAGATAATTAGAAGATCCCAGAATACAAGGAGATTAAACAACACACTTCTAAATAACACATGGATCAAAGGAGAAATTTTTAAGTATTTTAAACTAAATTAAAATGAAAACACATCAAAATTAGTGGGATGCAGCAAAAGCAGTGCTTAGAAATTCATAACACTGAATGTATATATTAGAAAAGAATATATAAAATCAGTAATCTAAGGAAACTAGAAAAAGTGGAGAAAATTAAATCCAAAGTAAGCAGAGGGAATAATAAGAATTAGAAAAGAATCAGTGAAATTGAAATCAGGAAATCAAAAGAGAAAATCCATGAAACCAAAAGCTAATTCTATTAATAGATTAATAAAGTTGATAAGCCTCTAGCCAGGCTAAGAAAAAGAGAGGATACAGATTACTAATATCGGAAATGAAAGCATGGACTTCACTTTAGATCCTATGGACACTAAAAAGATAATACTCTGAACCACTCTGCTCATAAATTTGATGACCTAGATGAAAAAGACTAATTCCTTGAATGGCAAAATTTGCCAGAACTCATGAAAGAAGAAATAGACTATCTGAATAGGTCTGTATCTATTTAAGAAATCAAGCCATATGGGCGCCTGGGTGGCTCAGTGGGTTAAAGCCTCTGCCTTCGGCTCAGGTCATGATCTCAGGGTCCTGGGATCGAGGCCCATATCGGGCTCTCTGCTCAGCGGGGAGCCTGCTTCCTCCTCTCTCTCTGCCTGCCTCTCTGCCTACTTGTAATCTCTCTCTGTCAAATAAATAAATAAAATCTTAAAAAAAAAAAGAAATCAAGCCATAATTAATAACCTTCCAAAACAGAAAGCACCACGCCCAGATGGGTTCCCTGGTGAATTCTACCAAACATTTAAGAAATTATGCCAATTCTCTACAGTCTCCTTCAGAGGATAGAAGTAGAAGGAATACTACCTAACTTATTCTATAAGGCCAGTATTCTCTTATTACCAAAATCAGAGAAGGACATTGACATAAAAGAAAACTACAGACCAGTATCTGTCACAAACATGGGTGTACAAATCCTCAATAAAATATTAGCAAATTGAATCCAGTGATGTATAAAAAGAATTAAACACCATGACCAAGTGATATTTATCTCAGATGTGCAAGGCTGGTTCAACTTCCAAAAATCAGTTAATGTAACCTGTCACATCAATAGGCTAAAAAGGAAAAATCACATGATTGTATCAATAGTTGCAGAAAAATCTTGAGCAAAATTCAACAGTTTTTCATAAAAACTCTCAGTAAACTAGGAATAAAGGGGAACTTCCTCAGTTCCTGAAATGAATAAGCAGTTATAGCAAGGTTGCTGGATATGAGGTTAATATACAAGTCAATTGCTTTCCTACATACCAGTAATGAACAGGTGGCATTTGAAATTAAAAACAGAATATTGTTTACATAATGAAACACTTAGGTATAAGTCTAACAAAATTTGTACAAGATCTAGATGCAGAAAACTACAAAACTGATGAATAAAATCAAAGAATTAAATGGAGAGATTTTCCATGTTCAAGGATAGAAAGACTCAATATTGTCAAGATGTCAGTTCTTCCCATCTTGATTTATAAATTCATTACAATCCCAGTCAAAATCCCAGCAAGTTTTCTTGTCGATATCGATAAACAGATTGTATAATGTGTAAGGAAAAGTAAAAGACCCTGAATAGTCAACACTTTATTGAAGGAGAAGGACAAAACTGAAGGACCGACACTACCCAACATCAAGACTTACTATAATAGAGCTACAGTAATCAAGATAGTGCGGTCCTGGTGAAAGAATAGATAAATCAGTGAAACAGAATAGAGCTCAGAAATAGACCCCCAGAGGGGCGCCTGGGTGGCTCAGTTGATTAAGTGTCTGCCTTAAGCTCAGGTCATGATTCCCGGGTTCTGGGATCAAGCCCTGCATTGGGCTCCCTGCTCAGCCGGGAGCCTGCTTCTCCCTCTGCCTCTGCCCTCCACTCATGAGTTCTCTCTCTCTCTCTCTCTCAAATTAATAAATCTTTAAAAAAAGAAAAGAAATAGAGCCCCATAAATACAATCAACTGATTTTTGACAGAGGAGCAAAGGAGATACAGTGGAGCAAAGAGAGTCTTCTCAACAAACAGTGCTGGAACAACTAGACATCCATGTGCAAAAAAATGAATTTGGACACAGACCTTACATCCTTCAGAAAAAGGAACTCAAAATGGATCGCAAAACCTAAATGTAAAGTGAAAAACTATAGAACTCCCAGTAGGATAACACAGGAGAAAACCTAGATGATCGTGGGTATGGAAATGAGTCTTTAGATGCAACACCAATGGCACATTCCATAAAGGAAATACCAGATAAACTAGACTTTATTAAAAGTAGAAACTTTTGCATGGTGGAGGACAGTGTTGAGAAAATGAGAAGAGAAGCCAGAAACAGGGGCACCTGGGTGGCTCAATCAGTTAGCCATCTCCCTTCAGCTCGGGTCATGATCTCAGGGTTGTGGGATTGAGCCCCACATCAGGCTCCCTCCCTGCTCCTGGTGGAGGAGTCTGTTTCTGCCTCTCTCTCTGCTCTTCCCCACCCATCTATTCACTCTCTCTCTCTCTCTCTCAAATAAATAAATAAAATCTTAAAAAAAAAAAAAAGAAACCAGAAACAGAGAAAGTATTTGCAAAAGACAAATCTGCTAAAATAGTAATATAAAAAGAACTCTTAAAAATCAGCAATAAGGAAACAAATAACCCAATTTAAAAAATGGTCCAAACACCTTACCAGACACGTCACCAAAGAATGGGGCGCCTGGGTGGCTAAGTGTCCTACTCTTAATCTTAGCCCAGGTCTTGATCTCGGGGTCATGAGTTCAAGCCTCGGAGTAGGCTCCACTCTGGGCATGGAACCTACTTTAAAAACTAAACAAAACAAAATCTGTGGCATCCCCCAAAACGGTCCAAGTGTGCCTGCCAAGGGGCTGCGTGACAGTAGCAGGTTGCGGGGAAAGGGGGTGAGCGCCTGAGTCCTGCCTCCTGCTGGTGACGTGGCTTTGGCATCTGTTTCCTCATTAGTAAAATGGGAGCAACAATACCTAGTGGCAGGGTGGGTGTGAGAACTAAGGGTTAGAGACAGTGTTTGTGGTCTCTCGTGTGGGAGTTGACATGACTGCCCAAACCGGTAGCTCGTATTAGCAAGGCTAGTGATGAAAATGGAAATAGAGAAATAGGAGAGAAAAAAAGAACTGGGTTTTTGTGTCTACTTATGCTATTTCAGTACTAATTTAAAAAATTAATAAGTCACACTCCCATTTAGTGGGGGCTCCTATCAAAAAAGCCACAATGACAAGTGCTGGCGAGGATGTGGAGAAATGGGAGCCCTCGTGCGCTGTTGGCGGGCATGTGAAGATGCTCCACGGCTGCTGTGGAGACGGGTCCGGAGGTTCCTCAAAGTATGAAAAGTAGAACCACCGTGTGATCCGGCAGTCCTCTTCCTGCTGAGTTTATACCCACAGGAGCTGCAGGCAGGGTCCTGAGAGGACATGTGTACACCCGTGTTCACAACAGCATTATTTGCAGCCTCCAGGAGTGCGCGCGAGCCCCGCGGGCGCCGTCAGGAGACCCGATGAAGACGCGGGCTGTCTTTAGGGGCTGCGGGGCGTTTGCAGCCTGGAAGAGGCGGGAATTCCACCTCCTGCTCCCGCCCCGACGATCCCTGAGGACACGATGCAGAGGGAAATAAGCGCTTTACACAAAGACAAATACTGAGTCACTCAGCTTCATCGGAGTCGCTCTAGTAGTCAAATCCGTGGAAACAGAAAGTAGGGTGGTGGTGAGGGGGGACGGGCTGCGGGGACTTACTGTCCCGTGGGTGTAGTTTCAGCTGCGCGAGGTGAGGAAGTCCTAGAGGTCTGCTGCACAGCAGTGTGAACCGCGCAACACGCCCGAACCGTGCACTCAGAAATGGTGAAAGTCGTAAAGTCGGCGGGGTTTTCCCCCACAGTGAAGCAAATGCATCATCCCGGTTGGGTGGCCGACCCACAAATACCGTCCGATGGGTCTTCCTCCAGCGCAGGAAGCCGCCGCCCTCTGTGCACAGGGCCTCATGCGCGTGCAGGCGGGGTCTGTGTCACTGTCTCTTTCTCCCCTCCCAGTAACGCCATCGGTCCCCTGGTAGCCTTGTGGCTGATTTATGAGCAAGGCGCAGTCCTGCAGGAAGCGGCGACCCCCGTCTGGCTGCTGTTCTACGGAGGCGTCGGAATCTGCACCGGTCTCTGGGTCTGGGGGAGAAGAGTGATCCAGACCATGGGGAAGGACCTCACCCCCATCACGCCGTCCAGGTAAGGCTGGCCGGTGGGGCAGGGCGTCCTCCCGGGCCTGCCGCAGACCCGGGCTCGCAGGGTCTGCAGTCCCCTCGCTGCCCCTCTGCCCCCACGCCCACCATCACCGGCCCTCCCGCGGCGCTCGGTCCATCTGCAGTGGCATGGAGCGAGGGAGAGAAGGGGGAGGCTCGGAGTATAGGAGGAAGAGGCAGAGACACCTGGGTCCAGGCCCCCTGGAGGTCTCACCTGCAGGAGGCCTAGAGGGAAGTGGGGCCGGGCCGGAGGGAATGCAAAGCGCACCGCTGGGCCCAGGGTCTGCATTTCCCGAAAATTCCCCACCACACCAGCCTCACCTGCTGGATGGAAGCAGCTCTCCGCTGTCACCCTCAGAGGTTAGCTCTAGCTCCTGCATGCTTCCTGGAGCTCGGCAGATGAGGCGGGGGGTCCCGCCGTCCTCCCACTGGGCTCTCCAGGGTCCTTCTGTTGTGTGTTCTCCACATACATTCAGGGTTAAGTACAAACTGACAGGAGAACTTTGAGAATACAACTGAACTTGGAACCACCTATTGTAAAAAGTCTCTCCCCCCCCCGAAACTCAGTGTAATGAAAGATTCTTTTATAAGATTGAAGAAAAATGAGCAATCTGAGGGAAAAATTCAGTTTTTTGCAAGAAGTACACATTTTAAAAATGGGAGTACTTTTTTTTTCTCTGCCACTTTAGAAATGACTAATTTAGCATTTTTTACACAGCAGGAATTTCTGACCCAGTTACGACAGTGTGTGTGCTTTTTGAAAACATATCAGAAAAAGAAGGCTATTTAGGGCTGTCAACAGTATCACACACAGTCTTAGTGTGAATTGTTGTCATTATCCAGCAGTTTCCTTTCTGTTAATGTCATCTGCTCAGTCAGCAGCCCAACAATCGACCCAAAGAATGTTCTGGTGAGACTCTGGCACCCCTGGGGTGTCCATGAGGCTGATACAAAGAGTGCCTGTGATGTGTCTCTTGTGCCCCCTCCCGCAGCGGCTTCACCATTGAGCTGGCCTCCGCATTCACCGTGGTGATCGCCTCCAACGTCGGGCTTCCGGTCAGCACCACGCACTGCAAGGTGGGTCCCTCTGTTGGGGCTGCCGGGGTCCGTCCCCAGTCGCTGAGCGAATGGGAGAGAAGCTGGCAGCGCTTGCCGTATGCTTGTTTGTGAGGACAGTCATCTCAAGGTTCGCTGGGTCCACTGCAGTGTTGTTGGACGTGGGCCTTGGCTTTTCCCCATGCTGTCCCTCTCGACCCCTCCGGGCACAGTAGCGTGACGCCTTCTGTCGCACACACTTGGCTTTCTCAGTGCGTGCACGGCAAGGGCTCTCCCTCCTTCCATGTGTGCTTCACACGTCCATATGTCCTGTTTCTCTCTCGTTTCCCCAGTGGATTTTGCACTGAAGTCTTGTGTACACTAACCATATTCGTAGGCTCCCATGGGCACATTGCACCCAGTTCCAGCCAGTGCAGGGGACTGGGCGTTGACAGTGGAAGTAGACACAAGCAGGAATCATCTCAATGGAAGCGTAAGACTGGGTCGTTTCAGTTCTTTTTCCTTATATGACTAGTCAACGTGCCTTGATTGCCAAGGAGGGGTAATGCTGAATATCGTTCACTGCCAAGTGCTCTAAAACTCAGGACTGTGCAGGAGGGACTTCCTTAGAATGGGGGAGTGTTGGAGCTGCAAGGAACCTGAAAGGTTAAGGAAGAGGAAACGGTCTCGGTGAGTTTCCGGGAGTCATCGGGGGTCCCCCGGATGGGATGACCCAAGATTAGAACCCACGTCTGCCCAGTATCTGGAGAGATGTTAAAGTATACTCAGCAGGCCTCCTATATACAAAAATATTCACTGACTTCAACGAAGCAAAAGACACTTCCAGATTTTTCCTAGGTTCATCTGTTCACGTCATTCAAGAAAAACATTTGTACCTGCTCTGTGTGAGGCACCATTCACTGTGGGCACCACACAGTGACCAAGACAGAAACCGCCATCCACATTCACACAGTTTAAAAACACCAAACGATGTGTTAATTATAAACAAATACCACTACATGTGAATGACTTAGTGCTTCAAATATTAAAATGTCAAGTGGCATTTATGGGAATATTGTAAGTGGGCCAGCTGACAAATCCACAGCCTTGTGGCATGGAGAATCAGCCTCATTGGAAAGAGGCTTTTTGTTTCCTTGTTTTTTTCCTTTTTTGCTACAGTATATAGAAAACCCTCCCGTTTCCACAAATGTTTATTGTAAAAATCACTTCCACTTACCTAGTGTTTGGGGAATGCCAAGAGCCATGTTTAGGGCTTCATACATGCTCAATAAATACATCACTTAACTCCATAGCAACCCCATGAAATTGGTAGTTATTCCCAATTTAAAGATGAAAGAACTGGGGCCTCCCGAGTTAGGTCACTCTCCCAAGGTCATACATTGAGGAAGTGCTAGAGCCAGGATTCAGACATTGACCTCATGCTCTGTGCCTCCTACTCAGCACAGTGACCCTGGTGACGGTAACCAGGCACAACTACGATGTGTGGGGCAGGTGCTCTCTGCGGGCAGCGTGTTAAGTGCCCTGTGAATCTGAGTTTATTTAATCCTCCCGAGCATCTTTTGAGGTGAGTGCTAGGGTGACCTCAGTTTTAGCAAGGAGGAAACTGAAGATGGAAAGGTTAAGCAACTCACCCAAGTTCACTCGACCAGGGAGGGGCACCGCCAAGGTCCCGCAGCGGCAGGGCGAGTCCCCTGCCCTCCCGCGCCGTGCCCCGCGCGCACTGGCCAAGTCCAAAGAAGGGAGGCAGGAACAGTGCGCTGTGCTCTTGCCATCCCGTCACTGTTACTGTTCTGATTCCGGTGATGGAAAAGTTACGAAAGAAGCACACGTTCTATGAAATATTTCAAAACGATACAAAACTATGGAGTGAGAAGTGATCCTCTTCCCTCTCACTCCACATCAACTTCAGGTCACGGGTGTGTGGGAGCAGAGAGGAAATGCCTCTGACTAAATATATTTTCCTCCCAAAGAAATAGGCTTTGAACTTTTCTGCAGGCATGGAGAGTTTTGGGGGCTGCTTTTAAATAAACGTTACTGTCTTCTTAATGATTAACCCAACACGTAAGCAAGCCTAGTGAAGGCCACCTCTTTCCCACCAGTTGAAAGAGCTCTTTAAAAACCGAGTTTGCTTTCCCTGGGCTGGGCTGTTACCTAACGCTATGAGCAGTCTAACCTATACGAACGTATGAAGTGTTATAACTGACGATACTTCTTTTGTCAATAACACTAAGCTTTATAGAAATAGATGAAAAGTATTAAGTGCCCATAAAAACCTATACTCTTTTTTTTAAGATTTTAATTTATTTATCTGAAAGAGAGAGACAGAGATATGAAGAGAACACAAGCGGGGAGGAGAGGAAGAAGCAGGCTTCCTGCTGAGCAGGGAGCCTGATGCGGGGCTCGATCCCAAGTCGCTGGGATCATGACCTGAGTTGAAGGCAGATGCTTAACGACTGAGCCACCCAGATGCCCCCAAAACCTATACTCTTATGTCATTTCCCCCAATATTTATATTTCTACTGTAATGAGGAGGTGCTCCTAAGGGATTTATATCCAATTTGTACACGACTTTAATGGATAAACGTGTATGTCATCATTATCCTAAAATATCCATACAAATCATGCGATAGGTTTTGTTTCCTTAGAGCTGATGGTAAGTTGAGTTCGGATAGCTCGTTGGACACTTAACGTAAGTCTCCTTAACACGAGACCACAGTCTATGTCACCTATCAAATAGACAGGAGCCAGACCTCCGCTCGGATTCTGAACAGTCTGGCCAGTGTCACTGATGGTGGACTGATGGACAAAGCCCAGAGCCAGTCGCTGCGGTAGCTGAAGTCAAGGTCCTGGCTGTCCATTTCTCACTGCAGAGCGCAAAGCCTGGGGTGAGGCGCTGGGAAGGGCTTTCGGCTGCCCTCCAGCGGATCGCCCGCCCTCCTGCAGCGCCAGCTCTGTGTGGCCCTAGCGCCCTGCGCAGCAGGTGCAGGTACAGCGTGGTGTTAGGAACAAGGCCCCCTGTGAGTGACACCATGATTCTGGAAACATTCAAAGGTGCTGACATCCACGTAAAGTCATAACTGAACACCATGGTGTTTTCAGGAATAATCACACCACCTGTTCGATTTTTCCAGCTCTGCTTCCTGTCTGATCTGCTTGTTAGGTTTCTTGTTTAGAGCCACCTTCTGCAGAAGGAGGGCAAAACTTCAGAACTTGGCAGGAAAGGATGGAAACTATTGCTGAAAGTAAGCTTTTGAATGTATCTGGGTACATTTTATTCATTCATGCTTTTTTCTAAGTGTACATAGCTAAGGGTGTAGTTTAAATTTTATTGTACCCCATTTAAAACACTTATAAACCTCCACTAAGTGATCCAGATGTTAGCCAAATATATAATTTAGAAAAGGATAATTAGAAAAATCATATTTTCCAGAATAGTATACTATATTAGCGTAATCATATATTTCCGAAGGCATCGGTAAGAAAAGTTTTGCTTTCTGTGAACCTTTCGGTGTTTCTTATTTTTATATTTTACATCAGAGAGTTCAGTTCATTAGACATTTTCCTGGGACACTACCTCTGGTTAAAGTTCAAAGCCTTAATTAAAAAAATAGAAAGGACTCTTGAAAATACAATTATCCACAGATGGATGTTTCAGTCACTTAAATTGTTCTTCTCTTCTGTGAACCTTTGTCACTTTGGTCTCCAGCCATGGCTGCAGCAGACAGTGGCCCCTCTTGAACACATCCCTGAGCTTTTTAGCAGTGATTCAGAGTGGTGCTATCCCGAAACGTCTTAATTTCACGTGGGGGTGGTTCGGGATGACTCTGTGAATTACCCACATTGTTCATCTATAGTGATGACATAAATGATTACTCAGCCAGCCTTTGGATTTGGAAGCACTTTTAGGAAACACTACTGATTTTAAAAGTTAGTATTATAATTTCTAATTTAATTTTCTAGTTCTTGCTTTTTGGTTCCCCTGCTCCTCAATAATTCTCTTGCCCTTGGTGTCTATGTTGGCCTTAATCTGGAGACACATTTACCTTAATAAGAGGGAGGTTACAACACAGCAGTGAATAATACAAATAAAAGACATAGTAGTGAAGACATAGCACTCTGGGTCCCTTGTAATCCAAAAAACATAGCAACTAAAAAGATAAGGCAAAAGCCACTAGAACTGAAACGTTAATGTCTAAGTGTGTGACAGATGAAGAAGACAAAAAGTATTTAAGAATATAAAAGATTTGGGGCATCTGGGTGGTTCAGTTGGTTAAGCATCTGCCTTCAGTTCAGGTCATGATCCCGGGGTCCTGGGATTGAGTCCTGGATCAGCCTCCTTGCTCCGCGGGGAGCCTGCATCTCCCTCTCCCTGCCACTCCTCCTGCTTATGTGCGTGCTCTCTCGCTCTCTCTCTCTGTCAAATAAATAAAAGTTAAAAAAAAAAAGAAAAAAGAATAGAAAAGCTTTGAGGGACACCTGGGTCACTCAGTCTTTTGAGCACCTGACTCTTGATTTTGTCTCAGGTCATGATCTTGGGGTCATGGGATCAAGACCCCCATGTCCAGTTCAGTGCTCAGCAGGGAGCCTGCTTGAGATTCGCTCACTCTCCCTCTGCCTCTCCCCAACTTGCGCATGCGCGTGCACACACACACACACACTCTCTCTCTCTCTCTCTCTCAAATAAATTTGTTGGGGCACCTGGGTGCCTCCATCGGTTGAAAGTGTGTCTTCAGCTCGGGTCATGATCATGGGGTCCAGGGATCAAGCCCAACGTCGGGCTTGCTGCTCAGCGGGGAGCCTGCTTCTTCCTCTGCCTGCGGCTCCCCTTGTTTGTGTTCTCTCTTTCTCTGTCAAATGAATAAATAAAATATTTTAAAATAAATAAATTTTGAAGATGAATATAAAAGATTTGAATAATAGATTTAAAGCAGTACAATTAAATATATATCAAAGTTTTATGCTGCTGATCATATACGAATTTTTGTCAAGTATCATCAAGCATTTATCAAAATTAATCATAAATTCAGAAGGCCATGATAAAAATCACTTTAAAATTTATAAAGTAAGAACGGAAGTTGTGCTAAACACACTAATCACAATGAAATTAAAGTATAAGTTGATTGTGTTTTGAAAAAGGGAAGGATCCCTTTGGGTAGATTTAGGGTAGTTTTAAATGCTCTTTTTAAGTAACAGTTAAATCAGACAGTTTAAAAATTACAATGATAGGTTTCCCATCCAAATACTAACCAGGCCCGACCCTGCTTAGCTTCCAAGATCAGACGAGATCGGGTGCGTTCAGGGTGGTATGGCCATAGACTACAATGATAGGTTTCTTTAAAAAAAAAAAAAGGTGTGTGTATCTATGTGCCTGTGGATATACATGGGAAAACTTTTGGTAGCCAGTTACACTCAGTTGAAAAGTCCTATTGTTAAATGGTTTATTTGAGCAAAGGGAAAATAAAAGAGCTGGGCATTCAAATTAGGATTTTATAGAAGGTGCAGAACAGTAAAAATTCTGAGCAAACTAAGAAAGGTATAATAATTCTAAAAACAAAATAAATTTTTAAAAATACTAAATGGGAAGGAGAGAGAAAAGTGGTTACTAATAAAATAATATCAAATCACATTAGTGAAGAAAGAAAGGGAACTAAGGAGAAAGACATTATAACAGCAGACAGAGAAGGGCATTCTTAAGTTATACAAGAAACCACTGTATGCTAAGGAATTTGAAAACTTCTGTAAAATGAATCACTTTCTGCAAAAAGTATACATGACATGGGGTACCTGGGTGGCTCAGTCATTAAGCGTCTGCCTTTGGCTCAGGTCATGATCTCAGGGTCCTGGGATCGAGCCCCACATCGGGCTCCCTGCTCAGCGGGGAGCCTGCTTCCTCTTCTCTCACTCCCCCTGCTTGTGTTCCCTCTCTCGCTGTCTCTCTCTGTCAAATAAATAAAATCTTTTTTATAAATAAATAAGTAAATAAATAAATAAATAAATATTGACAAGTAGGAAAAAATGGAAAATCTGACCACAGCCAGAGGAAGAAATTAAGGACATTCTCCAGAAACAATTCTTCTCATCTGAAAAAGCAAAAAGGAGGAGGCACAGCTCACCACAGTTCTAGGTGGATACATTAGGTAACCACTTCCATTTTATTTTTTTTTAGATTTATTTTTTAAAACCTTATTTATTTGAGAGTGAGCACAAGTTGGGGTGGGGGAGGAGCAGAGGGAGAGAGAGAAGCAGACTCCCCATAGAGCAGGGAGCCCAATGCAGGGCTGCATCCCAGGATCCTGGGATCGTAACCTGAGCCGAAGGCAAACACTTAACTGACTGAGCCACCCACCCAGGTGCCCCCAAAGATTTATTTATTCACTTGAGAGAGAGAGAGCGTGTGCACACACACGAGACAACGGGGGCAGAGGGAGAGAGAATCTCAAGCAGACTCCCCACTCAATGCAGAGTCCAACTCGGGGCTTGATCTCATGACCCCAAGATCATGTCCTGAGTCGAAACCAAGAGTCGGATGCTCAACCAACTGAGTCATCCAGGCACCCCAGAGCCTCTTCCATTTTAAAAGAATAATTTTCATGTTATGTAAACTTTCTACACTGTAGAAAAAACAAAACAGGAAGCTCTTCATTTTGTTCTATAAAGCATATACTGAATAAGCCTAATACTAAAACCTGTTTTAAAACTTGATATATGAATATTTGTATAAAACTTAAGGAGCTAATAAATGACATCAATGATTTTAGAACATTTCTTCAGCAGGATCAAATTGATTTTTGAGATTACTAGAAAATAGTCTCTTAACAGGGCAGGATTTATCCACTGCCAGCACCTAGACAGGGCTAGCCCCTCATAAGCGCTCAACGGATAGGTGTAGAGTGAATCCCACGAAGGGTGTCCTGACACCTTCAAAGTAATGCGGTTTATCAGTCTATTAAAAAACAACATATGATCATCTACTGACATATACGCCAAAAAGACATTTGATAAAATTCAGCATGTATCTCTAAAACACTGTTAGAATTCAGTAAAAATGACCAAAACCAAGCCCACCATAAAAATACAGAACTCTACAGCTTGTCTGTCAGCAAAGCCAGTATGAATATGTAATAAAACAACACCTCCAGAATTGCAGCAAAAAGATATTTCAGAATAATCCTAATAAACGTGAGTGTTGTCTATGAAAAAGGCACAAAACTTTGCACAGACGTGAAAGAAGACTGACAGATGAGACAGTGTTATTGGATGGGAAAACTAAATTTTGTAAAGATGTGAGTTCCCTCCAGGGCGCCTGGCTAGCACAGTTGGTGGAGCATGTGACTCTTGATCTCCTGGTCGTGAGTTCAAGCCCCACGTTGGGTGTAGAGATTACTTTAAAAAAAAAAATCTTTAAAAAAAAGGTATTATGTTCCCCACAAATACAACCCCTACCAAATTTTTCTTCTAACTTTATGAAAGAAGACTAAAGTGGATTTGGTGGGTTAAGTTAGCAAGAATATAAAATAATCTAAAAAGAAAAGTAATGAGGAAGGACTAGTCTTACTAGAGAGAGAGTTGAAAATACACGGATGTGGGGCAACAGTATGGACGGGGGCAGTTCCATCTGGGGAAGATGACAAAGTTCTGGAGGTGGATGGTGCTGGTGGTTGCAAAGCAATGTGCAAATACTTTATGCCACTCAATTGTACACTTAAAAATGGCTAAAATGATCAATGTTATAGTATAGGTATTTTACCACAACAATGAAAAAAATCAGCTATTTCTATAAAAACAGTAGATGGACCAGAGATAGAGCCTACTGTACAGGAGTAATATAGTTTGATGCTGTTGGGTAAGTGACGTTGGATAGCTGGCTGTCAGTCGAGAAAAACGAAATTAGACACACAACTCTCAGAAAACATATCTGATGGCCTAACTAGCATTTTTAAAACATTTTAAAATTTAGGATAAAATAAAATCTTATTTTAGAAAATTTACAGTAAAATAGAATTAAATACTTATCAAATATTCAAGGACAAATCACAGGAGAAGAGGGCAGCATATTTTATTGTACAGAATTAGAAACTTGAAACAAAACAGTGAATTGATAAAATCTTTGCATTAAATAGAAGTTAATATTCAGTAAAGACTACACATAAATAAGGGGACACATTTAGATTGCAACTGGGCAAAATACATGGAGAGACAATTTTATATATAGTAAAGACCAGAAGGAGTACAATTGGATAAATAAATAAAAGTTCAGTCTTAGGAGTAATTAAAGATACACAAATTAAAGCAACAGTAACACCTGTTTTTGTTGATTGGTTAGCAAAAAAGAACAATTTGCAGGATTATTACAGTGTGCCAAAATGCACAGATTATGGATGACCTTGTACATTTACAACTGTTAATAAAACTGTCTGGCAGTCTGAATTAAGATCCTGTTCTCCACGCAGCATTCCATCTGATGCATGGCAGGGAGTTGGTAAATTACCATTTTGAACCATGGTAGTAAAGATGGGATTGTGGAGTCTTTAGCAGAAGGGGAGAGGAGAGAGAGGTTGATGAGGAGCAGGATATTTTAATAGGATGAAAATGTTTCTTCATGGATTGTGGCAAAAGGTTAAGAACTGGTGAATTTGGGTAAAGGGTATGTGGCGTTCTTACAACTTTTCTCTAAGTTTCAAATTATTTCAAGATATTTTTTAAATATTCCCTTTAAATTGCTCTATCACTACTGTACATCTGAAATTAATATAACCCTGTATGTTAACTATACTGGAATTAAAATAAAAACAAAAACTAAATGCCCCCTTTAATAATCCATTTCAGGGAATATTATTTTTTACACCCAAATATAAGCTACATGAATGAATACATTAATCATGGAACTATTTTTTTAAGATTTTAATTTATTTGTCAGAGAGAGCGAGCGAGCGAGAGCATGTGCGCGCACAAGCAGGGGGAAAGTGCAGAGGGAGAAGCAGACACCCCGCTGAGCAGGGACCCTGAGATCATGAGCTGAGCCAGAGGCAGACATTTGACTGAGCCACCCAGGCGCCCTGGATCTATTTCTGATAGGGAAAAATTGGAAGCAAACTGGAAGTGGTTAAGTTAAGGTGCATCCACTTAAAGGGTATGCCATTTCTCATGATAATCATAAAGCCAGTGAGCACTGTGGGAAGATGCCTATAATATAATGTTAGCTTTTTTAAAGAAAGGAAATAGTGTGCCCTATTCTTTACAAATAAAAGTATATTGATAAAAACAAGAAAGGAATATATAAATAGGACAGTAGTGGGAGCCTGGGAATTGTCCATCTCTCCTAGTACATAAACTTGCTACAATAATATTCTAACTTTATGCTTTTTTTATAAAACGATTTTGTTTATTTGAGAGAGAGAGCACAAGTGGGGGGAGTGTCGAAGGGAGGGGCAGAGGGAGAAGGAGAAGCAGACTCCCCACCAAGCAGGGAGCCCGATGCGGGACTCGATCCCAGGACCCCGACTGAGCCACCCGGGTGCCCCTACCATTATGCTTTTTAAAAAAGTTTTCTAAGAAAGGAAGAGGGTGTGATAAAATGGAAACTTGAGCATGTGCTCTCTAAGGGAATCCAGAACCACCAAAGGGACACTAAAGAGGACACGCTCCGGAAAGACAACACATAACAGGAGCTAGAGTCTGTGGACTTGACCATATTTGAGGACCACCAGAAACGAGCTGATCTTTATGCAGTAGAAAAATCTCGATTATCATGTTTTAGGAACTGCTAAACAGGATTCTCAGGTTCATTCATACAGGGTGCTGGTTACAGCCAAAGACTAAATACAATAATCACTTTCAAGGCTCCTTGTACATGTTAGTTGCTGTCAGGGAGATGTTGGTTAATCATGGCTTGGGTTAACAAAATGTCAGATTAACTGCCTTTCAATATACTGCTGTCTTTGGTGTTCCAGTTTGTGCCCATAAACAATCTAACGTGCTGGATTTTATTTTTCCTGTGGTTAGACCTGATTGCTGTTTGAACCTCATTGGCCTCTGATGATTCTCAAGTATTTGAGGGTCAGTAGAAACAGAGCCTATTTTATGGAGATCTTAAAAACCCAGCTCACGGGCGCCTGGGTGGCTCAGTGGGTTAAAGCCTCTGCTTTCAGCTCAGG
Source organism: Ailurus styani (assembly GCA_002007465.1). NCBI lineage: Eukaryota > Metazoa > Chordata > Mammalia > Carnivora > Ailuridae > Ailurus > Ailurus styani. The sequence continues at coordinate 1,988,062 of LNAC01000215.1, forward strand.
TCATGATCTCAGGGTCCTAGGATCGAGGCCCGCATCAGGCTCCCTCCTCGGCGGGGAGCCTGCTTCCTCCTCTCTCTCTGCCTGCCTCTCTGCCTACTTGTAATCTCTCTCTCTCTGTCAAATAAATAAATAAAATCTTAAAAAAAAAAAAAAACCCAGCTCACATTGGGGCGCTTGGGTGGCTCAGTGGGTTAAAGCCTCTGCCTTCGACTCAGGTCATGATCCCAGGATCCTGAGATCATGACCTGAGTCGAAGGCAGAGGCTTTAACCCACTGAGCGACCCAGGCGCCCCACGCTGCTGGTTTTCAAGGGAAGGGTCCGTTGTTGCCACTGCGTTCCCTGATTAAAGCAGGGCTGTACGTTGTGTAAGCAGTAGCCCACCTGCGGAATATTGAAGACAAGTTAGTTTCTAAGGTGCAGAGAGTAGAGGAGACATGTAATTGGCTAACGTTCCACTCAAATAGAGCAGAATATAGGTGGAGAAGTGTATCGGAGATATATGCTGAGTAGAATCATCCTAAAGTAATTATACCTGAAATCTTAATTATTTTAAAAGCTTTGAGCAAATGGAGGGGAAAGAATTAGTAGTTTTACACTGTGGTTTCCTTCTGGGATTAGCTGCTTTACGTTGCTGGACTGTAGAGTCCGTGTCTCACCCTTAAATTTGCAGGCCTCCGTTTTCACCTTACACTGTCTCTGCTCCCACAGGTGGGCTCGGTGGTGGCCGTGGGCTGGATCCGCTCCCGGAAGGCGGTGGACTGGCGCCTCTTCCGGAACATCTTCGTGGCCTGGTTCGTGACTGTGCCCGTGGCCGGGTTGTTCAGTGCTGCTATCATGGCCCTCCTCATGTACGGGATCCTCCCCTACGTGTGATTTGTCTTCTTGCACCCCGCGCACAAGGGGTCGTCTGGGGCAGGCACGGGGGGCGGGGTGGCGCGCGGCACGCGTCCTGCCCCCCCACCGCCGCCACCAGCTTCTCCGTGTCCCCTTCCTACGGTTCCAAACCACACTGTTCACCTACACTGTAGAGTCATCCTCCAGAGCTAACTTAACTACTGTACAGAACCATGCGCATTAAACTGGTATCGTGGTGACATAAGGTGGTGCAGTTACTTACCCGTTAGATACATAGTGTACACGTAGACTAGATCGCATTATCTCAGACATACTCAAAATGGGAGTGGAGCTGTGTTGCCTAGGACTCAGCATTCAGCAAATCTTCGTACGTCGTGATTTCAGTGGCAAAGTGTAAGAGGAAGAGTTTTAAAAGGAAAGTGTAGATTGCAAAGTGGTGTTTTCCCTGTCGAATAGACTAAGATAAGCGCGAATCGGGATGGTGGGTGCACATCTGGGCAGGTGTGCGTCCGCGGGTGTGCTCTTGATGCTGGGGTGGGAGTTCACAAGTGCTTTCACTGAGGAATCTGTTCATATACTGTGTATTGATTATGTAATATATCTTCATTGCTTCTGTAAATACTTAAAACTGTAATTTTTTAATGGTGTGCTTCCCTATACTTTTTTGATCAGAGAATTTTGGAAAGTACCAAAGAAGCAGGGGAATAGTTTGCCAGTATTATATTTTCATATTGCCTGTTTCCCTTCTCATTAATCCTACCGTTGGCCTGTGCCGGAGGGCCGGGCCCTGGCCTGCCCCTCGCAGCGCAGGTGCTGAAGCACCAGCCCCCCTCCCCCCCGCCCTGGGGCCGACTTCGGGTCCCCTACCCCCCCCCACTGCCACCACATGCCAGATACTGGTGATCCCCACAGCGGCCCTTCGTCGTCATCCATGTAGAGAATGTACGTACGTAAGGACGCGTGATCAAGCACCACATATCAAGTCCAGTTTAAATTTTCGCCCCTCTTCTCCCCTCGCAGCCTGAAGACCAGAATTCTTGTCTCAAACACTAAGGCGAGTGATATGACATTCTAGAAATTCAGGAGCAGGGAGAGTTGAAATATTAGATGATACACTGGATTTGAGGATTTCCTTGAGGCCTTTACTAAGCTGAACATCTTGATGCTCTACTGTAGTCCCATTGGAATTCTTTTTTGGTAGCGAGCGGGAGGGAGGAAGTGTGACTAATGTTAGAGCCTGAAACTATGGAAATGCTGCTAAAATTTTTATATTGACAAACGTTTTCTTGGTACTTCATTGTGATTTTTCATTAATCAACCACATTAAATTTATAATAAAAAATGCCCCTCAAAAGTTTGCCTCTGAAGTATTTTTCTAAATATCTATAGGTTTTTCAGTTTCCACCAAAATAAGAGCTACGTAATGTGTTTATTTCTATTTTTCAAATAACTTCATTTTACTATTATTTGTACCCAAAATGAAAGAAATTAGGGACACGGCCCAGCATCCTGCAGTCCCTTTTGCTAGCACACAGGTGCGTGCGTGCACACACATGTTGATTCTTCAGCAAAAAACTGTCTGACGGGAGGGTGTGTCCCGGGATGGTATTTTTGTTTAAAAATGTGTCACACTTCTGTGCTTGGCCTCTCCCGCTTGACTCTGAACTTAGCCTCTTGGGGTGGGGGTGGGGGGGCAGTGGGTTCACGCGTCCAGGGCTAAGGGCCTAGCAGAAAAATGCACATCGTCTTCTCGCCTCAGGCAGCTGTCTACCCCCCCCGCCCCCCCCGCCCCC